>CM026426.1:7951670-8271536 GCA_014871385.1 Ceratodon purpureus
AGAGAGAGCGAGGGAGGGGGGGGAGACGAGGGGAGAGAGAGAGAGAGCGAGAGAGGGAGAGAGGGAGAGGAGGGGAGAGGGGAGAGGGAGAGAGGAGAGAGAGAGAGAGAGAGAGAGAGAGAGAGGGAGAGGGAGAGGGAGAGGGAGAGGGAGAGGGAGAGGGAGAGGGAGAGGGAGAGGGAGAGGGAGAGGGAGAGGGAGAGGGAGAGGGAGAGGGAGAGGGAGAGGGAGAGGGAGAGGGAGAGGGAGAGGGAGAGGGAGAGAGAGAGAGGTGAATCAGTGTCAATCGATTTGTACTCATGGAGCATGATGTATTTGGTGGTTGTGAAATCTGTATTCATAGTAAATCTAGGAACAGCATGAGTACATGCTCTAGGGGTCATGATAGACGCATGATTGAAACATTGCATCTTTGTTGTACTCAGATTTCCAGTATCTAGGAACATATAGGGAAGCAGATTGGATTGCCCAATTATGTTTACATATGCTCTATATATGTACAACAGCTTGTTTCTAAGATTCGGAGCTCATCGGATCCGTACTAGTCATTTAGAGTCTTCTTGCGTGAGGTAGAGCTACAGCGGTTGAGAAAGTCTAGGATTTTGTGGTATTATTTATTAAATAACTAATTATGTTTTGTGATTGTCCTGCAATTTGTTGAAGGCAATGTGAAGCATTAGGTGCAAAATGGGGTCAAAATAAGGCCGTGTAAGCCTGCCCTTTCTAGGTGAACTCCCTACTTTGGGCACCTCTGCCGCTGGCAGCGGATGCCAGAGTTGCTGCCCGCACAGAATTGCGTGGCGCACTCACAACAAAGATCCTCGGAATATTAGTTGAGACATGAATGCCTCGGCTCGGGCTTTGGTCCCAAGTGGGCAGGTTGTGTCAGACCGGCACTGTAGATGTGCCCTCCACACGCCTCGCTCGGAGGTCATTGGTTCGAGCCCCCGTGGCGGTTGCTGGCACCACGGTGGCACAGGACGTGCCACGTCAAAAAGTACGCGGGCAGCGCCTGTTTTTTTCTCTCACGTGCCGCTTACACGGCCTTTTTGTGACCCGATTTTGCACCTAATGTGGAGTTGAAGCAGAATTGATTCAGATAAGACGAGTTTCATTGAATCACACGGAGGAGACCACCGAACTTGTGACTTCATTGTCGATTATGTCGTTTACACTTATAATATATAACGAACCTATTATCTTCCGAAACAATATTAAGTCATTTTCAAACATTTCTTCTTGATAAGATAATATTGTTTAAGTGACGATGTTGGTGGGTTGAGATTATTGTAGGCAGGATGAAGATGAAAATACTTCAGGCCTTGTTAAAACATGGAATCTTAGTACACATAGGAATGTTGAAATTTTGTACTCATTGTATTGCAATATGTACTTTCTTGAACAAATTCCCTACATTGGGGTGCATTTTACCCTTTGAATCTCATGCTGTGAATGTAGTATTTGCTACTTTGTAGTCTATGTTGAGAAATTAATATTTCTTTATGGCAGTGCCAGATTTTAAAATGTATCTCCGAGCACTTGGTTTAAACCGGGTGTCCAATTATGTAAGGCGGAGACAGGCTCTCCCCATATGAAACCCTATTCCTATGAAGCCTCTCCAAGTCTCTCGGAGCCCTCAAGGAATTAGAGCTGTATTACAAGATCTTTTGACTCAGAAGTTAGAAAGAGGGAGGTAACCTCAGGAGTGAGTAGGGGACTACCAGTTTAAGGACTATCCAATTTCTATTAACAAGAGAGAGGAGTTGCTCTAAGTCAAAGAGCTTTTGAAACTTACTTGCCAAGTTTGGACAGCAATGCAACATGAATTTCTGCAGCATCATTCTTGTACTTTACGAAAACCGTACTTTATGAGAGCTTCAAGAATAGAGTGGATTCAATAATCTTAGTACTGAATATAGTGACAACAAGAAAGAATGAAACGTGGGTTGAAAGTGACCTTATAATTATTTGAGAGTTGGTTCCCAACCAGAGCAAAACACCAGTTCAAAGAAACGCCCAGATATGCTCGGTATTTATGTTCTAATTTCACAAAATCAAAACGTAGTGGTATGAACGGGTTACCAGCCAACGAGTAGGATAAACAAAGTCGCGGAGTGATTCAGATCCACATCCTTAGGCCATGGCAACAAGGGAATCAGTTTCTTACAAAGGTTGTTTTACAGCATTGTCTTCCAGATCTATAGAACGAAAACTACTTCATATATTTGTTCAAAAACTTGCGATGAAAATCGTTTCGAATTGTATCATTGATGAAGCGTTTGGCAGGCTTTGGCTCCCCACGTGCTTGATTTTTAAATACGACATCATCGTCCCACCTGCGATCATTCCAAGTGGTGGTAATAGTAATACTCCTTTAATTAATCTTCAGAAAGTGCAATAAGAGCCAAGTGCAGGCATTCCCACTTCTAACCCAGTCGCCATCAATAGGACACTTTAGCGACGAATACATGATAGCAGCAGAAAAACTGTAAAAAAAATAAACAACGAACACAATATTATACACATGTCATAACCATACCTGCGTTTGACTGCAAATGAACCTGTCATGTTGAGCAATGGATTGCCCCGGATGAGCTCGGATTCCTTTGCTTTTAAATCCTCTTCTAACTCTTGCCGCTCCTGTAAACACACAAGAATTATACGTAAGAATAAGTTTGATCATGGCCAACAAGTTATATAAGGTCATACAATTTACCGACATGTGAGAAAAACTATGGAAAACACAAAACCACATGCTTTCCACTTAAAACGGAGCACTGAATTTAAACAAATTGACAAAGGGTTTTAAAATAACCTTCCGCGCCTTCTCTTCTGCTCTCTCTTTCTTAATGCATTCTAACTCCGCAAGAAGCTCCGCAGTATCATCTCCGTCATCACTGTATTCATTAGGCAAAACAAAAAAAATTAGCCAATACTGTCCAAAGGTTTCTCGAACTACGGATACTAATAGCAATTCAGGTCCCAGGCATAATATTCGACGAGGTATTCCAAAGTAGACCCTTTGAACAGAGCTCACCTTTCATCACTGTCGCTTGGAACATCTACATCAGAGTCGTCCGCGTCCACATTTTTTATAGCCGGTCTCTCCGGCCGCTCAGGTCTCTCCTCAGGATCTCTTTTTGCCCTATCCAAATATCCCGCACTTGGTCCTTTCCTTCGATCTCTATCATCTGCAATCCAAAAGAACCAACAACATTACAGTAAAATTCTGAACTTTAATTTTCACCTCAAACAACCTAGAAATTCGAAAATTCAACCATACTTTTGATAACCGAGGCACCAAAAGGCTAACCGTAATTCCTGTCCTTGGAGGAGAAATGACGACGCTCGCGATCCTCAAGCTCCTCCCTAAGGTCTCTCTTACGGATTTCTTCGGTGGTGTCCTGCCCATCCTTCCTGCAATGATAAAATAACAAGTAAATCACTCCACACTTAACAGAAAAACACCTCAGAACAAGTAGGGCACATTCAAGTATCAAGTCATACCAAAAGCATCAACCGTATTGCCTTCAAAACTCACTCTTTGAACCAGACTCTACCAATACAAGCCATAATTATTGTGGATGCTCACATAATCCTCTCAAAATGCTCCAAACGGTCAAAACCCTTTCATATCATGGACCTTATCAAAGAATAGAAAACTTTATCTCAAGGCCAGAAACCCTAATTGGACCAATTACACCAAACCCTCACGCCACGGCCTATTCCGATACCACTACCGGAACAGAAAGCTGCCAGAACATACCTGAGCTTGAGCTGCGTGTGAGAAGCGAGATCGCGCGAGGAGAACTTCTGCGAGGGCCCGAACATGCGAACCCCGCCTTGCTCCGACCCTCCCTTCGCCGGTGCCCATGTCGGCCGCGCAGCTGTCGTCATCGCTCACGCCGCGACGTATATTCCGCCCGCTCACAAGCCTCCCAATAACTCTGATCGAGTTAGTCGATGGCAATCCGGAGCGGATCAACAACCGTCCGGGAGATAGATACAGTACCTTGTCCACTCTTCCGTGCTTTATAGGGATTTTGTGTGATTTAACCGCTTTTTCAGCCCGAGCGAAGAGAGAAGAACTACGGTTTCTAAAACCGACGTAAATGAAGGCCCAGTTTATCCCCTAAACGCCTGAACGGCCAAAAATTGGTCGATCTCATTCTTTCAAAGTTCCATAATTGTCATGGAAATGACAATATTTCATCCATTTTTTTGTCTGTGTCCTTGGGGCAGAGACTAAGTGGAGACTTCCCCATCAAGTCACCCAAAAGTCCAATGACCTATCACAAAACCTTTTTCATACATTAAAACAGGGTTTTTTTCACACTTTTAAAGAGGCTGTCTTTTCGGAGTGCGTCGCTCAGGGTGCGTGGGTTCATGTATAGGCCTTATCAGCCAGAATATAGACCACCAGGTTACTGCATTTAACAGATTTGCCAGTGACGGAAATTGCGTCAGAGATTAAAATTTGATCCCAACTGCCACAGTAAAGCTAGAACCTTAGAACTCACTGTTTTTTTTTCTTTTATTTTTGATTTTTTATATACACTGAATAATTTAATAAAATAATTTAATGATCAATTTTATGATGAAAATATTTAGAAATTTACATTTAGAAATTTAACTATTACATTTGTGATTTTCTAAAAATGAGAAATAATTTGATTAATTGGATCAAGTGATTACTTAATGATAAATGATTTTATGTAAATGGCTTTTTGCATCCTTATTCTTTGATTTTGATCATTATGATTTTTACATATTTTTAATATTATTTGGATGATCAAATAGGGGCTATAAAACCCAAAATTCAATGAGATCAACCCTAGCTATCTTGCTATCGTTGTTTTGAGTGAACTCTAAAATTACTTTACGGGCAACGGGTCCTACCGGACCCATTGCCCTTATCCAAACCCTTCTCGCTCCGCTCGATGGGTTTGAAAGGCTTTATATTTTTGCATCCTAATTTTTTTATTTTGATAAGTTTGAGATTTATTTATTTTTAGCATTATTTGCATGATAAAAAAAGGGCTCTAAAATCCAAAATTCAATGGGATCAACCCTAGCTATCCCACTATCATGGTTTTGAATGAACCCTAAAATCACTTAACGGGCAACAGGTCCTACCAGACCCGTTGCTCTTATTCAAAGCCTTCTTGCTCCGCTCCATGGATTTGAAAAGCCTAGTATTGCTTAGATATTTCTTATGTGAAATATATATTTTATTCATTAAATTAAATTAAATTTATTTATTAATTTATTTTCCTGAATTTTCCCTCAAAAAAACTGTTACAGTCACAATTTGGAACTGTATATTTCATTAAGCCAGCATGAATTTTTGTTTTTGTCCCCTTCTCCCACATGACCAGTGACTTTTCAAATTCTGATTCTGTCAGTGGACAAGGCTATGCGCACTCGGAGTGACGCACTCCGAAACGCTGTCTTTTTCTAACCCGTTTCACACTTGGGGTGTCTTTGCAGGGTGTGTGCGAGTTTGACTACGTTAGGCGGCGATGGAGTTTCCATGCGGGGAGAGATGAATTGGGTCTCCATGCACGGTGTTTTTTGTGCAGATCATGTTTATTATTACAATTGTTGGGCTAGGGTTTTCTCCTGCTTTTAGAAGTTGGGTTGCAGATGTGGAGTGTTGTGAGTGAGTGACACCGGCTGATGAAGCTGATTCGGAAGCTGCTGCGCCTGCGGAAGCATGTAAGTTTGTGGAGAGTACTGGCTCTCTTTGAATTAGTTGTTTTGGCTTTTTGGTGTGAGGCTGTGTAGATAATCAACATTAATCTGGTGTTTGACAGTGTCGAAGTTGAGACGTGCATTTGATTTGGCGCATGATGACACACAAGTGGGTGTGATTATCTTCACAGGCAAGGTGCTCTACTGCTCATGTCTACATTCTTCTGGTCGCGTGATTTGCGGTAAATGGGTGTCAGGATTGTGACGGATTTCCTCTCTTGAACTTTTTGGATGTGTTGGATTTTGACGATGGTTTTGAGATAACTAGGTAGTTGGAATGGGCCCATTTGTGTCGCAGGTGCTCTGATTGTGGACGTCTACCGGTGAACCAAGGTTTGGATATTTTCAAAGTTGTGGTAGTGTAGTGATTCTTTGGAAGGACTAGTCGGGTCACAAGTGTTTGGTTTGGTTGTGCTCGTTTGATAATACATGGAGCTGGTGAGTGGTGAGTTTGGTTGATATGCAGCTACATGGACTAAAGCTTTCGGTTGCTTCAGTTTTAAGGAAATACAGAGAATGACAAACAATTTCCACAATCATTTAGGTGGTAAGCAGGTGTATGAGGGTATGGTGGTTAATAGAGGTGAGGTTGTAGGATAGTGGGTTGTCTTCCACTTTGGCAGGACATCCCCAGGCTGAGACTTACCTAGTGCAACGAGCGTTTTTTGGAGGGGCAGAGTTGATGAGCCCTTAGTTTTTGGTTTTTTATTTTAAAATTCCTAAGGGTGTCTCTCTAGAGTAATTTGGGGCCGCAGGCCCCATTTTTGAATTCAAAATTACCAAAAATGGTCTTTGGGGGGGTCCAAATTGAAAATTTCAGGGTTTTGGAAGAAAAAAGCCAACCAATGAGAGTCAGTGTTTATTTAGCAGGCGAAATAAAAATGGTAATTTTCTATTTTTGGCTATAAAGTCCAGAAATCACTGATTCGACGAAGCCAAAAATTACCTAACAGGTAATTTGGATGGAGCCATCATTCTCCCGACAAATTGCCCCTTTTAAGGTGTCTAGGTACATAATACTACAAAATTCTTGAAATTAGTAGGAAAAAAATAGGGATTGCCAAAGAACTTCTCCATAAAAAAAATTGATGAAGCCAAAAATTTGCTCCTAATATATTCTTTGTGGCCACCCTAGCACCAAATTAAAAATCCTAGGATTTACACTGATGGGAGTGGCTCTTAAAAACGCTCATAGCACTAGGTAAGTCCCAGCCTGGGGGATGTCCTGTCTACGCCGGTTGTCTTCAGAGTGGAGAATTGGGAATTTTCTCCTCTTCGGTTGGGAAGATTTCTTTGGTTGAGGGATTTCTGATCAATGGTAATTTTAATTGACGACCCCCCCCCCCCCCTCACATGAGGCCCCCCATTACCACGGCTGAAGCCCCTATCACCATAGGTGAAGCCCCCATCACCATAGGTGAAGCGCATCATTAAACCGGGTTTCTGGGTATATAAAGCGGCCACAAGCCGCCCTACCCCGGAATCCTAATGCCGGGGCGCCCTGGCGCTCTCTCTCCCGAGCTCCGCCTCCCCCTCTGCCCCCGCTCACCTCCTTGCGCTCGAAGGAAACCATGTCCGCATCTTGATATGCCACAGCGAGTGCACATGGGATGTCACGGCGTTCTAGAGATGCCATAGCCCGAGCAAGAGGAACCCCGCTCCCGGCAAGATGTGTCCCACGAAAGTCCCCATCGCCGGTGAATCTGAAACTTATCTTCCGAGGCTTCGACCTCCGCTTTTCTTACGATTCTGCTTCTAGACCGCTGCACAGATAGCCTGCACACCATCGAGGGAAACAAACTTGTCAGCTGGAATGCACAAGCTGACAGGGACACGAGAAGACAAGCTACAAGAAAGACTCGAACTAGAAGAGAAACTCTAGATATAGCTTGAACATGACTTAGATTAACCAAGAAGAGTACACAACAACACCAAGATGTGTTAGCTAGAGCTCCAAGAGATGCGTTGTCGAGACTGAGGTTGCCCTCAGCCTCGACTCCTATTTATACTAGCTCAAAAGAAGGTTCTCTAGAACCTTCCACAACTTAAGACCTTCTAAGACCTTCTATGAACTTCCAGGAACTTCCAAGAGTTTCCAGGAACTTCTAAGAGCTTTCAGGAACTTCCAGAAACTTCCAGAGACTTCCAGGAGCTTTCGGAAGCTTCCAGGAACTTCGAGGAGCTTCCAGGAGCTTCCAGAAGCTTCCAGAATTTTCTAGAAACTTCTAGGAGTTTCTAGGAACTTCTAGATCCTTCCAGAGTCTTCCTAAGTTGTTTCCTGAGTACGTGGCCGTGACATCACCTCCCCCTTTAGCTTCGAGGTCTCCGAGAAGCTTAGAATACGATCACCTTCAAAATCGCAAGAAATCGAACACTTGGCGCATAGTCTCTGCAATGTATTCCAATTGTCTTGCTCGAGGTAGATGACTCATGGGTCCTTGCAGACATCGATAGTGCCGAGCGCCTTCGACTTGTGACCATGCTTGAACCTCCATAGCTTCGTTATGAAAACGTCCTGCGAATACGCCCTCTGGACGGCCTTCTTCGGCAGGTTCAACTTCTAACACCAATACAAATGATCTGCTGCTTGGTATCCTTCGACGCCTTCTGGGTTCGGTTGGCTCTTCATCTCGAGGACGTCGACGTGATCCGCTAGGCTGAGAAAGTACAGCTAATGTAGTATCTACTTCTTCGCTATCCATGTCTGGAAGTACTCGTAAATTTGATATGGTTACAGGAAATCAAATAAACAGCACACGTAGTTATGTTTTTTGCATACTAAAACTCTATCTTTTATACCTATACAAGAAGCGTTTTCGTGAAGTTTCATCCACGATGTGGTTTTGGCTTTTCAGGATATCGTTGATGAAATTCCCGTACCTTTAGCGGCGCATTTGCCAAGTTTGCGGCTGGCTCCCACGTTCGTTCACTAATGTCATATCCTCTCCAATGGATAAGATATTGTAACTTTCCCCTTCTCCTTCGCGAATTAAGGACCTGCTCCACTTCATATTCTTCATGATTTTCTACTTTGACAGAGGGCAAAGATGGTTGTAATCGTCCCGAGATAGTAGACTCTTTATATGATTCTAGAAGAGAGACATGGAAAACTGGATGTACCTTCATGGAAGCAGGTAACTCCAACCTATACGCAACTGGGTTGATTTTCTCTTGAATACAGAATGGACCAAGTCGCCTATAGTCCAATTTGTCACAGGGCCGGTTAGTCTTGATGTTTCGCCAAAGAAGCCACACCTTATCACCAACATGAAAATCAGGAGATTCCTTTCGAAGCCGGTCTGCAGAAGTCTTATACAAATCTTGGGCTTGTTGTAACTACATCTTCAGAATAGCTTGAATTTATGATAAATGTTTGGCAAGATTTTCAGCTGCTGGATTCTTGTCACCGGTGGACGCCAACATATCAAGTTTTGGATGATAACCATAATTGGCATAGAACGGAGTTTGCTGAGTTGACGCGTGAATAGAATTGTTGTAAGCAAACTCTGCCAGTGATAAATACGATGTCTAGTCGTCTTGTTGATAACTGATTGTACATCGTAGATATTGCTCCAACACTTGATTAACGCGTTCCACCTGGCCATCAGTTTGAGGATGAAAAGCAGAAGAGAGCTTGATGTCGACCTTCAATATCTCAAATAGCGATCTCCAAAATCTAGATATAAATTGGGGTCCCCGATCGGAAATAATATCATCCGGCAAGCCATGATACCGATATATGTTGTCAAGGAAGAGTTTTGCAGTCTCTTCACCAGAAATAGACTTCCTACATGGAATAAAGTGCGCCATCTTCGTCAACCGGTCTACCACAACACAAATGGCGTCAAAAGTAGCTGATGGCGGCAAATTTGTGATGAAGTCCATCGAAACAGATTACCACAGCCGTTGGGGAATCGGCAATGGTTGCAAGAGCCCATAAGGTCGATGCCGAGGATTCTTTGACCTTGAACATGTATCGCAAGATAATACAAAGTCTTTGATGGCCTTCCACATTTGTGGCCACCAAAAATCTCCAGAAACAAGCTCCAATGTCTTGTTAAAGCCAAAATGTCCCGCTGCAGGAAAGTCATGGCGAGACTGAAGCACGCGGAATCGGAGTGGCCCTTCCGGAATATACACACGATCTTCAAAGTACAACAAGTTATCTTGAATATTGAATTTGTCGCTGTCAGGGTGTTGTTTTGTTCTACAAAACAAGGGGTCTTGGCTAGATGCAATCTGAATATCACGACGGAAGTCGGCATCAATTGGTAATGCCATTGACATCGCATTGAGGCAAAATCGTTCAGGTTGCAACAATGTTGTGCATTGTTGATCAAACGCCGCGTCTCCTGCCTTTGGTGCAAGATATGCCCTTCTTGATAATGCATCAGACAGCCCTTGTTGCTTCCCTAGCCGATATATGATAGTAAAATCAAATCGAGATAAGGACATATTCCAACGAGCTTGGCGACGATTGAAAACCTGAGCGGATGTAAAGTACTCCAGATTTTTGTGGTCGGTATACACAACAACCGGATGAGCGGCTCCTTCTAACAGATGACGCCATTCTTGGAAGGAATCAACTATAGCAAGAAGTTCTTTATCATGAATCTCGTAGTTGATCTCGGCCACTGAAAACTTCGTTGAATAAAATGCAATAGGATGTAGTTTTCCATCTTCTCCCATCTGCGAGAGCACTGCTCCTAGTGCAAAATCAGAGGCGTCCGTCTCCATATAAAACGCCTTTGTAAAGTCCGGATGTACTAAGATTGGAGCTGTAGTAAACGCAACCTTCAAATCTTCAAATGCCTTCTGTGCTACAGGTGTCCACTCCAACTTGTCCTTACATGTCAACCGGGTCAAGGGGGCCGCAACTTGTGAATAATTCTTGATGAATATCCGATAAAAGTTAGCAAAACCAAGGTAACATTGCACATCGCGTACTGTTTTTGGTGACGCCCAGTCTGTCACTGCTTGAACTTTCTTCGGATCCATCATAAGGCCTTCGCTAGATATGATATATCCAAGAAATTCAACCTTAGGTTGGTGGAATGCGCATTTCTCTGCCTTGGCATATAAGCCCTTTTCTTGAAGTTTTTGTAATACCAGCTTTACGTGCTCTTCATGTTCTTCAACGTCCTTGGAGTAGATCAGAATGTCGTCTAAATAGCAAACGACGAATCTATCCAGATATTCTCGAAAAACATCATTCATTAAATGCTGGAAGATGGCCGGCGCATTGGTCAATCCAAACGGCATGACATTATACTCAAAATGCCCATACCTTGTGCGAAATGCAGTCTTCCACTCGTCTCCTTCTTTTATCCGCACAAGATTATAGGCTCCACGGAGATCTATCTTTGTATAGATCTTGGCTTGGCCGAGCTGGTCCAAAAGTCCCGATATTAGTGGCAACGGATAACGATTCTTCACGGTGACCTTGTTTAGACCTCAATAATCCACACACAATCGTAACGAGCCATCGTTCTTCTTTACAAAGAGTATAGCTGCCCCTGCTGGAGACTTGGAATGACGAATAAAATTCTTCGCAAGATTCTCGTCAATATACTCTCTCAAAGTCGTCAGCTCGTTCTATGACAAGTTGTATATTGGGCCGAAAGGTGGTTGTGCTCCATCTTGAAGATCTATGGCGCAATCATACGGTCTATGCTCTGGTAGTATGTCCGCATTCTTCTTTTCAAATACGTCTTGAAATTGCTTGTATCGCTCCGGAATAGTTGTAGGCGGTGTTTCTTCTTGAATAGGTGTTGCATAGATAATAAATGGTGTATCCTCCTTCGCCATCTTCATGAAGGCCTTTGCTCCAACTAGCAAAGGTTTATTACCCCTCTGTTAATGCCGCGATAACTGTCTCAAAATTGGTCAAAATAAGTGATCTTTGTTCAAAATGAACAGCAAACCAAGAAAGAGCTGGTCCTGTCAGCAAGGTTCCAACTAATCCAACTTTTGATTCTTCGGTGGGATATCTCCGGTTGCAGCATCGTTATGAGTTGGACTTGATTGATGAATCCTCTGAACTTGGATCGCGTTCCATCAAACTTCTCCGGCATGCTTACTCGAGGTTCCTTACATTGTTGAATGTGTAGAGTGTCTTGCCGAATAACAGGTGGAACAACCTCCTGTGGTACAGACGTAAATGGGTGATGAGCTGTAGTCGACGTTGCTCCAGAGCTTGAGTTGTTGTGAGCAACGCCTTCTACGTCTGTGAGTCTCGTGGATAGCGCGTTTATAGCGTTCATAAGGGCGTCAAACCTAGTTTTAAAAGACTCGATCATACTAATATCTTGACCTCCAGTCATTGCTATATAGATAAGACGATTTGAGCAGATAACTAGGTCGAGCGCCGATTTAGAGGTGGGTAATCCACGCCCTCTAAAATAGCTTTGAATTCTCCAAGAAGGGGGTAATCCGCACACTTACAAGAAGATTCAAAGCTGAACGATATATCAGCTTGAGAGAGGGTAATCCGCAACTCTCAAGACGCCAACAGTCCTTCAAGCAAGAGGGATAATCCACGCTCTAGCAAGAAAGCCTTAGCTCTGATATTCGCAAGTAGGGCAGTCTCGACAAACTGTCAGGGACACGAGAAGACAAGCTACAAGAAAGACTCGAACTAGAAGAGAAACTCTAGATATAGCTTGAACATGACTTAGATTAACCAAGAAGAGTACACAACAACACCAAGATGTGTAAGCTAGAGCTCCAAGAGATGCGTTGTCGAGACTGAGGTTGCCCTCAGCCTCGACTCCTATTTATACTAGCTCAAAAGAAGGTTCTCTAGAACCTTCCACAACTTAAGACCTTCTAAGACCTTCTATGAACTTCCAGGAACTTCCAGGAGTTTCCAGGAACTTCCAAGAGCTTCCAGGAACTTCCAGGAGCTTTCAGGAACTTCCAGAAACTTCCAGGAGCTTCCAAAAGCTTCCAGAAACTTCTAGAAACTTCCAGGAGTTTTTAGGAACTTCTAGATCCTTCCAGAGTCTTCCTAAGTTGTTTCCTGAGTACGTGGCCGTGACACAAGCATCGCATCAAAATTCCACCGGTGAAAATTCCACAGATTAAAATGAAATCATGGTCTGGTGCCATTCCTTTCGAATTGCTTCCAATAAATTAAGATTTTGCAATTCGTTTCACAGTTATCAGAGACTCCAATATTTGTCCTCTTAGTGTGCAGTTCATCTTACGGTACGTTTACTGCAGCATTGGAAATATTGGATAGTTTGTTGTATCCAATCTTACTATGATTCTGAGGATATTAGTTTCTGATTCACCGGCAAGTGCACTTAGTTGGCTGAGAGACGAAGCGGGGCTAGAAAGGCGAGGGGAGGCGGAGCCCGGGAGGTGAGGTGGCAGCCCCTCCCGAGTTAGGCCGAGGTAACCTCGGAATGCACGGAGATAGACTCCTGTAATTCCAGTTTAAATTGATGAACCCCCCCCCCCCTCACATGAGGCCCCCCCCATTACCACAGCTGAAGCCCCCATCACCATAGGTGAAGACCATTACTAGAGAAGCCTATTACCAGTGAAGCCCCTACACCTAGGTAAAGTCTGTCATTATCACCATTCCTTATCATCATCTGACCTTCCACGTCAAGCTTGGCACCTTCTAGATTAGAAATAATCAAGAATTACTACATTAGAATTAGATTAGAAATAATTAAGAATTATTAAATTAGAAATAAATGAGTTCGGTGATAATGTTGTTGTTAAATATAATTAGGTTAAAAGTAGGTAAAGAAGCGGTGCATTGAATGAAGTTTGGTAGGATTTTTTTTAATATAATTAACTAAAACATTATGTCATTCGAATTCTCTCATTTTGATTTGCGTCTTGTCTTCTCATTTTCTTCTTATTTGCGTCTTGTCTTCTCATTTGTATCTGTGTCTATACTTTTGTGTGTTTTTTTTCTCAACCATGGCACTCCTTGCTAGCAAGTCTAAAGCAAGGTTGGTGGTGTTTGTAGATAATCTTACTGAGGGTACTAGAGACGTACCATTTGAGGGGAAGATTTTGTCTAGGTATGGAAATTGAGATCCAACCAAGGATGTCAAACATCCCTATCTTCATTGTGATTTACTTGATGGAGCAGGGTACACTACCATTATGATGAATTTGGTGCGCCGTCATATTGAACAGTATGAAGGTAAGTTGAATATTGGATCATTCATTCATATAGAGAACTTTGGTGTAGCTTCCAAGTCTGAGAAGTCATTTGAGAAGGATGATATGCCTGTTGTGTTGAAGGTCCAGTCTACTACATCTGTCACTACCATATCTAATGGTGGTGAAAATGAGTTTATTCCTAAGTTTTATCATAGCGATAGCATTGCTGAGTTCCGTAAACGCTCCCATTAACAGTGGCCAACAGCAACTATTGCTGTCTGTGTCATTGGTATCAGAGGCACATATGGTCGTTATCACCAGCTAGTAATAGCTGATGGATTTACCAAAAGTGATAATGACATTGTGGCATTTGGTCCCCAATTTTAGAAAGAATACAACCAGATTGTCGAAGCTTTCTATAGTAATCAATGTGTTATGGTCTTGTTTAAAGACTTTAGTGTTTCTCAATCTGGAGAGCGTATCCTATGCGCAAAAGTAAGCACATTTATGTCATCTGTTGTTGACAACTTCGTCCAAATGCAATTGCAGTCTAATCACAACAGATTGTGTTCTACAACTCTAGCTTCAACAAGAGAGGTATTTTATTTTGACAATCATTTTCAATCATTTTACTTTTTATAATTTATATTAAGTTTTATTAACTATATTGTATTATTTTGGAGATTTATGGGACATTGGCAATTGCTAGTCAACAGTGGCTTCTTACAAATACGTGTGCAATGAGTGTAATCCTTCCAACCTCATTGTTGTTGAAGAAGGTTTCTACTGCAACGTACGTCACAGCCCTCAACCTGTTAAAAAGCGAGCATATCTTCGTGGAAGGATTTCTACAGCTACTCAAGCAGTCACTATGTACCTTGTAAGAATGACAAAAGAACAATTTTTGAAGCTTTTTAGAGGAGAACAGATCAAGATGTTTACTGCTTTCCGAAACAAAAGGTACGTTTTGGTTAACTCCTATGGCTATTTTGAATAGATTTGAAGAAGATATGGATACTAGCAACTTCAATTCTTTGGATATGTCTACTTTTAGTACCAAAAGACCTCTGAGTTGCACACAAGATTTAGTTCCAGGGATTGATATAGAAGGAGATGGAGGGACTCCATGCATTCAAAGGTACAAAAGGAAACTTGACAATGACAACATAGAAGCATCTAGCAATAAGGTTAAAAAGACTTAGAAGTTGTAGAACTTCAAACATGCTTCAATTTGTTAATGCAGTTTGTTTTTTATATATATATTTATTATTTAAAGGGGCATGCCTCCACATTTGCAAAGATCATTTTACAATTTTTCATATGCAATCTTCCATCTACATTTTTTCATCGCAGTCTTCCATCTACATTCTTTCATTGCAGTCTTCCATCTACATTCTTTTATCGCACCCTACCATGCACAATTTTCTATCCGCAATCTTTCATCCGCTTAAACCGTCTTACTCAAACAATTTTACCTAAACAGTCTTGTTTAAACAAAGATACACCTATCCTTTCAAACAATTTTGCTTAAACAAAGATGCATCTATTTTTTCAAACAGTTTTGCTTCAACAATATCGCTCAACAAAGATTAATCTTTTCAAAGGATTTTGCTTGAAACAAAATATGATATTATATAATTTTATTAAACAATTTGCTTAAATTGTAATTGTGTTCTTAAAAAAAATGAAAATTATTGAGATATGCACAAATTGACAATGAACAGATATTACAAATTACCTTACTGCTAATATTTTAATAATTGAAAAATCATAATAAAATTAGATAATATTTCTTTAACTGCATTCGCTTTAATATTGAATGTTTAATTTCAAAACTATATATATATATATATATATATATATATATAGTAAATTCTTTACATTACTTGGTTAAGCATAAAAAGTGAAAAGTAAAAACATATTACAATGGCACTCATAGATAGGAAATTAGCAGGTTGTAATTTACAACGTAATACAACATATAAGTATGTTGTTGGTGATTGTTTATTTGATTCAATAACATATCTTTTACATTATGATATTCCTTCAGAAATTCTCAAAATAAATACAATGCAACATTTTGCATTTTGTATATCTTCAAATACTATAAAAGCTCTTCAAACACTTGAGTTTGAATTGAATGAAGATTGGTTGCATGGTTTACATACAAGGATATTTAATGTTCAACAATACATCCAAACAATGTCTTTAAGTGCAAGACAAGAAGGACTTTGGGGAGATTTTACTGCAATGAAATAAATATCTGATTATTTACAAAGACCTATTTATGTTTGGTCTACCGAAAGTGGAAAAAAAATAGACAAAGAGGGATGTAAGTTTCAATTGGAACCATTTCATTGAATTTTTGATTCAAGACATTTTGAACCTATAGAAAAATTAAATCAAAGCATGCCAATAATTTTGCGTATAGAAAATACAGAAACTAAAATAATAAATTTAGAATCAAATAGTTTATATGAAGAATTAGATTCACAAAATATATGGAAATTAAGTACTTGTGAAAGAAAAACAGTTTGTACAATCATACACTCAATCAAAGATGATGAAAATTGAGGATTTTAATTTAATTAATCAAAGTAATGTGGACATTGAAAAAATTGTAAACAATGACTTTTGTAATAAAATACATACCAATATTGAACCTTAAATAATAATAAATAATATCCAAAGTAATTCATTGAATGTTCATGAAAAAATGGATATTGATGATTGTGGTATAATAAATGTGATTAATGAAAGAAATGAAAATAATAAAAAAAATGATAATCTGAACAAAATTGACATCATTAAAAAATAATAAAAATTAACAAACAACACTCAAAATAGTGCACCAAATACTGAGAAAAGGATAAGAAGAATGTTTTGGAGTTTAGATCTTAATAATACTTTAAAAGCTTTGATGTTGGAATGTATAACAAATAAGAAATTGCTTCAAGATTTTTGTTTGAAAGGAAAGAATTAAAATTGTCCATCGACCAAGTGTTTAGTCATATTAGAAAGATTAAAACAGGCATCATAAAATATATAAATATATATCCTTCAATAAAAAAGGATATAAATGAATGCGTTCTTAATTTAAAAGATAAAACAAAGATGTTTGATGAAATTCAAAATGAATCTACTTCAATTGAAGAAGATAAAAAATTTATGGTCAATAAATCCAATATGAAAACAACTAATTAATTTTAAATAAAAAACGATCTTATACAAAATGGAAATAAATGGATGATTCATAAAGAACAATATTGAATGAACAAGAAAATAGTACATTCCTTGCTAAAGCAACTCTATTTGTTGATAAAAATCCAGAACTTCAAAACACTCCACTACAAATAGTAAAACAAATGAAACTTATTTCATCTAAAGTAAAAAATAATTTTCCATTAGATAAAACTTTATTTCAAAAAAAATTAACCAAAGATAAGTTGGCTAAAATCATAAAAAAATAAGAGTCCTTTTATTATATTTTAAAACAAAATAAAAGATATTCCAATCTATCCATGTATGTGTTGTGAAAGGTTAAATCTTATTTCAAAAACTACAGTGGCTTGTCAATTTTTTTTGAATAAGATGAATAATGTATTAAAATATAATTTACAATTGATAACAAAAGAAATAATATACGTACGTAATTTTTGCTTAAAATCAATTAACAATTCTATGGTTACTAAATATTGTGTTCCAAACAACCTTTCTAGAAATTCTATTATTGAATCTGTCAAAAAACTTACAACCTTGGAAGAAAGATTAATATCTCCACGTATTGCATTTGCGCAAATCCATAAATTGTACAATCATAGCCAGTACAAATTACATGGAAGAATTATAAATGTTCCAGCAAACATTGATCAAACTCAATCTTTACTTCCTCGATTACCTGAAGATGGTACAACAATTGAAATATTACTAAAACATCGTCTAGAATATCTTTCCCCCTATATATCTGGAAATATTCGTCCAAATTTAACAATGTTAGCTTTAAAAGATTTACTTGAAACACCTTTTTATAAAGAATGCAATGTTTATATTTGTCTACAATGGAATAGTTTGTTTGCATTACACATGCAATCAAGTTTAAATCTAGATACAACAAATAATACAATTGAGGATATGGCAAATGAAGACAACTTTGAAGAAGATATAGAAGGACCACCAAGTGAAACTTTAGTACATAATTTTTTAGATTCAGATAAACTTTATGATTTTCATAATATGATTTTTGTTGCTCCAAGCCAAGAATATTCTCCTATTGAAAATTTTAAAGACAAACACAGTGAAGAATTGAATTATCCAACATTATTTTACGGCCATCCACGAGAAGATAAGATTTCAAATAACTTTTCCTATCATCAAATAGCATATTGGGAAATTCTACATAAAGATCATGATTTTGCTACAAATAACCAAAATATAATTTTCAAAGCACTTAAAATTTATATAGAGAAAGTTAAAAATTCTAGTTGGATTCAAATTTGTAAAGAGTACTTATCTTAACGTACATGAACAGCTGGTCAAGTTTCTCAAGAACCAAATATAGATAAAATTTTAGAATCCCATATAGGTTTTTGTGATTTAGAAAAACTTCAAACATCACCTGATTTATTGAGGGATTAAGAAAAAAATTATTTGCTATGATTAGACAATTAGGACCACCAACATTTTTCATCACATTAACAAGTGCAGAGCAATTGTGGAAGCCATTGACTGAACCATTGTATAAAATGAATAGACAAAAATTTTAAACTACTAAAATTTAATAATTTAGATTCCACTCATATTGCAGAATTAATAAGATTCGATCCAGTGACTTGTGCATTATATTATAATCACCGTACTAAAGCTTTCCGAGAATTGCTTCAAAAAGAGTCTTGCATTTTAGGTGAAGTTGTTGATTTTTTCTTTGTCATGGCGGAATTTCAACACCGTGGAAGTGAGCATGAACATGCACTTATATTGATAAAAAATGCACCAAAGTTTCGAGTAAATTCTAAAGAAGAAATTGAAAATTTTGTTGAAAAATATATAAGTACAGACAAAAGTTTATTGCCTTCAACTTTACAAGAGGCACAAACACATAAACATTCACGCACATGTCGGAAAAAAGCTCAATCAATATGTAGATTCCACTATCCACTTTCTCCAATGAAGCAAACAACAATTTTAGAGTCTTTAGAGAACACGGATGCAAAAACATTATTGTTTTTAAAAAACAAAGTTAAAAATATTTTTTTTATACTTAAAAGAATTAGAAATTGGAACAGACATGAAATTTGAAGATTTTCTTACAAAATTCCAAATGGATTAAGAAACTTATATTTTAATTTTATGTAGTCAATTAAAAAGGCTCCAAGTATTTTTGAAGCGAACACTCAATAATATACGCACAGACGCATTTAACAAAAACATTGCACATATATGGTTTGCAAATACTGATATTCAATTTATTCTTGATCCATATGCTGCAGCTACATATTGTACATCATATATGACAAAGGTAGATAAATTAATAACAACAGAGTTAAAATCATTCTCACAAAAATGTATTAATGATAAAACTGATGCTAACTTGAGAATTTTAAAACTTGGCAATGCTTTTTTAAATGCTCAGCAAATGTCAGCTCAATCAGCAATTTATCTTGTTTTGTCTATTCCCTTGTATCATTGTTCCCGTTCTTTTGCATTTATAAACACTTCGCCATTACAAGAACGTGCATTTGTTTTAAAACCACAACAACAACTTCTTAAATCGGACAAAGATTGCACAGATGTGATGTGTAAATCTATACTGAATAAGTACTTAGATAGGCCAAATGGCTTAAAAGATATATGTTTAGCAGAATTTGTAGCAAATTACAATCACAATAAGAAAAAATTGTCTATTCAGAAAAAATAAAGAATTAATGGATTTGTTCATTACAATAAATTCAAAGATTTCGAAAATTGGTCACGAGAACAATTATTGTTATATATTCCATTTTTTGAAGCTGAAGAATCTTCAAAAAAAGAGAAAACAACTTGGAAACAAGCTTATGATGAAGAAATTGAAATGATTCTGTTGATGCGGAATTTTTTCAATTATCAAATTAAAAAAGGAATCATCACGAGATTGTGGTGATGATGACGAGTGGATCAACTTACAAGAAATAGCATCTAATTTAGCAACTTCAAAAGATTTTAGCTTGTGGAATGATTCATCTATAGAAAATACCCAATCAATACCGATTGGTATGAATGTGGAAAAATATGATTTAACTACAGATATTTATATAAAACCATATTCTAATTATTCATATAAAAGTACATTGTAAGATAATAATTGTATCTTGGAATTAATGAAAGATGAAGAATATTTTAAGATACTTCGACTATTAAATGAAGAACAAAGAGAAATTTATGATGATGTACTGTACAGAAAAAACGTTCATTTTGATGAACCAATATATTTATTTCTCACAGGAGGAGCGGGAACTAGAAAGACATTTACTCTTCAAGCTATTGTACAAGGATTGTTGCGTATGTATCACAAAAATTTAAAATCAGATCCTTTAAAAACGAAAGCATTGTTAATGGCATTTACAGGCAAGGCAACATTCAATATTGGCGGAACTACCATACATTCAGCTTTACACATTCCCATTAATCAATCACTTTCAAATCTTGGAAAATTATCGTCGGAAACACTTACCAAATTAAATGAACAATATGAACAATTAAAATTTATAGTTATTGATGAAATATCACTAGTAGGTGCTAGAATGTTAGATGCCGTGGATCAAAGATTGCGTTCAATCAAACATGTACAAAATAATTTTTTTGGAGGTTTAGATGTAATAGACACTGGAGATTTTTATCAAGCACCACCAGTACGAGATAGATGGATATTTCAAAAACTTGATCTTGGAGTTATTGCTATAGCACCAAATTTTTGGCATGAATACATTAAATGTTATGAATCAAATATTGTTTTGCGCCAAAATGATGTGATGTTTATCAACATATTAAATAGATTTAGGAAGGCATTGCATACTATAGAAGACATAGACACAATAAATAATTTGTGTTTAAAACAACCTCCAACAAATTCACTAATTCCTTATTTATTTTATACCAATAAAGATATGATTGCGCACAATAATAAAGTGTTTCTTAATGCCGAAGGGCAAACATATCATTTTGAAGCAACTGATATTAGGCATCTTTCTTTACCATCGTCTTATCAAATTCCAAATAATCCAAATTTGACAGCAGGACTTCATACAACCATCAAAATCAAACAAAATATGCTTGTAGAACTTTGCAATAATTATGCAATTTTTGATGGACTTGTTAATGGAGCAGATGGTTTATTTAAAGCAACAACATCATTTTCTAATAAATCTTACATTTGGATACATTTTTTTAATATAAAAGTGGGCAATGCTACAAGACTTTCTAACTCTCATTTGTATACAAATGTAAATATGGATTCTACTTGGACCTCGATAAAATCAATTGTTAAAGAAATTAGAATTGGTAAAAAATTAAACACATTTCATAACCCGTAGGTAATTTTCTATTCAACTAGTTGCTGCAAGAACAGTTCATCGATCTCAAGGTTTGTCATTGGATGATGTTGCTTTTAATCCATTTGGTTTGAATGAACATGGATTGTCTTATACAGCTTTATCACGCCTACGAACTAAAGAAAAATTGTATCTATTTGCTCCGTTATCAAAATTTAACTTCCGAGTAGATGTACTAGTACGAGAAGAAATGGAAAGCTAAACAACACAAGCAAAATGGCATTTACTTGTATTAATGTTAAAACCATTACGTCATTCTCATATAATGATTCAAAGTATCAATGTAAATTCTTTACGAAAACATCATTTGGATTATAAAAATGATTATAATATGCAAGCTTTACATATTTTGTGTTTTTAAGAAACTAAGATAAATGAAGAAAATGAAATAAGTGAATTAATTTATACATCTTGATATAAATTTATCCACAGTAAAGATAAACATAGCTTGCTTATGATGTATGAATATCAAATGCAATGTGCATCATTTCAAACAAAGATTTGTAATGGATCAAAGTTTATAGCAGCTTTTTTTAATTTGAGAACCCGTAATGCGATATATATTATCACATTATATCGTAGTCATTCAACTAAAATTACAAATTTTTTGGAAGTTTTAGAAATTTTAGTAAATGAAGCACCAATAAAATGTTTAATCATTATTTTAGATGATTTTAATGTAGAATTATCTGATGACAGTATTCAACAATATAGGATTGAAATGATTTTACATAGCATGAACAAAAATAATCTAAATATATATATACTTTTATATCTACTATCCAAAAAAATTCTTTAAAGATCATATATGGTCAAACATGCCTAGAACTGATACAAAATATGGAGTTACAGATGCCTATTGGCCTGATTATCTCAAACATATTTTTTGTGCTTTTAAATTGCCGAATTCATTACCAAAATATATTAGACAAATCCAATCATTTTTTTTTACATAACTTCGATAATATAAATTTACTAAATTGTTCTTTCATGTTAAAATATTGGCAAAGCTTGAAAATATTAAGTGATACGGTGTTTAAAAATGCAGCTAACAAGTTCTTCAAACTAATCTTCAAGACAAGCGCCTGAATAAGGCAATTGGAATACATACAACAATGAATTTTAATCTAAAAAGAAATTTTTGGATGATTTACAATGGAAAGCTCATCACCTCAACCTATCTCCTATACATAATTTTTAATGTATCTCATCAAGAAGTCTAATTTTCTTCTAAAAACTAACAATTGTGATACATCCGTTTTCCAAAAAAACTTATAAGTATCACCTAATATGTCCAAAATTTGTTGCTCTCATTCAACAAGTAAGCCATTGTTCTCCAAGATAAAAGCCAAATGCTCCAAAATAGGACGACCAATTCCAAATAGTAGTTGCTCTTGTACTCAATAATTTTTGTAAATAAATTTATTTCTTTTATAAATTTGAATAAAATTTATTTACGAATTCAAATAAAATATTCTTATAAATTAAAGAAGAATATTCTTATAAATTATAGTAACTTTTTTATGAATTAAGTTATAGGAGTAGTATTTTTATAAATTAAAGCAAAATAATTTTGTAAGTAAAGTAAAACGTTTTATAAATTAAAGTAATTTTTATCTAAATCAAAGTAAAAGATATTTATAAATCAAAGTAAAATATCTTTATAAGTTAAGTTTAAATGTTTTTATAATTTAGAGAAAATGTTTTTAGAATTTAAAGTAAAATATTATTCTAAAGTAAAAAAAATTAATGTGAATTTGAAAAAAGAATAGATTATATTACAATTATTATTTTTCTTGTTGTTATATTTTATAGATATTTTGAAATGTATTTGAAATATCTTTGAAATATATTTCATATCAATTGTCTTGAATACAATTTTCTGTTACCAAGCACCACCTTGCACCTAGAGCTGAAACATTGAAACACCTTGCATAACTCCACTGATAGACGCTCAGCTTTGTTTTAACAACTTGTGTATTTTGGAGTTAAGTGATTTCTTTGTTTTTATAAGCAGACAAGGTGGGTTTTGTAAATGACTTTATTGACTTGTGATTTTTGGCTATGAAAAAGTTTGAAGTGTATTTTTTCGAAAGTCACTGCTTATAGTACTAATGAATTAGATGAGTTTACGTGACTTTACCTTCATTGTGTAAATTTTTTTAGTAAGGTTTGAAAAAATACATACTAATTTTTTCCATTTTCTTGCTTTTGCAGTGGAACAAGGTGGGTAATAAGACAAGTGTTTGAATATACAATTTCAGGGCACTGATGGCTTTATAGTTTTCATCCCCAGTTGTGAATATTGTCAATACCGTGCCCTTGGTATGTTCTTTATTTGCACATTTCAAAACCCATATCTCTCTCCACTCAAGTTTGCCCGAACCTTGACTTAATGATACTCAACCAATCTTTATTTCAACTATTTCTTTAAGTCTCAAAGCTTTAATTCAATTATGGATGTGATGGATGTGGCAAAAACTGCTATTAACAAGAAACAAAAATGATCCAAATTTTGACCAAAATATAACTAAATTTAATTTACGGGTTATTTCATTATATCCTTGTACCGTGGGAGATTGTTTCTTTGATTCTAATACATATCTCAAATTTTTAAACACTGATGCTAGTTCTAAGGAGAGAGAAAAACATTGAGATTTTTTACGTGAAAAGGCTACGGAAAAAAATTAAGAAGAAATCAAAGCTAAAACAAAATTGGCTGAATATCTAATTAATGAAATCAAATCAAAATTTAAATATATGAAAATTACATTTATTGATGAATATATTGCCAGAATGAGTATATCTCATAAAAAATCTGGGTTTTAAAGTTTGTGGGTTAATTTACACTCCACTTTTGGATAACAAAAGTCATACAACAATCTATTTATGTATGGAATAAAAATAAAGCTACTATAATATTGGATCAAGCTGAAGAATATTTAGATGAAGAGAAAATACACTTGGTTTAGTCATTGGAGCATTGTCATATAAAATTAATGAATCCTATTAATTCAAGTATAAAAATCTCTATTCCAACACAATCTCAAAAAATTATAAACTTAAAAAATGATGGTGTTTTAACCAATATCAATCCGATTGAAAGAAAAAAGAAAAAATTTAAAAGAACCATTGATAATAACACTCATAAAATAAGTCTTTATTCTTTAAAAGAAATTGATGAAGGTTTTGTATTTGGAAAAGATTTGTGAAATCTCCATACACCATGTCTAAACTCCTTCCTTCTTAACAAACGAAAGAATTGTAAATAAAAAAAATGCTCAAAGAATTTTTGATTTATTGATGGATAACGATACGCAAATATCAATTCTCTTATTACGACCAACATATTTTGCACTGAAGGATCATAATGAAGTTGTCACCAAAATTCCAATTAGAGGTAAGTTATTATAACCATTAATAATGTTTTCACTTCTTTAAAATGAAATTTTTATGTCCATATGCTTCCTCCCCCTCTCCTCCTTTTTCCTTAAATATAATCTGATTTTATTGAATGCCACAGTGTGCACAGTGTGCATTCTATACTGTGTACACTCTGTAGTACAGTATACACAGTATAGTATGCACTTTTGAAAGTAGTTCGGTTGGGTACACAATAAGAAAGATGTACACTAATTTATTCAAGTATTAATATTTTTTAATGATTTTTACTGGCACAAAAATGTTCCGTGATGAATTGGAGAAGCTTCTTAAGAACAGTCTTAAAAACAAAACTGAATATTATTTAGCAAATAATGTGATATACAAACCAGTAGATGGACAAGATGTGGTTCATGCTTGCAGAGTCATTGCTCGTCGGAAATTACAAGCTAAAAAAATTTCAAATGAAGATTATGAAGACAAATTTACTTCTAGACTTGCTAACATACTTTTATATGATAAAATTCATGAAGACAAACATCTAGCCTTGTCTTCCAATTTAAATGAGTTTCATTTAAAAAGAAAAGCATATAGTACTGTTGGTGAAAATTTATCAACTTAGATAAGAGGACTTTTTTCATCATTATGGAGATCCAGATCCATTAAACAGGGAAGATGACAATGAACGTGCAAAACTTATGACAGGTATGATATATATCCTTCACACGCAAGATCAAAAGATTACAAGTCATGGTAAATTAAATGACAAATTGGCTGATTAGACAACACACGTTTTTACATATGATGAACAATGTTATGAGTCTTTGCAACAACTATGCGATGCACATGACAACAAAAAAATATCTTATAATAATAATTTAAAAGACAAACATTCAATAGGTCCATCCTTGCTTCAAAAGTCTATGGAAATTTCATGGCTACGACCATGGAAAGGATTAAACTCCAATGATTACATAATATTAAGCAATGCTTGCTTAAAATCTCCACAAATCTATTTTTTGAAGGATACAATATCAAAAATGGTATATTTAAAACTCATACAATTAATTATTTATCAAATAAAATCAAAATAACTAATGCTATCAATAATGTATACCGATGGTTTGAATTAAAAGACAATTCTTTTACTTTTGATACAGATTTTGGAACATGTGATATATCAAAATTTCAAGATGAAAGGATGCTGGAGTTTTTGGCAGAGTCCAACAATTCTATCTTTATAAGAATATGAGGCACATTAAGACAAATTAAAGAATTACCTAATTATGAAAGATACATTCCACCACTCATATCTGGTCATTACAAATTAATTAAATTTTTATTGAACCAATCAATCGTTCCAAGTTCCTCTAACTTCTGGACATGGAATGAAAAAATTCAAAGACCTATTTTAAATAAGTCCATTGAAATTTTTGCAAAAATTGGAAACTTTAATATAACTTCCTATGCTCTTTCAAATGATTATTTATTTGTTTTTGATACACGACGCCAAGGAGTTAATGGACGGCATTGGTCAAGAATGATTATACTTTATTTGGAACAAATTTTTTAAAATGGACTTTTTCAATTTCACGTTGGAATGTAATTTTCTTATTGCCAATAGACACCTCTGCACATGAAATACTTTCTTATCTTGAAATAAATGATGAATATACTATAATGCAAGACACTTGGGGGTATCCTCAACAACATAAAGGCAAAATTTTACAAGATAATAATCAACAAAACTCAATATATTTTCAACAAAACTCTCAAATTATTTTGATTTTCTCTTACCAAAGTCAAAGTGATTCATCTTTAAATTTTTCATTAAAGTTTTTAAATGAACCATTGCCACTCATATTTACTAAAGATGAAGTTCAATACATTTCTAGTGAAAAAGGAATATTATATTTTAATTACTCAATAGAGTGTTATTTACCACAAGATTGGGATTTAATCTTGATTGCAAATACTTTTAATGTAGAAGGCTTAATAAAATCCCCTCTTTTTGTAGGAACCAAAATTTACATGTTAGATCCTTCTATAGAAAAAAATAGAGAATTCGAAGAATCAAATTTTTAACATTAATTGAAATGACTTGGTTATCATTTGATAAATCATTTTAATATAAAATTGCATTAATTTTGATTTGAATTTAATTTCAATTTAAAAAATTTATATACTATCATTATTGAGGACGAAACCTCATGGTTCCACCATTCTTGTTATTATCTTGTAAAGTTGTGAGAAATCTATCCAATCTCATTAATGAATTCTCTAAGTAATTATTTCGTGAGTTTTGGTGTCTCCTTAAAGTCCAAAACATTAATACCGTGTGTGTATTTCAACATTTCTAACTATAGATAGCTGAAACACAATTTCAACTATTAAAATGATATTTTTTGCATCTGATGTAAACTAATAAAATGTTGCTTGACTAATCTATTTTCCAAGCCAATTAAAAAATTTGAAAAATCACTAAAATTGAGTGATTTATAGGTGGCATAAGATGAAGGGATATAGCCGTGGCTACTACTTGAATTTTCACAATTTTAGAAATTTTCATCATATTTTTAAATTCAAACATAATTTTTGACCACGATAAACAATATAAGATTTTTGGTTGTCATACGGATCTATAGTAAGTATTTTGTAATTTTTTTAGTATAACTTGTATTTGATATGAATTTTCTCTGTTTGTTTGATTTGAAAATTTATATTAATTGCATATTGAAACCATCAATTTTGATAAACTTATTGTTTGTAGATAACATGCGTATCCAGCTAAGAAAAATTTAAAAAATTGTATTTTACTTTATTTATAGTATTCAAATAGAACATCCAATGTTGAAATCTATTTTAGTAGTCATAGGCTCATACATTTGATGGTTATACTTGGGACCGAGTTGAGAGCCGGCTCGATTGGTCAATTTTCTTCCTAAGGTTTTAATATACTAGGGTCGATACCAAGCATCAACATGGCAGCTTATGTGGCAAATTTGACATCAAATCTTTAGGTCCATTTGATGCAATTGGGACAAAATTTCCTTTGGCCTAATGCTAAAACTCGGGCCCGATTGTGCATCTTTGTTAAATCCCTTGTATCTCCACCGTCCATGAATGGATTGTGAATCCACCTCGAGGATATTCTTTCTTTTTGCCTTTTTTGCATCCTCTTTGTCCCTCCGCCCTCTAACTTAGCTTTGTTTCTCTTTTTCTCTTGTCTTTGAATTGTAGACAATTTGCAAGAAAGAATTTGCAACCATCACTTTGCGCACACTCTTCACAAGGATCGCTTCATTGCGGACGTGCGCTCTTCTCTTCCAGAGCAATCAGCGTTCTTCATTTTTCCAAGTTCACGTAAGTGTTCAACTTTATCTCTTGCGCTCTATAGCCTTCTCGCAATGGCGGAGGGTAGATCCTCGTAGATTCAAGAGCCGGAGTGTAGCAGTTTTCTTGCGTTGCTTCTATGATTGAGATTTTTCTTTTTCTTTTTCTGCCAGGCAAATAGCTGATGTGATGTTGCAGTGATTTGGTCATGTAGTCTACTCCTCCTTCCTCCGTGGTTTGCCTTTGTTTGAGTCGTGCCTTGTCATAGTAAGGTTTTTGTGCATTTTTCCCACCTCACCCCAGGTTTTCTTACATGTTTATGTCCTTCCCTGAGGTGGGTTCTGCTCCTTTGCGTCTCATCTGTCCAAAGGTCATAGCTTTCAGCTATAGGTGATATGTTTCCACATCTAAGGTGGAAGTTTTGATCAGATTTGGTGTGTTTTTGGGGTGTTTATGTGTGTTTTCGTGAGTTTTGGTGAGTTGGATTGAAGGTGAGATTTTCCATATTTTTTGAAGTTGTGTATCCGGGTGCAAATCTGGGGGATGTAGGGTTGGTGGAGTAGTTATGTGGCTAGAATGTCAAATGTGCTTGTTTTTTTGGAGCATTTTGAGTATTTTGTGTTTTACCGGGGAATGAGGTTTAGCTGGTTTTTTATGGCCTTTTGAGTGAATTTGGTTTTGTTATAGGATTGTGATCAGTGGATGGTGTTTGTTTTAATTTTGGAGTGATGTTTGAAAGAGTGAAAATTTTGGTATCGGGTTTGTTTTGAGTGGGGTACCAAATTTGGAGTTGCAGGTTGCAAGGTTTGGTGTTTTTTGGTGTTTGTCTAGTAGTTAGATGATCCAATGCCATAATTGTTTGAGTATGATGTACTCAACTATTGTATGCTACTGTTGTGCGTTTGTCTTGATGTTGTAGGAGCAGTATCAATTATTTCACATTTTCATCATGTTGTTGTTCGTGATTGTTTCAACAGTAGTGTATGTTCTGTATGTTGAAGGAGTTAGATTTGGGCGCAGGGCTTACTTTTTTCATGTGTTATGAATCTGGAAAGGATTTGAGAAATCTTAGTACAGAGCATCGTGGGCGTGATAATCAAGGTGAGTCTTGACGTTTCAACATCCGTAGTAGCAACAAGGATATGGTATAAATTTTTGAGTTCATTGTAAGGGTAGGTCATGAGCATCTAGTTGCGAGGACTATGCATATGATTGTGCATGTGTGTTTTACTAAACTCTCTTCTCCCGCTCACAAGTTTGATGTTGCGGTGATGTGTTAGTCTTGTGGTGATTTCTAAATACTGTTTATGCTCGTGGGGTTTTGTGAATTGGTCGGAGTTAGGATTTTAGACTTTTTTGCAGCAGTTGCCTGGGTCTATGGATGCGTAAAGGATTTTAGAAGCTTGATTTGGCGTGAGTATTTCTTCTTCCAGCGCGAAGTTGATGACGACGATATCGTCTTTGCAAGATTTTATTGTTCGTGATTTTTGTTGGATTGTTAGATTTTTCGGCTCTGTTGTTCTTTTTTCTTGAGTAATTTTTGCCTTTGTTCTTTTACTGCTCTGGTATGAATTAGGCTTCAATATTTCTTAGTGGTGGTAATCGTACAAGAGGTGGGTTGTGGAAAAATGTCCACCACATTTACCAAATTCCCCACAAATTCCTGTTGTGGAAAACTGTCCACCTCGGATTACATGTTTGTCAAAGCATTATAACGGAAAATTGTGGATTTTAGAGTTGTTGGCAATTGGCGTGATAAAATTGTAGAATGGTTTATCGTTTCTTAATGCACATTCTCGTGAATTTTTGTGTCATGTTTAATGCTGCTTTTGAGGAGGGTTATCAATGTTTGACATTTGTTAAGTTATGTGGCTGTTTCAGAGTTTGCTCTCTAGAGTTAACATGTCACTACTGTTGGAATTTTAACATCAGCTTACCTTTGTTGTGAAGTTGGAGTTGTGAAGTCACTAAATGTCTGAGCTAGCTTGCAGTGTTTGCGTTGTCAAAGTGACTTGATCTACTTGCGTTTAAGTGTTGGAGAGAGTTGTGGAATTGTGGAGTTTCGTTGTAGAGGCTTCAGAATGAGGTGTTTAGAGGTGAAGTTTCGGAAGTTTGTTGTAGAAGAGCTGCATGAATTTCATATGCGTTTCTCTCAGAGGATTGTTTCATGAGACTGAAATGTGCTGCGGTTGTGTGTAATGATTCAAGAGCTCATAGGTTTAGGGGTGAAGGTTTTTGATCGAGGCAGTTAAGAGATTTTCAGGTTTGTTTCTAGCAATTTTAACTGGTTGTTAAGAAAGTTTCAGTTTTGTTAACCCTTTAAGGACGGGCAGTGATTTTTGGGATAAGTGCTTATCTTCTGTCCGGGTGGCTGAAGCGTAATTTGCTGTAAATGGAGGAATCATTCTTGGAATCTAACCGTTTAGATGCAGGCCCATTGCAGGTGGGACCAAATATGGGAAATTTTAAGAAGATCCATTGTGTGAGTTTTGTTTTATAGTGCTGGGAATGAGCAAAATCAATGAAATGTAGGAACGGAGGTATCAGATATAATTCCATAATTTGGCATGAGAATGTATTGAATGCTGTTCCATTCATGACCCTCATGGGAAGATAATGGTATCTTCGAGAGTTTGGTGTCTGTGTCTCTGTCCATACTCCTTCGGCGGAGGAGAATGAACCCCAATGTCTCAATCTATGCACCGAGAGAATACACATCATGTATACGTCCCAAAAATCCAAGGACACGATTGAATTCCGAAAATCCTTGTAAATCATAATCAGGGAATGTGTCTTTACATGGAGGGTATGATAAAGGAATATGCACCCACCGGATATGAATGAAGCATATTAGATGACAAAGTGAAAGGAGTTGGACATGTTGTGGGCATCTTTCTTTTACAAGGCAAACATGGCGATTAACGTGGTTAGACATCCCACAATTATAATGGCCATCAATTCAACAGCAAATGCAAGATTTGACTACAATCCCCCTACTTATAATGTGATGCAAACAATGCACATCAAAGCGAGACGCAAAGAAGTTCAAGCAAAGATTGAGAAATGTACCAAAACATCAATCAGATTATACGGAGCTACCGCTACTATCTGTTCAGGTGGATGGGATAATGTGATCACCGACCATTGATGAATATCATGCTAGAATGTCCGCCATGCAATGTTTTCCTTGGTTTAGTTGATACAGTTGGCTAGAAGAAGATGAAGGCTTACATAGCACTACGGATGAAGAATTATATTGAAGAGGTCGGTGCTCAAAACATTGCCCAAATTTGTACGGACAATGCAAGTTGTATGCTTGGACCAAGGATGATATTTTAGAAGAATATCCTCATATGTACAAGCATGGGTGTTGTGCTCATATTTTTGATCTTCTCCAAGAGGACTGGAGAAACGAACGAATGGTGAAGGATCTTGTTTTCAAAGCAAAACGCGTGTGTCATTATATAAGGAGACATCGTGTTACGATGGCACTTTTCCGCCAATTTTCACCAAAGTTGTCATTGAGGATTCCAGTGGAAACTAGATTTGCTTCTAACCAAATGATGATACTCTAGTTCTTGTAAGTGAAACGAGCAGTGGAGCAAGTGGTTGTAGCACCAGAGTGGCATGCGTTTGTCGGTGGACTTTTCAACCAACTAAAGGGGGTGCGTGCCTACGCACGTGTTGCCAGAGTTTGAGGCACAATCCTCGACGATTCATTCTAGATTCAATGTGGGAACTTTGTACACATGGTAGAACTTGTCCTTGTAGCTTTGAGAACGTTTGATGAAGACCAATTTCCAATGGAAAAGGCGTGGTTGACGATGAACAACCTTAAAGGACATGTGTACAAACTTCGGGATACACCTTTCCTTCTTGAGCCCAAAATGGCAACAAGGCTTGAAAGGCAATTTGACCATAGATGGGACATGATGCACACTGATCTCCATTACGCAGCTACGCCACTAAACCCTTACTTGAAAACTCATCCCCAGCTTCAAAAAATTAGAGAAGCAATGTTGGCATTAAATTCGGTTGTGCATCAAGTGGGCGACCAACTAGAAATTTCATTTGCCGAGGTCCTAGCAGAAGTTACCAAATATGATGAGGAGCATGGCCCTTAAAGCCATGAGGTGGAATATTCGCAAAGCAAATTTGGCACCCCATCAGTGGTGGCAAAGGACATGGGGTGAGGGCTTGGCAATCATTGCAAAGCATATTTTATCTTTAATTTGCTTTGCTTCATTATGTGAAAGGAATTGGAGCATGTATTCATTTGTCCACAATAAGGTATGTAACCGCCTGGGCGTGGAGAAGTCAGAGGATTGGTGTACATTTAGACGAAGAGTAGATTCCTTCATGGACGGCCGAGGGCCAAGCGAGTCCTTTGGTAGGAGAAGAATGATTGATGAGAAGATTCTGATTATGAAGGAGGAGATACAAGAGAAGAAGACAATGATGACGACCAATATGATATGCACAATGGTCACCCTAAAACCCTAAACCCTAAAATCCTAAACCCTAAACCTAAGTTCAAGATATTTTCTCGCTGAAGTTCGAAAGGGGGAGGTAACCTTGGGAGTGAGTAGGGAGTACCGGTTTAATCGAAGAAATGCGGCAATAAGTTCAGCAACATCCTAATATAGATATACGGAGTATACTCTTGTCATAGGTATACAAGATTTGATCTATTTGAGGGAATCGTCGCTGAGCTCCGATGACTACAAAGAGTGCTGAAGTACAGGGTGAGCCCCTCCCGGGAGGGGCTCACGCGATGGGAGGCACCCCGAGCCGTAGGAGTAGGGCGTAGCCCGACCCGAGGCGTAGGGGTGCCTCCCATCGCGTGAGCCCCGCCGGGAGGGACTCACCCTGCGTAACCCTCGTTGGGTCACTACCCGAGATCAAAGGATTTTGTTTATACACTCATATCATCGAAGTTCTTTGGCGGAGTTTGCAGTTAAGAGAGTAAGCTAGCATGTGCGAGGTCTCGAGTACGACCCCTGTGAGTGGGAAGCACCAGCCATGCCGATAGCATCTGCTCTCGCGGAGTTTGCGTACGGATGATATCCGCTCCGCAGGCTAGGCTGAGAGCACTATTGATGACCAGGTAGCAGCTCGGGATCGAATTCAGTGCTTCGAGCGACGGAGGTTGGACTTTTTCGTGCCGGGCTGCCCATCTGAATGTAAAATTGCTGAGCGTGCCCGGGTTTTCCAGTCCCGCGGGTTATTTTGCGGGGCGGGTTTATTGCCCATAAACCCGGCGCCCCAACCGCCGCGGGCGATTCCGCGGCGGGAGGTGCGTCGAGGTGAATAGGAAAATTCACAAAAGGGGGTTACGTGATCGTGAGAGGTTGCCCATTGCATGATAATTAGGTACTAACAGACGGCATGGAAGAGGGGCCAGGTGTATGGAGAAAGATCCTGTAAAAGGAGTGTCTGTTGAGAACGCCGCTAACATGGATGTTGAGAGGATTCTACGTCTTGGACCCTTCTTTGTTGGAGCCCTGGAGCCCTGGGTTTTGGAGCCCAGGAAGCTTTCTCATCCATCGGAGTCGGGGTACACCCCGCGGTCCAGGAGTGCGCTTACATGTGCGAAGGCCTTGAACCACCTCGGTCCAGGAGCATACCGGGCGGATTCAGACGAGGGCGGACGACGAGCAGAGATGGAGGAAGAGACGGGAAAGAGCTCGACAGGGGAGAGGGACTCGAGCCGAGGAGGGACAAGGGACAGGATAGGCGACGCAGGAAAACACGAACAAGAAGTATAAGAGGAAGAAGAGGAAGAGGTAGAAGACGTGGAAGAAGAAGTCCAGCTATGGCGGACCGCGCTTGCTGCTTCCTCCTTGCGTCCCCGCGTCCCTCCAATCTGTCTTTGCGCCTTGCCTCCTCCCCTGCGTTCTGGCTGCATGGTAGCTCCACCTCGTTTTGGCTGCGCGGTAGCTCCCCCTCGCCGAGTCCATAGGATCCCTCGTTCTCTATATTCTGCTGGCGTCTGCGAGGCTGTTCTCTGCGCTTGAATTCTGACGAGGTGGTATGCTGTGCACCTCGGCTCTGGACCTGCGCTGTAGTTCTGGAGGAGTACGCGGTGCGCTTGTGAGGTCCAAGGAGGCGGTGGGAGCGTGCAGTAGTGGCGTTCATTTTTGGAGGTACGAAACTCTAGGCCTGGCATTTTGTTCTTTGCGTGACTCGCACGAGGGGCTGGTGAGGATGTGTATTCACGGGAGGTGTTGCGGCCTAAGGTAGCCAAGGAAGGCGCTTACACCCCACCCGCCGATCCCCCCCCCCCCCCCCCCCCCCCCCCCCCCCTCATTTTTAATAGGCTGGCGACGGCGATTACAACACCCTGGAAATGGGAGGCGGGGGAGTTAGCTGATCGTATTTAGGTTAGTCGGCGTACCCGGAAGTCTTTTCCAGGTTTAGTGACTACTTAAGACCTCGGTTTATTGAAAGACGGACTGATGAAATCCAGTAGGGCAGGATTTCTTAGTTTGTCAGACCTTAAGGCCTATTGCTGCAGGCTCGGCTATATTCATGAGGAGGTACAGTCGGGATATCACGAACTGTTGATTGTAGTCACACGGATGCATTAGGTTTTCAGAAATCATAGTGTTTGAGGCTATGTTGCATCCAACTTGATCTTGAGATGTATTGATCCTCCGGGGCTGAAGGGTGTAGCCTAGTGACTTTTCCACTCACAGATGACTCCGAAGGACATGACTTGTGTATTTTGACGCAATTCTTCTGTTACAATGCCAGTGTGGGATTCCGTAGGTTTTGTCTCTCCTATCGGCGCTAGTTTTTAAGGTTCAGATCTTGCTAATGGTATGAATGGCGTCTTGTAACTGAGATCACACAAGTGTGTGCTGTGCACTGCGTTTGATTAGTTAAAATGTCATGTTGCGGGCCCAGCAACACATTTCTCTAGAATGGTCGGTTTCGTTTTGAGTTTCTGATGTAACCGGGCACGTCGCACTGATTTTGTTTGATAGTTCTGCTTCTTATAACCTCTTAATGTCCGCGGTAACCATTATCGAGGGTGAAGTTTTATTCCCATCCAAACATCCTCTAGAGCGATAAGATCTCCTTGTGTGTTGGTCTGAGATTGCGCTTCCTTTATTCGTACTGACATTGGTCGGGCACCTGACAAGTGCAGTTGGGAGAGACACATCGATTAGCTCGATTGCTGGGGGATCTGGAATAATGGTGTACAACCAGTCGGACAGCGATGGAACGGACGATGACGACCTGCCCCCTACCCAGGTGGTTCGTCGTCAGGGTGGACTTCGAAAGGGTCGGCCCACCGGGAATGGAAAGCCATCGAACTCGTTGCAGATTGATCAGCAGATACGGCAGCTTGAGCTAGATGCGTATCACTCTCTCCTGAGGGCATTCAGTGCTCAGTCGGAGGTGATCACGTGGTCGAAGGAAGGGCTGATGTCGGACATGAGGAAGGAGCTGAGGGTGGCAGATGAGCAGCATAGGGAGATGTTGGGTAAGGTTTCGCATGACGAAACGCTGAGGAGGATTAGGCAATGGAGACAGACGGGAGAGGACCTAGGCATGCCCCTGCACCATCGGGACACATCCCCGAGTCCCGCTGTATCTCAGAGTAGGAAGAGATACAAAATAGGAAACGTTGCACCGATCCTCCTTCCCCCTGTTCCTCTGCTGAAACCTGTACTTCAGATGCTACCATTGGGTTCTGGTGGACAGGGGTTGTCGAGCGGGAAGAAGGCGTGGAGTAAAGGCGTGACAGACGTGATCGTGCCGGGCAGAGGCACACCGGCTGGGACTTCGGGACCGGCTTCTGGCAGAGGGGTAGTGGGCAGTGGCAGGGCGTCATGTAGCAACCACAAGGGTGCAGGTCCGTCTACGGATTCACATGTTGAAGGGTGGGTCGGGCGTAAACTCTGGATACGGTGGCCGGAAGACAACATACACTACGAGGCGGTGGTTGTAGATTACAGCAAGGAGAGCCAGTTACACTGCCTGGCGTACGATAGCGGGACTTCGGATGAGAGCATCGAGTGGGTGAATTTGAAGGGGATGGACAGGAACGACTTGCAATGGCAGGACCAGAGAGCGGATCCGGTGATATTGGACGGCAAGGTGGGGCATCTGACTCCGGGGGAACGGGGTGGCGGGAGGGGGACGAAGCGGGGCAGAGCAGCTCATGGGGGCGTGGTGGGAAGGCCGAAAGGCAGCGGTCAGAGAGGTAGGTCAGCAATCGCGCCTGACAAACTGGTGCCGGCACCAACGCCGCAGTCGAGACCGTGGAGAGGAGGGGTGGGCGTGGAGGAGGATTGGAATGGGAAAGACGAGAAAGGTCGTCGAACACACATTCTGTATCCGGAGGGGGAGATAGCAGCACTGGAGAAAAGTGTGGGCGAGATGGAATATTCGAAGGACGTGGGAAAGCTGGAAAATGCTCTGCAGTTGGCGAAAGATTACGAGGCGGCGCTGCAGAAGGCCTTGGCAGTCCTGTCGGATTACTCGATCGACGATGGGAGCAAGGACGAGAGAGTAGACGTTGTGGACTCGCCAGTTCCCTTGGTGGGGATGGAGAAAAATCCTCATCACAGCATTCAGGACACAGGGATCCGCCAAGAGGACAGCGATGAAGAAGACGCGGGCAGGGACAGAGGAGACGAGGGGTCGGAGGGGCACCACGGAGGTGGAGGTGGGGAAGGGGACTCGGATGCAGATCTAGACAACGCGGATGACGACGGGGACTTGGACGGGGACGATAGGTAGAGTAAGCGCAGGTAGTAGGCTGATTGGTCAGCTTTGTAGTCTTTAGGGCGCGGGGATGATGTCGGCGATGATGAATCGTGTCCTTGTGTTTTTATCTGCCTCCTTTGACTCGATGATACTTTTGGCATATTGAAATGGGTTCTCGGGGCTCATCGCGGGGTCTCTTTATTTCTCCCCATCATCAAGAGGTGCAACCGCCGGTCGCTTGCCAGGTTAGTTGGGTGGGTTCCATTTTGCTGCCCCTCCCCGTTTTGAAGTCCTCAAACCTTTTTTTATTTATTTTTTGATAAAGTCCGGGCTGCAAGCCCCAAAATACGTTGCGGTGGTCCTCTTGAGATCAGTAGTGCAGAGATTTGCCCCCCTCCCCAACTTTCCAAACCTGGTCTCGGAGCCACCACTTGATGGGGGGATTTAGACAGATTCCTCATTGCCTTGCATAAATTAAATCATCACTCGTGGCAGTGGTTGTGCTTTTGTGACATGCGTAGGTAGAGGAAGGGCCTGGTAGCGAAGGATTGAAGTACACAGTAGAGGTCCATTGTGTCCGTATTTGTTCGAAAGTGCATTAAGAATGTTGTTTTGCCTGCTATGTTGCATAAAGCTTCGCATTTTTATTTTTTTTGCAAACTTGATTTTAGGTTTCGTTTTTTGGCATATGAGTTCTTCATGACTTGTTTTTCAGTCTTCTGTGATCGCAGGGAGGGAAGCTTAAAATCAGTGTAGCACCAGTGAGTAGAGAGTAAAGAATAGAAATCTTTTGAGTAATTTTGGAAAGAGGAGTAGATTTAGATAGACTCAAATTAATAAATTAGGTTCTAAAACCGTGGAAATGAGTACCTATAACTTTTAATTCAAAATTTCAATCACGAAATGAGGATTGTGATAGTTTAGTTTGGAAATGGGTTCAAAAGAATTGAGAGTGCAGACTTACAGAATATCAAGAGCTACGGAAAGTATTTTGATTACGTAGTCTATTTGAAGGTTAGGTGTAGATTGGAGTAACTTCGAATTTATTCTATTTGTATGTTTCAAAATGTCAAAAGAGAAGTGGAGAGGAGTTTCAAAAATTATGGTTAAAAAAAAGAAAGGTTATTTGCAACTTTTTGTAGGTGAATTCTCGGCAAAAGAATAAGGATACAAAAGTAATGGTATGCTCCCACCGAGCCCTAGTCGTAGTCTTAGAAAGTGGTCTAACCCCCTTGATATAATGTGTGTTTCCACTTATATCCTTTAGTAATTATCAATCCTACATGGATGTCGACATAGCAAATATTAAAGAATGGGTATTGGTTCACATTTAAAGAGACAAAAAAGATACTTAATTAATAATAGGCAATTATTAAGGTAGCACCAAAATTAGAAATATTCCCAAATTTTAAACATTGAGAATAGTTTTAACCAATATGGCTTCTGGAAGGCTATTGTGTAATCTGGCTATTGATAACACCTTTTCAAACCTCATTAATGATACCTTTTCACACCTCATCAATAAAACCTTTTCTAAAAATGGAATTCCATTTAAAATTGTGCATGTGCTAAGTTTTTATTTACAATCTTTGCAAAGGCCGTGTGCAAACGGGCTTTAAGCTGGGTTGGGCAAATAACCATGTCTACTTGAAGATGATGTGTTTTTTCTATTAGGGAGTAGGGTTGCCATCTAATACATCATCAACATGTGTGTGCAATGATCTAAATTATGGAATAGAAATATAATTTAAATCTCTCTCTATGGTTAATTTGATTGTGTTTCTTTCAATGAATTTGAGGGATCTGACATCATCCTTACACAAGTCCATCTCTCTTTAGTTGCTTTTGAGAATATTATTTACATTATTAATGTCAGAGAAAACATCTACATTCCTTTTGGATTGTCGATCATGGTTCACGTAGTTCACTCTCCACATGTATTCCTTAAGCATGTCAGTATGCCAAGGCAAATCATTATGTACTAAAGGAATCACATTAAAAAACATCTTTTAAAATGTCTATATATGATAAATTCTTAAAACAACAATCAATGCAATCCACAACATAATCTTAATGTGGATAAGGAATAATAATCATTTGTAGCAAGGCATCAAATGGATACACTACCTCTTGCTCCTCAATTTGGAAATTGACATGTATGTTAATAGATGGGGGGACGAATAAAGTGAGTAGGATACACGAGGAGTATTTTCCTTATTTTATTAATATGGTTGTACTAAGAAGGTATTGGGCTGAAAGAGTAAAATTAAAGCAATAAAATTTAGGGCTATTCGCCAAGGGAGGAGATGGATGATTTGAGGGCAATGTTTCATTACGTGCAAAAACTGGTCTCCAAAAGGCCGTATAAGCCTACCCAAATTAGGTGAACCCCCTGCCCAAAACGACCTCTGGCGCTGGCAACGGATGACAGAATCGCTGCCCGCGGAGCTAAGAGTGCGTCTTAATGGTATCAGGATGGGGTTGCGGGGCGGGGCCGGTGTTTCTAGTGGCGCCGAGGTGGCTCTGTTGTTTGGTGAACCACGACTCCTTGCATTTACTGACCTTGAAGCCCGAGTCGAAGGAGAGATGACGGGAGATTGGTGCCAACGGTTTCAAGGCTCAAAGTTTGCTGCCACAACGGGTTCATGGCACAAAGCTTGGTCGGGACTAGGTTGGTCTCCCCACCTACGAATGGGGTGAAACGAAGTTGGGTGCCTAGAATTTGGGTGTTGCAGAACCAAAGACCCCATTCTAAGGTAGAACTCAAGGCTCGGGGGATTCACTTAGTGTTCAAATCTACAACCAGCTGCAATCAGCAAGTATTTTATGGAGGGGTATTATTTTTTTAGGGGATGAATATTACACTATGTTCAATTACATAATTCCCCTGTTTTGCTCATTTGAATGTACTGTTCATTTTATTATAAATTTTTTGAACTGGATTTGATAGCATGCTAAGTTAGTTTAAAAAATTTGTTTTAGGCGGATTTAGAGTGGAACCTAATGCAGAATCTAAAAATACCTTAAATTCCTCGAAAATCAACCAAATTCATTTCAAGTGCTGAACATTGGACTGAAACGCATACATTCAAAGCAGCCTAACTAAACATGACATAAACAAACTGCATTCACTGTTCATTACTCGCATACATCCAGAACAACAAGGAAACATGCTAAAATCCGATTCCGTTTACAACAACATTGCACCATTACATTCTCTCTAAAAGACCGAAACTGATCAAGGTAGCACAACCATAGACAAGACACAAGTGCCGAAAGGGTGACCAAAGAGAAGCAGCAACGAAAACTAGTGCTCCACCTCCGAGAGCTTGTGTTTATGAACACAACATGCAAAGAGTTTGTTTCTACTGTGCACACCAAGATTTTGTGTGCAACTACTATCTACCACGAAATAGTTCCTGTGATCTAACTGAAGCAAGCATCGTTTTCAACAACGCAAAAATGAGGAACAAACAAAGTCCAACGGTGACAGCGAACAAACTACTGTTATACTCCTGAAGCTGTTCCTGAAAAAATCAAAACAGACTAAACCTCCCCGGAGCCATCTTCACACCTGCAGTCACACAAGAAGCATCCATCGTCAGTATAAGCGACTACCAACCTCCCAAACATCATCTCGGGTCACAACACACAGTTAGAAACCTGGATCCCGAGTGCATCGTTGGGACTGTAATTGGATTAGAATGAAAGAAACCCGACCGTATCAATACATGAACATCGGGGTTCACCAAAGAGAAACAGCCACCCACGAGAACATCACATTGCGAGTTTCAAGAGCAGTAAGTAGAGCATCAAGTGACCAGCACGACTCTAAACGTTGAAACAAAGTCATCCTAAGAAAACAGTAGGGAAAATGAACAAAGAACGTAGACATCTGAGAAACCCCAGAACAGGAAGGAACTGACCTCACGAACCGAAGGAGAGAACGATCCGTTCAAGAGTCCATCTTCTTCTCCTCGATCTTTTCTCGCAGTGTGGCCAAGTCCTCAACCTTCATGCCCCGGAGCTCTTCTGCGGACACCTCGCCCACCACGAATGTTGCGAAGTTCCGAGTCCAGCGGCTGCGAACGAAGTCCACTTTGTCCACCCACCCAAGTTCTGCGATTAGGAAGTATTCCCACATTGCGAGGCGTAGTGCTTGGAACTCGTGGGTCGACTGGAGAAAGTCCCGTGACTCCCTGCAGATGTGCGAGTACGTCCAAATAGTTTCGAGGTCCTCCCAAAGCGGTGTCTTTGAGCACCAATCTTCCCACGCATCCACCAATCTCAGCCTCACGAAGATGGGCGAGAAGATGGCGTTCATCAGTGCAGGCTCTATTGTACATGGTGCGGATCACCGACTCTCTGAAACACGCTGCAGCAAGGTGAGATGCGTGGAGCTCAAGAGCTAAGAGAAGCAGCAACAATAAGAGGTAGCGGAGGATCCTACAGCGACAAGGTTTTGTGAGCAAAGGGGAGGTAGAGAAACCAGGAATTAGAGAGAACAGCAGAGGACGTTAGGGGTAGGGTAATCATGGAAGTTTCATGGACTCTAGATTTAGGGTCCAGAATTAAGGTACTTCATGATGGGTGAAATGGGCGTGTGTCAAATCCCACATCGTGGGAATGTCTGTGCGTCCCCTCTCCAAACTCCCATGATTAATCCAAAAACCTGGATACAATCAAGCACATCAAGGCAGGTATTTTCTCATCATGAAAAGAGTACTTGGATCACGTTTTAGAAGGGACTGATTTGAGGAAAACTGAGTGACTTGGCAATCATGATTGTTGTACTCGTAGACTAGATTGAATCTTTTGAATTTCTAAAAAAGAAACGATAAAAAAAATAAAAAGATAAAAAATTGAAATTAAAAAATTAAGAAAACAGAATTCGCTCTAAGCACCCTACGTACATTAAACCTGACCCTTGATACCTCTGTGAAGTCCTGTAACATGAGTTGCCTTCGTCTTGAATCTCTATCAGAAGCGTGACCGATGATGGGGCCGACAACCTCTTCACAGTGTTCCTGCCACAAAGAGTCAATTACCGACCACTGTTCCCGAACCCAAGCACTATTGAAACAATTACATGTGACATTCATGACTAGCACAAGCCTAGGCAGCATGTCATGAAGCGGATTAGCCATTATAACCCTAGCAAAGCTACCAATGCGGTTTAACTTGAAGGCTTCTACAACATTACTATAACCAGCCTCTGCAGATCCTACAGCAGGTCTGAAATGAGAGTCACATCGGTGATCACCTTTGGAACCACAAAAACCGACAAGGACATTAGTGCAAGAGTTCCACAAAATTCTACTTTTTACTTTAGTCTCATCCTCCGCCAAAATAACTGGTACTGCCCCTGTAATTCCGTAGGCAGCCTTAGATTCCCGGTAGATATTTGCAACACACTTAAATATCGAAGCGTGTTCTCCTGCGATAAACTGCACCCCTTTCTTATTCTCTCTTTTAGTACTCGAGTAAGAAGGTCCAACAAAATTTAGAGCAAACAAATCACACATGCGACGCCCACTTTGGCAGGATTCACATTAGTGGCGACATCCCTGAGGAAGTCCCACAGTGCTGGCTTTCCCCCAAACGCATTGGTTCTATGAGCAGCCAATATATTGTTACAGAAAGTTAAAACATCCTTTCTGTTGAAACTCTCTACTGCGCTCAGCTTCAGACCCTTCAATGATAGTTTTAGCTGCGCCACCTTAGCTTTCATTAGCCAATGCAACGCCTTTTCTTCTTTGAATTTTTTGGCAAGGACTTTGCTACGACCAGCCAGTTCTCTTATGGACAAATAATCAACCCTATGGCCTGGACAGTGATCTCGGAACCTTCTCTTAACCAGAGCATGACTCTCACGCACCACCCAAAGTCGGAAGTCTTTCTCTCGTGGAATCTCAGAGCATTCAGAGCTGGTATAATCCTGGAATGGTTCATTACTTAGACTCAGACGTTTGCACTTAGAGTGACGGAAACTCCCATCCATGGATATAATCCCTCCTCGACCCATAAACTCAGCAGAGGAAGCACGTTCGGGAACCCACATCCTCCCCGGTTTAGGATCATGCAGGAGAGAGAGTATCTCGTGTTCAAAACCCCCATACGACACGGACTGACTCCTCAATCCCCAACAAAGTAGACTCTAAGGGTTAAAACACTCACCAGCTTCCGAAGAGGAGCAGTTCCCGATTGAATTCTTTTCCGAGGTCTTAAACCAAGCATGCAGATCATGCTGGTTTCCAACAGTAGACTGTGACGAAGAAGACGGCCTACCTTTGCGGCCGCTGTATATCGCATTCGAGGAGGTTCTTTCTCCCACGCTCAAATCTTGCACGGCCTTGCTCTGCTTCAAGCCATGCAAATGATTCTGTAGATTCGCCTTGAGATTTTTCCTTGCAGGACATAGCTGAAACATTTCTCCATCGACCTTGCATCTAACCTTGTACCAGAAACTCTTCCTATTGTGTCATATCTTGATCACCAACAACAACAAAGGGACCGTGCCCTGAGTCAACCTCATTATTCACCTCCTCCAATATTCCGAATCCTTCTTCAACAAACCTCCTGTGATCAGCAACCGTGATGATGATGGCTCTCCTCTTCGGCGCTTGAGACTGCGGATGGTTACAATATTCCACGCCCTTTCTTCGACACCAAGATCTGATGTGCAGGGAACTCTGCAGGTGCGATTTCTTGAAGTTGGCGAAGAGGTTGTGAATGGCAGATTTCGAATGATCACCAGTAGTCCCTCCAAAGTCTTTCCCGCATTCCTTACAATGCAGCTTCACCACCCCAACGTCGTTTAGGTCATAGGACTTAAGATGCCACAAGTGATCCTCGAAATCCATCTGACCCAATTCTTTCTGCAGTTTCAGAACCTGCGCCTTATACTTCTCCATCACCTCCTCGCCGACCAAAGTACAAAGCAAATTACTTGGACTATATGGTTCACAGGCTTCCGGTACAGCTACACACGACGTCGTAGGAGTTAGAGCAGGGGAATCTCCAAAAACATCTGCCTCGCTTGGGAACTCCACGGCTTCTACCGGAACCGACACCTCACCTTCGCCATCTGCTTCAACTCGTCTCCGCTTGGCCGGTCTTTCATCACCAACTTCACAATCTAGAATGACATAAATCCGCTCTCCCACGAGGTTCATCCCCTCGAAGGTGCGCTTAATCTTGCATTTCTCCTCCGCATCCCAAAACACAAAAGGCCACTATACGCAACCCGCAGCCTCCAATTTTGCTCGCAAATCCCTACAGGACTCATTTTCATGACAAACCAGTGGACTGATAAGTTCGGGATTGGACTCTTTGTCCACCAAACTGTACAGTTTCACTTTACATGAAGACATCTCCAATCCTGCAAGCCGCAACAGACAAATCTGGAATCCTAATTGCAAAACAAGAAAACGAAAAAATGAACCACAATGCAATACAGACTCGGTGGACACCACAAAGTTACAAACGGTACTCAAACCTACGCCTCGAGAGCATAATCCGACCTAACCCAAACACAAGCTTTGCGCCCCTGGAAGAAGCGGATCTAACACAGTCCATCTTGACCACACGCAATCTCCTGGTCTCCCACGCGCTGTATCCAAGAATCCGAGAGAACTTGCCAAGGGAACTCCCGCCTTAGTCCCTTCGCAATCTCAACCATCGATGCAAAAATCCCCCCCATCCAACGGTAAAGACAATACCTAGACCCTAATTAAATACCCTAAAAAACCTAAACCTAGGACCCTAGACTCAATCCCAGCCACTGATTACAGATCAGATCCTGTAAATTAATATATAGCATAGTACATTATTAAAAAAATAAATCAAATACTAACCATTAATATGGACCCTATATTACTTACAATTAATTTGCACCATTTATTAGAAGCCTATATTTCAAATAACATTCTTATAATTTTTGGGCCAACCTAATAAAACATACCGTATATTTGTTCTGTCCTGGTTTCTACAGTTTTAATTGAGTGAATCCCCCGAGACTCAAGGAATTCAAAGGAAAGAGTGACAACTAAACCTGTGAGCGATTTTTTTACTGATACGCGCTGGCACCAATTACAAATTTGAGCAACAAGCATTGGAAGGGTATTCTTACAACTTCTACTGCCGTGGACCATAGACATACTGTAAGTGACGTTTTCTCTATGAAAAGTTCGGATTGTGCATGGCCTGTATTAGGGTAGATGATGCTCTTCATTTCATTTTGCAATTTCCTTGAGTGGCTATGGTATAGGGTTTGGTTGTTGAGAACTCTGGAGTTTTGGGTATTTGGCAATCTTACGAACGTTTTTCTTCATTCTTCTAGTCCAATCCGAGCCATTGAGAGTCGGGTCGCACTACTTTGGATTTCAGGACTCTTGATGGCAGCAAGAGTGGCGGAGCCTTCAAGCTACCGTCCCTCACTTTCGCTTGATGCACACTATGCACCACTTGTTAGGCGAGGTTCATTGCGATCTGAGCAACCCTGTCCATCAACATTTCCAAGGCGGAGGGCTGCCGTGGATACAAACATTGACTTGTGGATCGATGGCAACATTTACCTAGTTGATCTAGGGACATGGACGCCACCTCCATTCAAAACTCTTAGGGATTGTCTAGAATTCATATGCTATGGAGAGCGAGGTCTGTACGGATATGCACGCAGACTGGAGGTTGTTGATGGAGGAGGACCTACACGGCGTGAGTTGGAAATGCAATGCCGACATTTTGAAGAACTGTGGAAGGTAAGAGACGACGTGGCTGGCAGCAAAGTGAGGCTTGACCATTACGGGACATTGATGATACATGCATGTAGTTGCGGAATGAATTGGAGACTATTCGTGGCGAGATGAGCAGCATGGAGAGAAATCATAGGATGAAGGTGCAGGGCTTGGAGACCGAGGTGTGTCGTTGGCAGCAAACAAGTGAGCGCCTACAGGAGGGGCCCAGCCCTTTGAAGGACACGCCTATCGGGATGCGACGTAGGGCTCAACCGCTCACGGGGATTCATGTGTTGAATCATGGTTCGGGGTGGGCAAAATGCAGAGTGAAGCTCGTAAGGACGCATTTGCAACCTCATCTCGTGGATGCTGTCAACGACAACAACCGGGTCAACCATGAGAAGCAGCGACTTCATGGGGATAAAGCCTCCCAAACAGGAATTGTTATAGCGTTAGCAAAGATACTGTCTAGGCATGAAGGTCTAACCTTCGCAACTCAACCATCTATAGAGCATTTTAAGAGAAAGATTGCTAGTAACGTCCTCAAGGCAATCGGAAAAAGTGTAGGGCCGGGTAATATTCTTGCTGCCTACGACCAACCAGAGGTGTCTCATCAAGGCTACGGTGCTATTTAACAAGCCGTAAAGGATCATGTTCCGGCTTTGACAAGGATGTGAAGTCCAACATACTACCTAGTCCTACTACGTTAGAAGGCTTTGGCAGGAGCTAAATGCGAACTTGCCACAATTTATTGGGCAGTACTACCACGCCGAGAGAAGGATGGAGCTGCCAACAGTGTCAAAGAAAACCAAGAAATCTAAGGAGCAGCGGAAGGAGGTAGTCTTAGATGAAAAGAATTAAATATTCACTGACCTTGAGGTGGTCCATCAGAGCATGGTCATCCTTTATGGCATCACGGAATCAAGTATGCATCCTCCTTTGATGCTGTTAGTGTCTAACAAATTGTCCGCTTGGTGTCAGCAGCCGCATTGAGCATGGACAACAAAGAAAGCTATTTTTATTGCATTAGACAGCTATTCTCACGCTCAAAAATTGTGCAGAGTTGGAAGGGGCTCCGTTGATATTTGTCCTCAAACTGGATGAGGCAGAGATTGTAAACGGGAAGAAATTTGAACGTGTTAGCATCACGTTGATGAATAGGGCTTTGGACGCTAACATTTAGGTGGACCACGAGAGGTACTTCTCAGTACGATCCGAGCAGGAAATTTGACATGTTGCCACATTCCAAGTCAAGAAGGAGTCCTACAATGTTCTATCGTGGATACTTAAAAAATCAAACTTACCAGCTGTGATTGCAGCACAGTCGAATACCCAGCGACTACAAGTTTCCTGAGTTGGTGAATTCTATGTCGAGTGGCACCTTGTAGCAGACATGAAGACAATTAAGTGCATGTATGGGCTTCGGTCTGGGCCTGCATGTGTCATGAACTACATATACCGCGACCAAAAGAGGATTAAGCCCACAGTGGGGACAACAAGTCACGCAAATGCTGCCATCAAAAGCCGTGGTAAAGCAAACTGGGTGGGAGGACTATTTTTGAGCAGCGTACCCAAAGAACCTTCTGACATGACATCACCCACTAGGAGGAGGCTTATCCTGCCAATTCCTTTGTCTAGAGTGCACATTTGTATAGTGCATGCCTTGGTTCGATTGACGGAGAAGATTGTGCACATGCATATTATGTATGTTTGGAACATACAGAATCACAAACCTAGGGCTACTGCAATTGAACAGATGGAGAAGTCGTTGTCCGCGATTGGGACTCATGGTGGAAACGTGGAGATTAGGAGGGACCCAAAGCTCAGTGGCACCACTGGAAACGTGCCACAAAAACCATCTCTCGGTCGTGTTGTTGCGAGGAGACTTTTTAGGCCAAGCGTTTGGTCTGGCAATGATAAGGCCTGGAAGGATATTTGTCAAACTGAGAATAATAATGCCGAAAGTGGAGCTCACCGCATTGCAAAGGCTTAGATGTGGCAAGCCTTTGAAGAGGTCGTACCATATCTGACCGGATTGTTGTTGACAGCAGAGCAAAGGATGCAGTTCAAGCAGAAGATACACAAGTGGGGAAAGGCATACTTAAAGGCCTTCGGAGAGGAGCATGTTACCCACTACATGGTATGTTCTCTAATTTGTCTGTTGTTGCTTTTGGTCTTTCTTCAGTCGGCGCCTACTTGACCTCAACATCCGCCTTTTAACTTCCTTCTTGTTGTTGACAGCATGTACTTGTGAGGCACTCTTCTTGGTTTGTGGATGACTATCGGAGCCTAGGAGTCGGGAGTTGCCAAGGTATGGAGAAATCACATCATCAAGCGAAGGCGGCACATCAAGCACATACAACCCATGGTGGTGGGAAAGCCCGTACTAGTGCGATTCTCCAACAATTCCAGTATTGGTACCGAAACATACAACATTGATATAACAAGAAATTGGAGATTCAAGGAGTTGTCCTGACCCAGTTGATGGACCAAGGGTCGTAGCGGCATCCAGGAGACGTGAGCGGTGGCATCAATCAAACGCTGCCATCGCCTGCGAGCAGTGGAGGTCAAGGAGGAGGCGTGTTGAGGGAGTATATGTTATTGAAGAAGTCGTGGAAGGTGGAGGACATGGCTTCGTGGAAGAAGAGCCAGAATGGAATGCTAATGGGGACATGGTTGGAAGTGAGGGCGACGAAGATGAATAGAAGGACGCTGCTGTGAACGATGTGGACATCGAGGATGCTGGCAACAGTGCTGCCGGGGAGGATGTTGCCCCCGATGTCGACATTGAACATGCTGATAGCGACTAGGGGGCTCAGAGTTCATATGTTTTTCTTTGATATACAATGTTTTGTAGAAGGGTAATGTTATATAGAAGTAATATCTTTCATTTGAACTGTATCCTATAGATAGTATAGTGAAGCGAATAGTTTCAAGGATGCTGAAATTGTCTTCAAATGTACACTTCTTTTAACCCTTAAAGGTCTTAGAAACCTGAATTGGGATTTGGCTGTTTTGGGCAGCTTAGATGAAGGTGATAAAATGTATATTTTGGTCTAAAATTTGGAGGAGGTGTGGATAAACATACGAAGTTTGTATGAGAATAATGTTAAAGTAAAATATAAAAGTGAAAAAAAGTTATGGCAAATTTTAAAATTTAGATCCAAGTAGTGCACGACGGGCTGGTTGCAACGCCAATGAGGGAACTACATGTCAGCAGGGGAGCGGCTTGGGCATGAACAAATTTTTTGAAGAGGGCACCGGGTTCACAATGGGTTCCTAAAAACCCATTCTTACAGAGCTGTGAATGCTAGGATGTTTAGCCACCAACCAGCTATGACACTGACGGCAAATCTAAAGGCTACTCTAAACACAATCACAACGAGAGGATTTGAATTTCAAAGTTTTGAACTCATAAGGTAATGTGGGATTAGAGCAACAAGAAAGAACTGTAATACACAGAAAAGACCATCATCCATTAAATTCAAAGTGTAGCTCTTCCCATTACAAAGTCAGAAATTCAACATCATGGACAGTTCAATCAGAGAGGTGCACAACTTGAATGTGCAGCTAGATGTGGGAGACTATAGTAGTGGTTATAGAATTTGTGTAGATGTGGGAAAGTGTAGCAAGGGCAGTGGATCGGCGATTGGAGTGTTAGCCATTGGCCGGTAGGGGGTGGATTTTGGGTTGATTGCAGGCGGAGGCGACTTGGACGTCGCTGCAAGCGGAGGCAAGGACGGTACAGGCAGAGGTGTTAACGCAACGACGCTGCATGTAACGGCTTTGACGCAGGCTGCAAGCGAAGCGGATTCAGCGACCTGCAGGAGGGCGACACTACGACGAATCAGCCAGACGTCGCAGACAGAGTGGGAGTCGGTAAGTTCTTCATTCATGAGTCTTTCAAGCTTGTTCGCTCACCATGTTTCAGTGAACACCATGTTTTGTTCAGTAACTGCGATGTCTGCTCGGTGAACACGATGTTGTGTGCCGTAATGCTATTGGTCAGCATCGTAGTTCACCTTCACAGTCTTGACCACGTGCAGCTCGGAATCAAGACATGAAACTTTGAGCTATTTGAATTCATAGAGTCTGCTTTGTATTGAAGATACAAAATGTCACTAGGTCAGCAATTGCACAAATCATCGTGCAATCATACCTTATTTCTGAGTCCCTCCAATCCTTTAGTTTGATCATGAATTGCTCAACCGAATCCTTAATGTTAGATGTTGTGTGAAGCAAAATTGTATCTTGTGAGCAACTAGATAATGAACAACTAGACTATGAACCATTATGAACATTAGAACTCTTGATTTATGGTGTTCAGTGATTCAGTTTTCATGTGGCACATGATCTAGTACATGCAATATAGAGTTTATGAACGCTCAAACATCACTCATTGTGCAACAACATCTGATGAGTGAGTTTTAAAATATACAATGCCGTGATGTACAGCAACTCACTGTGGTATACATTCAATTGTAAAATACACAGCAAAACATATGTTGTCTTAGCTATTACAGAAACTAATGAACAGATGTAACGATTAGGTTGCAATCTGAAAGTTCAAAATACATGATCTCCTGATGTGATTTCTTTGTGAGCAGTGCCCTGTGCAGTAGCCCTAGTTAGTCGTTGAAAACTGGAAGGATTTATCAATTGATAACAATTTTAGTCTATGAATCTATAGCATCGTCTAGATAATAACGTAGTTGACAGAATTGCAAAGAGAATACGGTTTTACCTCAACACAAGCCTTCTCTTCATCGTAAGCAAGTAGGGCACGGTAGTTAGAGTCATGGTTGATAATTTCAAGTTGCAAATGCTGACTGCGTGGGATGTGGCTGCAGATGCAACACGCAAAGCAAAGGCGCAAGTCTTCCTCAGGCCAGCAGCTATGACCGCACCGATGCCGCAGTCACCTTCACACGCAGTTTTGCTGTCTGCAACACCTGCAGAGCGACTCCGAACCTGGGGCGTGCGCAAGCGCCTGCACCTGAATCAAATACAGTTGTTACTCCTACTGCTTGACATGAATCATTTGTAACGTCTTAGGATTCGGAGAAGTCCCGTGAGTGGCCTAAGGTGCCACAACCTAACAATTTTAGACATCACTTCTATAGACAAGCAGCTTATATTCTAGGCTGGATCGAGCAACAAGTCTTTGAATAGGGATTCATAGAGATTGCACGATCTACCTTTCCAAACGATAGTGATGCCACCTCGCCAGAGATCCTGCAAGAGGGGAAAGGAGGTGAGATTCTATGACTTTCTTTAGACGTTGATACAAAAAATGCGTCATTTGAAGGTAAAAGTAGAAGCTTACTATGCCAAGCTTGTGTGCAGATGGAGTGGGAGGGGATTCTTGTTCGCAGGAGTTCAAGTTTGCAACAAGATCTAGAGCCAATTCCAGCTCCACACACCCCACCCTCTAGTCCAGATGAAGAAGTTGTACCTTGGTAGATGGACAATGTGCCAGACATGGGACCTGCAGTTTAGATCTGCAATTTACCTGACACCGAAATTGGATTTGATGGAGACTACTTGGCTTCCCAAGAGCAACATCGTGGTTACTACGCAAGTGAAGTAGAAAATCTACAATCAGTAAATTCGGACTATGATAGTGAAAGTGAGGGAGGACTAGAGGAAATGTTCTAGCCACCAGAGGTTTTAATACACGCAAGAAACTATGGTACAAGAGGCCCGGAAGCAGAGAGGCGGACCGGGGGAGCAGCAGGGGTTGGACGTTGGTGCGAGAGGGGGCGGAATTCTAATGGGCGGGGTTGGTGAAGGAGGAGGGCGGGGGAGCACTTTGGCGCCGGACGATGGTGCGCAAGAGGGCGGGGTCGCATGCACGCAAGCGAAGGCGTGCTGCATGTTGGGCGGGGCAGGAGCGAGAAGGCTGCCCACCCCCTGCTAGCTCGGCAGCCAAGGCCAGGCCCCAGCCCACGCCTCGCTGGCCTCCACCTCGGCGGGCTGCGAACTCGGGCTTAGTGACCCTGCCTGCGACGATGGAGGCAGCGGGATTGGGGGGCGGGCTTGTGACATTGGAGATGGGGGCACTGGCTTTGGGGGGGCATTGGGATTGGGGGGCAGAATGGGGATGGGGGACGAGATGGGGATGGGGGAGGAGATGGGGATGGGGGAGGAGATGGGATGGGAGACGGGATGGAGATGGGAGACGAGATGGGGATGGGGGAGGAGATGGGAATAGGGAGGACTGGGGGGAGGAGATGGTGGGTGAGGATTTCAAGGTGATGGGGACAGTGATGATGGAGAGGATATTTTTTTTGGGATGGAGAATGAAGAAACAGGGAATGCAAATGGCAACAATTTTGGTGTAAACTTGGGTCCAAGGAGGAGAAGAGTAAGAAATGGTGGAGGTAGTGAAGACATTCCAGAGCTAGAAAGAGAGAGTGATAGTGATGGAGGATATGCACATGTGGGATTAGAGCAAGGACAAGATGGGCTAAGACATGAATTTAGAGATGGAACATGGGGAAACCGAAGTATTATGTATTTTCCTATGCCTATCTCATTTGTGAGTAATAGAAGAGGCCCCTACACAAAACCATCATGTTCTACCCACTTTTGTGGAATAATTTGGCCTATTTTGGACTCCCCACGTGTTGTTCACCATTGTGCAAGAAACCAACCGATATACTAGTGCTCCCTTGGATGAATTTGGGCATACCAAGGGAGGCCCTAATTGGGAGAATTTGACCATATGTGACCTCTAAGCATTTATGGCAGTAGCCTTATTGATGGGTTTGAAAGTGCAACCAAACTTGAGAACTTATTGGATGGAAGATGAGCTCTTCCATTGTCCCATTATTTCAAGCATATATACAAGGCGCCGTTATGAGGATATGAGAAGATGTTTACATCTTACAAACATGGAGGGGATTTCTAGAAATGACCCATGTTATAATAAGATTGGTTAAACAAGATGGCTTGTTGATTCCATTTGTGATAGATGCAAAATGGTGTGGTATTTGGATAAATTCATAACTATTGATGTGATGATGATAAGATATAAGGGGACACTAGTAGGAATCATGTCCTTTATGGTAGTACAGTAAATTGTTTGGTCATGTTTGTATTCCCACAAAATTGACAAATCCAACAGAGTGATTACCAATACCAAACAACATTTTCTACTTAAAAAAGCACACAATAGACAGAGTTGTATGATAGAGTAACATAATAAATTAGATTGCTCACGACTTCAGTTGCATGTCATGCTCAAAACTTGCGTACGTTTCCTCCTCTGCTACAACTTACAAAATAAACTCGAGAGTAAGATTTCTCAACCACAGTTCCCTCGGCAGAGTCTCATACACACGACTCATGTGACTGTTCCCCATTACCTAAAGGGATTCCACTCGGCATCGCTCAGACACATGAAATTTATCAAACAACAAAAAACACACCCCTAACCTCTCACAACTCCAATTCAAGATCGACCCAGAAGTAACAATAAACGCATTGAACATGTCCTTGCATCATGTACCATTTCGATAAAAACCAGAACAGATGAAACGCACCTCAGGAATCATAAAAAGAATGAAGTTATATTCATGTTTGTACTCCCATGATATTGATTAACCCAAGAGAATGATTACTAATACCAAACAGCATTTTCTACTTAAAACATTTCCGTCTTTATTCAGAAAACAAATTGAAAACATAGAATTTTCTCAATCTGACACAACTCATCGAGAGATGCCATCTTCACTCCAACTAAGATAGCTTATGTTCCAAGCTCATCTTTGCTGATTCTTCTACAAGCAAACTCACACTCACATTCGTGAAAACAAAGCAACACAAACTACAAGCTACGTTAGTGAAATTACCCATGGTTGCTGACTCTTGTCATAGAGTTCGTCTACACCCTAGCTAACTCAACTATCGATGCGTAGCAGTCTTCTCTGGTCAGCTGCTCCACTTTTTCGAGACTCACAAGCTCTAGCTCGGCCGTGGTGATCAAATTACGTAGATTTGCTGCTCTGTGGCTGCCCTGTTACCACCGGTTGAACGCCGATTCCTTCTCCGCTTTTGCATCCATCATGTCTCGAAGCGCTCTCCCGATTCTCTTGTCAACATCTATTACATCACGTCTATAACGGGTGGGCGCGAACAGGTTGAGGATGTTAGATAAAACATCAAGCTCTAACTCATATTCTTCCTGTGCTTCCCTCAATGCTTCTCAAAGAGCAAGTACATCAATGTATTGCAACTCGTACTTTAAGTTACCGAGTTCAAGTTTGACTACCATTGTCATTGTCTCAGCATGCAGAAGCCTCTCTACACACTCTACCAATTCGTCCATGACTATGACTCTCTTGATTAGTACAAAATCTAGATTGAATTCTATATTATTGTAGTTGATACAAAACGTGATTAGAGCTGAATTACTCTCGACGAAAAAGGCATGCATGGTTTGCGCTTTAATTGTAAAACACTGAAGCCACACATTCTATACTGTCTCGAGTAAACTGGGAGTTGGACACTCCTTGCCCATGTTAATCATACGCACACTATACATGGATAGGCACCTTTATGCATTACACTGTTACTGGATACAAATTATGATTTCCTTCCCTCTTCCAAACATGCAATAGGCTAAATTCACATGTACTAGACCATGTTGTTTTCTGGGTAATATAACAAAACATACTAAGTCCCCTGAAATGTGAAGATGGCTCTACAAATTCACGCATTCAAGAATTGAATAGAAATATTACCTGGCGTGTATGATACCTTCAACAGCTTGTGAGACAGGCTTCATCTTTCCTTCGTATTCCTCATGTTTACCCAAAAAAAAAAAAAAACGTCGTCAGCAGCCATATATAAACTAGAAACTACTTCAACACAGCAATTTCGAAACAAATCATACACATGTGAGGTTTAAGGCTACACAACTACCCATTATCCATAATTTATACCAAGTCGTATCTTCACATGGACAATGACCACCATATCCTAAACTTACTTTCATAAACTTTCACGGTGATTTCAAAACTACCATACCTTCATTCATGTGTCTTTAGGTTTACATTTACACATCCAAGCAAGAAGCACCCGAGAGTTCAACCACTTGCATTTATAACTTGATCGTTGCTGGCAAACTGCGGAATCCAACCCTGTAGTCCGTTTCACCAACAGCGGACAAGTGCAGGGGGGTAAAATGTTGCCCCATCTATCAGGTTTACGGTCAACGCACGAGCAGTCACAAGGTCTTCGAATTTTAGAACAAATTGGCTGCATCTGTACGGAACCATCTCCCTTCCATGTTTGTCATTGTCTGAGAACAAACGAAAATAACAGCAAAAGACAATTCGGTTCACAACCAACAGTACGTTTCAAAACCGTGTTACAAACACCAATAAGTAGTAAAGGTTTCGACATTGTGTTCATAACATGTTTATGCAGAGCAACATATCAAAACTAAGAATAGTTTGGGAAACATTTCCAGAATTCAGCTTCTCATTATTGATGAGAGTAAGTAATAAACAACAAAATGCTCTACCTTTTCCAAGATTAGCAATGAGAAATGAAAAGAATTGCAAACAAATTTTATTTGAAATATAAACACAGATTACCCTTCTCATAACCATCCTCCTACACTCTTCCTTCAGTGTCTTTCACACATCATCGGTGACAAAACTCCACACTATGACCAACCCGTTTCTTTCCGCATTTACTCCAGAAGACGGTTTAATTTCCATAGTTCCTACCTGTGTTTGTCTGTATAGTCAAGAATTGAACATGTGTTTAGCTTGAAACTTCAAACACTCATTCAGCACTGTCAACTTCGTCGATCGATGGCAAGATCTGTCTCTCAACCTTAAACCGAAAAAAGGAAAAAAACCACCTGCAGAGGTATATACAGACATGTACTTTACATATTTCACATGGTAGTGAATGTGTGCCTTCACTGATGTGATTTACAAATGATCTCATCATGTCCAACGTATCATACAAGATCCTACTAAAACTTAGTACTACCATTCCTAAAAAAAAGCGTGTTTTCAATCGCCAATATATATCTAGCCATAGGATCCTCTGAATCATCCAATATATTGGAGTTCTCCGAGTATTAAAAAAAATATATATAACAACTCAAAGAAATATGAAACAAGTCAAACACAATAATAACCTACTACATACATGTAATTCAAATAATGCACACATTTGGTAGTTCTCACCTTTGACTGGATACGTCCCCCTGCACGGAAGAAGATGCTGAATCAACTCCAGTCGACACTATTCCAATGGTAGACTACCGTCCTCGTACATTTCCCTCAAGAGAGGAAAGTGGACTGTCTGTCTCCTCTGGATGTCCAATTTCTTCGTTTCCTCCGGATTCCAGATTTTCACTGGCGTTGACAGAATGAACATCCTCTTCTGTATGAGAAGGACATCGTCCACTGCCGTTGCTGTGATCCATTTCACAAAATTCTACTTCTCCTGCAAGAGCAACAGTCTCCGGAAAGAATAGATTCAATTAGGACATGCAAAACCTCCTTTACTACTGGAGAGGATTACCAAGACGAATTTATGGAGCACGTTTTCATTGGAGTAAAAAGGTCACATGCAAACGAAAGTAAATGTTCCACTACCAGCTAACAGTTTCTCGACACAAACAAAGCAATATCTCGGGATAAGGTATTTGGTTCTTTTGAAGAAAGCGTAGTTCACAAAACAAAAACTAAACTTCTCTCTACTTTCAGCCATGTCAGGTCGAATTCTCTAGAATCTAATCATGTTCTCTACATCTCATATTCTCTTTTAAAATTTTCAGTTACCTGAGACAATGTACACGTTATGAGCTAGATTGTGGATTGAGCGAACCAAAGAAAGTGGTGTACGGGGACTTCTACCAATTACAGTTAAATAAAATTAGAGTCCAGTGAAAAATGATTTCCGTGAATAACTCACATTCCCCATGAGAAGAATCAAATGACCACCGTAAAATTTGATTCAGTTCGCTACATTCAGTTGTACTCGGTTAGGCTGAGTACTGCGCTCCGTTTGAAGACACTTCTTTCAAATTTACTTAACGAATGGATGAAGCTACATCCCGGCTTCAATCAATCGCATGACATTTTAGAGTAAACTGGATCATTACCGAAAATTGGAATAAAATCAATCAAACAGTCAAATACCCAAATGCACTCTCGGCATCTCAAATACAACGACCTTACCTTTGGGTTTTCAAGGGGTCATCAAAATCCATTGGTGAAAGTACATAGTTGAAACGGATATATATTTACTACTTCATATTCCGAATATCACCAAATGCACTATGTTGCAGAAGACCCAAAATAGTACAGCCAAACATACCACCTCCCATGAACTCGGCTACTGCTTCAAATGCAAGCAATCTGTTAGTGCAAGACTCTTCAAAGAAATCAAGATCCGACATTATGGAACGACCGCTAATACACATACTCTGTAATCCATTGATTCATCGCCCCCTCCAGGTTCGAACACAGTTGACAGAAGAACACAATCGTCAAAACAACAACTGATCCTATGTCATTTGCGTTATATACAATGACAAGCTTCCAATTCAAAGAGATATTTTCATATTCATTTCAAAAGCAATGTTCATGTGAAACAACTCATATGTCTAGATAAAATCCGGAAAAAAGTGTAGTAATTAGCCTCTTACAGGCGTGCAGCGTGGTTGTCCTTTCAATCCACCTTATAACATCCTCAACGACTCAAAAAAAAGTTCATTCGACTTCAGTAACATCTATCTATCACACTACTCAAACGCATATTGTTGTTTCTGTATTTCAACTAGTTGTCTCTGATTTCAAAAAATGTTCACAACGACACCAGACCTCCGTGGCGACATTCCTTGACAAACGTGAAACAAACTCCCCCGAGCGTCGTCATATATCTTGTCTTCAACCACTCTGTATTCAAAACAGCAGATATACACGATTCAAACCAACTTTGGTCAAACAAGAAGTGCTATACTTCAACATGGAGCCCCGGAGTACTAATTGTAAAATATAAGATCATAAAATCACTCTGTATAAATTTACCTCATCACCTTCAACATCTTCTTCTTTCCCTTGCTCTTCCGAACCGGGTCCTCATCATCAGCGGCATCAGACTCATTCTCCGTTTGATCTGGCTTGTTCTCTTCCTCGGCCGAGGAGAGCGGGATCCGAAGAGTACATCCTGCATACTTTGGAGGTTCAACTGCGGCGTTCGTTTTGAGTTTTTTAGCTTTCTGTGATTCATCGTCGTCGTTTCCTGCCAGCCCAACCTCGAGGGCCCATCGTCCAACATCGGTGACTCCGTCGACAGGGTATCCGTTCTCGTATTCCCACTTTTGTAGTGGGGTGTATGAATTGTACCCCGTAGCACTGCCCGATCCCCCTCCAAAGCCATAACGTGCCAGGTTTGCTGCATTTCTTGCATCACCGCCGTGTATATCCACCTACAATGGCGTCGTGAGCATCCTCTTTGTCTTCTTCATCTTCATCGTCGGTTGCCTCTAGATCTTTGTTTTCCACAACCTTCTCGGAAGTTTCATGACAAGCAGATTGCGTGGGTTTATCCGTTGTCGTCATCTTGGCAGTAGTCTTCTTCTCTGCAATGGTTTCACAGTCAATGTAAAAACGAACCCGGATTCGCCCAGGCCCTCAGAGAGCCGTCCCCCTTCCGTTGCCTCCTTTGTTAAAACTGAAGTGTCTGACTAGTTGTCCACAGTACTATCCTCTTTTCCTGGTTCGGTGTTCTGATTAATTGCGCCATCGGGTATAACATTCAGACCTACAACTTGAACCTCTCCCCCCATATTCTCCGCGGGTAAGCCATCAGTTAACTCGTGCACAACGAAAGTATTGTCCTCCCGGGTGACTATGCTTCCTGTCAAATACACCGCAATGTATGCTTAGCAACTCAACGGAATACTAAGATAATTTCATCACATTTCCAACGTTTCATATACTCAAAAAATCATTGACAGCAGAACACTAGGAAAAAGCCTTCCACTGATAACAGAAAATAATTTCAAGACAAGAGAACTGAATGATTACAATGCGGATTACCCCTTCTCATAATCCGTAAGCATTGTGCAATGACTCAAAATTTGGGCTATAACTGAAGTGAAACATCACTCCATTTGTATGCCAATTACATCGGATAAAAATATACAACAACAGTAACGATAACACCTGTACCACCACCTGATCAGAGACAATACTAAGCATGACCGACATGTTATTGCCAAACAGCGAAGTGTTACGTCGGGTACCTGTTGCTTTGGTATCGTCATCTGCAATCTTAGCTTCGCTGTGTGGAGATCCCAACAGCTTCATGGGTGGGTTAAGCTCGCTTCCGGGCTCCATGGTTCCCTGATGAAAAAAGTTTAGACAACAGTTTCTAATGAAATGAATTCCAACATGAAAGAGTACTGCGGAGCCTATACTCAATGTGTAATCAAGGAGGCAAACAACACGGACCTAAATCTGATCTTACAGGTATCTTTGATGCGTATATCAAGTAAACAGGTACAATCAAAACTAGTGGTCATAAAGCAACGCTCTTCTTGTCCGTCATCAAATGTAAACAGAGAGGCTTCTTGATTTGCAGCACATATGCTTCGCACAGTGTACGTTTTCGACAAGCTATCTACAAATCCACAGACTTGTAGTACAGAAGCCATCGTTCAAGCGGGGTATGAAGTTGAGATAATTGGAGAAGGACCTTACAAATTGAAATTGAACTCCTTCAAACTCTACTACTCCCCTATTTCAGACAGATCTTACATTACTTAATAGTGCATTACTGTTGATCTAAAAAGTCGATGGCGAGATAAAGATGGACTTGCATAATCAACTCACAATTCTGTGAATGCAAGCAACAATTAAGATTCTGCGATTCAGCAAGTTCTGATTGAATTTCCGGCAAAACATACCTGCTCAAGAATCTGCAATCTGCCTCTAAGCTCCCTCAAGATCACCAGCACACGAGTTCACAAACTCTACCTTCTCTACGCAGACACTGATGCAAAGCCTTCCCACCGAACAACGTGAAACAATTCCCTGAATCCCCAGCCGCATCATCATATCTTAACCAAATCAAAGCAAAATTAAATAATTCTGTTGATCTGAGTAACGTACAGACAGAATATGAGACAATAAACACTCGTAGATATATTGCAACTATAGTAGATTGAAACTAAAATTCAAGAAATTGGACATCTCAGGTAACCAATAGTCATCATGAGTGCTTGATGCAAACAAGATCCAAGTGTGACGTTTTAACCCCCAAACGCCCGTGCCTGTAGCCGTGGAGAAATCTACAGTTGGGACCCATGGCCGTGGAGACTCCATTTGGGCTCAAATCACTTGGCTGTTTGGAGTAGTTTAGGTGGTGTGAGGAATAGAAACTGTAGAGAATACATGGTGCAACACCCTTGTGGTGATTGATTGCAAATCAAGTGAGTGAATAGTGCAAAAATGAGCTTTGAATCTCGAAATGGAGAGTTGACCAAAGCAGGGCAGCAATAGAAAAATGGATCTAGGTGAGTGAGATTGAAGTACACGGTAGGTTTGGTGGATAAGAATCAAACTCTAAGTATAGGCGAACCATTTGCAAAAAGAATCCCTCAAAGATCTACAGTAGATAGGGAGAAAATGAGCTTGCAATCACGGCCACCTCTACAGTCTAAAAACAGTGAGAGATTGGAAAATGAGCTCTAAAACAACTCACACACATGACAAATACAATCAAGTGAGTCCAAATGAAAGGATACTATATTAGAAACGAAGTGAGCTTCAAACTCATTACAAAACAAACCAAAATTGCTTGTGGTGGTGTCCCGAATTGGAGGAACACCACATGTGCTGCCCCACAGGCTCGGCGTCCTTGTGAAGACACTGCTCCACAAAACAAGGAGGTCAGGGCAGCACATGTGGAGTACAAGTGAAACTGCCCCCGTCAAGTGCCCACGCACCGGGATTGGAGGGCCAGCTGCCCGGGCTCCTCTCCACCGTGCCAAGTTAGTGATGGCCGTTGGGGACTGACCGTCCCATTTCCCCCTACCTCTAAAAGTGCAGCTGACTGGCTCGGCGTCCTCGCATTGCCACCCAAGTACCCGCCCTCAACGCTCCCTCACGACCCGCCCTCGGCGCCTCGATCCAGGGAACCCCGCTCCCCCATCGTTCCCCGCGGTCACAGTGTCCCCGCCGTTCCCTACGGCCAGCGTCCCCCGCCCCCTGCTGCGATCCACGGTTCCCCACTCGTGCCCCTCGTTCCCACGCCCCGGACCTCAACCGAACCCCACTGAACCGGCCCATGCAACTTTCACATGTTCGCCAAGTCCCCAACGACTTCCCATATCCCGGAACTGGGACTCAACCGTCACTCCTTCCCGGCCCCACCCCTTCTTTTCAACTACCGCACCCCTCGACTGTACAAGCCCTCCCCAAACTGTGACAGACTCTTGCATTCGGGTTTTCCCACCCCATACAGTTTTTTTTCTTTCCTTCTAAGTTTGTTTGTTTTTTTTTTTTTTTGGTGGGGGGGGGGGGGGGGGGGGGGGGGGGGGGGGGGGGGGGGGGAAGGGGTATGGGGGAGAGGAAAGTAAAAGTTTGGCAAAGGGCTTGCAATCAGAGCTACTATAGGGAAATTCAGGACTCTACAAAGAAAAATTTCTTACTTACAAAAATTCATCTTCGATAGGCTCGATGAATAGAAAAGTAGCATTCACCTTCACAAATGAAGAGGCCCGCACATCCCGGGCATGTCTTATTTGTGCGCACTCCACAAATCCAACAAACGCGCCTCTTCCGTGATGTCAAAGTGCCATGAGGTCTTGGCTCCAATGAAGAAATTGTAGAGATGCATAATCGTGGGCCCAGCATATAAGCTCCCAATTGTTGAGCTAATTGCATGTGAAAATCCAAGTGTGTTATTGGCTCTACACCATGCCAATAGGACACCTCGGAATGGACAATCCATGAGTTGATGAAGGCCGTGTCCAATAAAAAATCCAATACTCTATGCCACCACTTGTGGCTCTTGGAAAGTAGAGAATAGGCCCCTCACAATTGGTCGGCTACATCAACCCCCCTCATCTCCTTGGTGTACTCTAGGTGAATAGGGGTGGTTGGTATCTTCTTCTTCTCTCCCTCCACTAAGCGCCAAACATACATTGGCCTAGCCAATGGACTCTTGGGCAAAGCATGGGTGGATAAGAGCAACACCGGCTTCTTATCCATCCAAACCAAACAACAAACCTTTCCACTAGAATGGAAACGGTAATCGTACCAACCCTGATGGTGCTTAGAATTTTCCGTCTTGTTTGTTAGGCAAGATGGAAGCCCCTTGCGGTCCGACCTCACAGTACCTGTTGCAAAAATCCCATCCTCCAGAAGACTAGTGAACAATGGGATGCTACTGAAGAAGTTGTCCACAACTACTAAGTGGCCCCTATGATGCAAATCTCTCATCAAGTTCTTCACCACGTCACCCCCTTGTTTGCCAACACCCTTGCCACTATCTTTCTTCTTCTCCCCGTATTTTGTACTTGCCCCACAATAAATGTCGAAGTTGAGAACAAACTTTGACCTTGAATCTGCCAAAACCCACACCTTGACTCCAAATTTGGTTGGCTTTTTAGGCATGTATTGCCTTATAGGGCAATATTTGCCTTTGTAGCGGATCATTGTCTCATCCACGGTTAGTGCAACGTTGGGATTCCACAACGTTGCACATGCATCTCTCACTTCTTCCGCAAGCCATCTCACTTTCCATATTTTGTCATAGTTTGGATCTCCCTTCTCACCCTCTCTCCTAGAATCCGGGGTCAAGTGTAAACATCGGGTAATAGACTCAAAACGGTCTCTTGACATCATTGAGGAGATTATGGGACAATGGTACAAAACGTGGTCTCTTGACCAATAAAGCCTTAGATTAGGCAACCTCTTGAGGCTCATAAACATACGGATGGAAAAATATCCCTCCAAGTCTCTAATACTTAGGGGAATCCACCTTGGGCCACCTCTAGTGCTCCCATCCTCCTTGACTACTTCTAATGCATACCTATTGGTTTCTTGCACAATTCTCTTCAAAGTAGACACAGGGAAAAACCTGTGGAACAACCCAAGTGGTGAAGGCACCTTCTCAAACACAATCTTCACACCTGGTTCAGGCCCTGTAAACACATCCACATCATGGCTGTAGTTCTCCAAATCAGCTGTCCAAGAATCCTCTCGAAAAATGTCCTCAACTGAACCAGTCACAATTTTTTTGGGTCTTTTTCGTCCTCTCCCACCCCTTCCTCGTCCACCCCTCCCTCTTCCACCCCTGGCCCCACCCCTCCCCCTTCCCTCAACCGAGGCTTCCCCCACTTCTCCCGGCTTTACAGTCTCCTCCACTGTCCCTACCACAATCCCCGAATCACGCCCCCGCCCTCGGCGCCCCCCTCGTGCCCCTCGCCCCCTTCCTTGGCGCCCATCCCCGTCACCTCCTTCACTTGTACATCCACCCGCCCCCCGCCCCCTTCCTCTCCCTCGCCCACGACCCCTTCCTGATCGGCCCCGCTCTGGTAACGCCCCCCCCCCCCCCCCCCTTCCACATCCCCCCGCTCCTTCATCCTCACCCTCTTGCATCACTCTTTCTCCCTCAATTAGTCCCGCTCCGTCACTCTCTCTCTGGGCCTCCTCAATCCCTCTCCGAATCCCCAGATCTCCATCCCCCTCACACCCCATTCTCTCTGTCTCGCCTCCCATAGTTGCTGTGACCTCTCAATCTCCCTCTCCACCACCTCTCCCCCGCCCTCTTCCCCTCCCCCTCCCCCGCCTTCTTCCCCTCTCAGTCGCCTCTCCTCTCCCTCTCCCTCGGCCTCGCCCCCTTCCTCTTCCCCTCTCCACGACCTCCCCTCCACTAGGCCACTCTCCGTCGACGCTGCTGCAACCGCCGACCTCCCCTTCGCTGCTGCACCCGCCGACGAAACCCGCGCTGCGGCCCCCTCTTCTTGCGCGCGTCAAGGTAACCAACAGCCCGCCTCCCCGACCATAGCACATCACACCCCCTCCCTCCATGCCTCCCCCCTCGCCTCCCCCTTCCTCCATGTCCAAATCACCCTCGCTAACCTCCTCCTCACTTGAGGAATTCATCTGCCACTCCTCGAATTCTCTAACACCTTCTTCTGTGTCTGTGTGCAGGTGGAAGAGAGGCGCGGGGAGAGGAGACCTTACCTGCAGCCGTCTATGCTCCCCCACCAGGGCACCCACCGACGTGCCCCGCCCCTCTTCCTCTAACTCGTCGGCCCACGCCGCGCTGCAGTCGCCCCTCCACTCCTCCGACCGCATCTCCTGGTGAAGGAGATCTGTCTTCTGCGGTCCTCCTGCGAACACCCCTGCCGTTGTTGCCTCGGCCCTCTCCTGCATCTACTCCACCGCCCACCACAGGCGGGGGGGACTCATCTCCCCGAGGTCGCACCCAACCTCCCAACCCTCTCTCTCCATTTGCGAGGTTTCTTCCGCGGCCACGCCACCTCCCTCGGCCTCTTCTTGCAACCCGGCCAATACGTGCTCCATCCTCGTCCCCATCGTCACGCCCGTTTGGTGCAAGAGCTGGGAGTCTGGCTGCAAGAGTCCATGGTCGCGCCTCTCTTGGCGTGTACCATCCATCGGGGGAGCTAGGTGGATCTGGCCATATGTGCCCCCGGAGTAGCTCATTGAGCCACTCCGGAAATCCATCCACTCTCCCCTCCTCTCTACGCTCTTGCCACCTCAAGATATATGCTACCCACCTCCGAAAGGAGTATCGCCGTCCCGCGTTTGTGTCGTGGATTCTCCCCCACCTCTCTCCCACAAATCCATGGAGCCTCCTAAGGTAATCTTCGTCAAAGAGCCCCAACACCACAGATGTTTGGTACTCGTTGGCTTATTGTTCTTCTTGCAACCAATGCTGGATTGTAGCAATGTGCTCTCCTAGCTCCTCTGGTGGTGGTGGTGGTGTTGGGAACTGAAATCGAGAAGGTGCATAGGCCATGTCCCCCTTCACTCACGGCTTTTTCTTCTCAGCTCCTCCTCTACCGAATTCCCGGATCTGCCTTGCTCACTGTTTTTTTTTTTTTTCTCCGATGTCTACTTGCAGATCTGCTCTCACGGCCCCTTCGCGCTTCCTGACCTTCAAATCAGTCCGAACTCCCTCTCAATCCCCGAACAACCCAGGTCAGAATCTTCCTTCCTCTACCCCTCTCGCTCTCGGATATGTTGTGTGATCCCTCTAACTCTCATGTTCCCTCTGTGCAGTGCTGCAGTCGCCCCCCGACTCTCTGAATCAGTCCTCACTGCGAATCTGTTGCCCTCACCGAGTCTTCCCCCAACCTTGGTATTTCGAGAAATCTGATCCTTTGACACCGCTGCCCCGTCACTGCAGTCCCCGCTTCTCTAGAGTCTACACCCCCCGTCACACCTCCCACTGCCCCTACCGAAATCAGGTTCCCCTCCTTCCCTCTTTCAGCTCTCTCCCTCCTCAATCCCTCAACTCCCACTCTCCGATTCCCTCACAGTTTTTTTTTGTTTTTCTCCCAACTCTCCTACCTCACCAAATCCCCTCAACTCTCTCCCAGTGATCACCGAATCCCCCCCACACTCTGTCTCAAGTCTCCAAGTCCCCCACTGTCTACTCTCCTCCCGAATCACCCTCCCCCGCCCTCTTCTATCACTTCGTTTTTTGTTTTTGTTTTTTTTTTTTTTTTTTTCTCTCTAATGCTCTGTCTACTATTCAAAATCCTCTCACCGGTAACTCTGTGTGTCTGTGTTGACAGCAGGACACGAAACGCCCCCTTTTCCTTCACTCCCCCGCCTTCACCCGATCTCTCTACTGGTAAGTGTTTCGAACCAACTCCCTCACCTCACCTCTCCCTCACACAGCTCTCCTTCGAAATTCCGTGACTCAATCTCTCTCTCTCTGCTCCTTATTTTTTTGCTCGCAGCTTCTCCTCTCAACTCGGCTCTCTGCTGATCTGATCCAAGTGCCGTGGACTGTGACAGACCCTCACGATTGTTGAGCGCCAGCACTTCGCTCCCTCACCGAACAGCACTCAGTTGCCCCTGCCCCCGCCCTCATGCACAGTGTGTGCTATCTCTCAAACCTCCCAGTAGCTCCCTCAAAAACTCCCGAAGTCTCTACTTCAATCTCTGTAATTGCTGAAATGAATCCACATTTTGTAACACACTCCTTGCACTCTCCTTGTTTGTGTGACTTTGATGGCAAATTTGCAAGTGACGGCCCTCCTCCATATCTTGCAATTGTTATTGTCAGTGAAACCTCTCTTTGGAGGCTATGATTCAATTCCCTAGTTCTCTCCCTCTTGATTGTAAACTGATTTGGTGGCTATGGGGATCTTCCTCTTTCCTCCCATTACTGCTTGCATTGGATCCTCTAAGTGTAGGAATGAAGAGTTGAAGGCACCCTCAAACCCTCTCCTTTTGAATTGTTTTCATTTGAATGTGGATGTGCCATGTGGACACAAGTGTTTTGGAGGGACTTGCTCCCTCTTCCATCGTGGCTGCCTACATGGAGTACTTTTTTCACTTTACAACAACTGCCCCCAAAACTACAAACTGCCCATTTCACAACCGGTGCACCTACCAGGCACTTCCCAAAAAATTTGTCCAACACAATTTTTCCTTCCCAAACCTCCTGCCCTTGCAAACCAAGCAACCTCAGATTGAAAAAATGTGAGTACGCGGTATTGATCATTTCCACTTTGGAGGTCCACTAAAAATCACCAACATGGAATTTTGTAAAAAAAAAAGTGTTTTGGGTAGATTTTACCATCCAGATTCTCAAAAAAATTATTTGGATGAAAAATTGTCAACTGAATGACGGCTGCGAACGGTCAAAGAATGAAATCGACCAGTTTTTGGTCGTTTAGGCGTTTAGGGGTTAATAAAGAGGAAGAAGTGACAATTTCATGGAGGAGATAACACCTTAATGTCTCGTCAAGACGCAGCCTTCAAAGATGGTGAAGAGACTAATCACAACATGTCAATGATGGTGTATCATTCATTCAAAGACTGAAAAGGTGACTGTGGTGGATGACACTCGTCGTCTGTCGTACATCTCTCTCACCTGATTCAGTGAGTCCAGCTGATGTGTTTTCTGTAACCATCTCATTACATATCATCAGTGAAAGTAGTAACATCTCTATTCACTAATTGATGACTCAATATTTTATAAGAACTTGTGAAGACATAATGCAACTAATCTCCAATCTGAACTTCAATACAATACTGCAGGTATTTAAAAATGTACTAAAGAATCGATTAATAGTGAAAGAATCTGTGGACTAGCTAACGAAGCAGATGATGTACTCAAAAAATAAGCATTCAAACTATTTCAAAAATACGTTATCAATACAAACACATTCTGCTACCTGCAACATATCAAACCATTCAGCTAAAGAGTTTAGCAAATTGAACCTAGTTATACAAAACGTGGACTCATAAAAGAAGAGCAGAATTTGAACGTTAGTAGGCACCACTTAATAAAATTGTTGCCACATGTTTTAATGAAGCCATTAGTGTACAGATTTATCCTACATTGCAATGTTGGAATATGTGTAATCAGAATAAGGATTATATAAAAGTGGGATGTTGATCTCAGAATAAGGATTATATAAAAGTGGGATGTTGATCTACATGAAGTGCTTCATTTGTTTCATTACAGTTCAGAAAAAGTCAAGACAACCCCAGAATATAGTAATATTATGTAATACATCCCGGATTATCTCATTCTAGTAAATTGCACTCCCAGAGATATTTCCATCCCGTATCACTCGGGTCGCACTAACTACCTCCACAAAGTCTACATTTTGCACATTTCGGGCAGGGGGGCTGCCTGGTACAGGCTGTCTCTCCCATGACCATCTCGGATTGCAATGGGACCCGGCCTTCTGACAGCTCACCTGTGACGGCTATGCCAGCTGTCTTTCCCAGCCCTGTGTGGCCTATGGATGAGCATTAACGATTTTTTGTTGGACTCTCTTACTCCAGCCAGGGCTTGTCTTGCAGTGGGGTTTTATGAATGGCGGGTCCCATAAGTTTTTGTGCTGCTAACTAATCCAGATCTGAGAATTTAAACTGCACTTTAGATAACAGATAATTCCGACATTCTTCTAAGAATGGGATTATCTAAAGGTTTAGGCCAATCAACCAGTGCAGATTATTTGTTGTTCTACCAGGATCAAAAAATTAGGGTTCCTTTTGGTATTAGGGTTAGGGTAGATGCGGCTTAGGGTTTATGCTACACCAAAGACATGTTCTCCTTAAAAGATGTATTTTGTCCTGCAACAAACGTGTGCAATGGAGAGGAATCAGAGAGGAAGTGATGTGGTTTAGGTTTCTTTGTTTTGTGTGAGTGAATTGTTTGTCTTCCCTTCGATTCTGTGGTTTACGATTGGCATACTACGTAGTTCTAAGAAATGGCCCCAGGTTTTGATCTGCCTAGTGACGACTCGGACTGTTGCATTGTCCCTAGGCGTTTACATGAAGCAGTGAAGCTCAGTAGAAGGTGACAGGAAGTCCTTATGAACTAGGTGCAGCATTTGTTGACCTGACAATTGAGAAACATCTTGATGAAACTCGAGAAGCAGAGAGTGGAAAGTCTAGGGAGGATCCAATTCAGATTGGTAGGCCGTTGAAGAAAGAGGAAGTTGGTCTATCATTTGTTGATTTATGTTCTGAGTACAGCAATGATTCCACGTTCAATTTGAATGATGCTGGATTTATGTATTCCTCGAGCTCACTAGTGGACCTCTGGGAGGGTTCATCTTAGCCTTCTTTCTATGAGCGTCCTGTGCACATTGATGTTACAAGTGATAACACATTGTCTAGGGATTTCCCAACTTACCAGAAATCCCAAAACTATGCTGGTCTAGGTGGTTCAGTGAGGAGGGAAGTTGTCAGTGATGAGTCTTCTATGCTATCCTCTGGAACCGATGATATTATTGAGAGACTCTGTTCTTTAAGTACTGGAATGAAAGAGAAGTATGTAGACTCTGAAGTATACTTGTCAGAACATTCTTCTGCTTCTGAGAACTATACTGATGTAGATCTGGGTAAGGGGAACGGTAGGGGAGAATGTGGAAACGCAGCTGATGTCAGGTGTGATCAGCTGCCAATATCGAAGGCTGCAGATTGTAAGAGTATGAAGGTCAATCTTACTGAGATTCAAGGCCCTTCAGAATAGGCAACTCCAGAGTGTGGGACGAAGTCAGAGAATGTGAGAGAAGGTCTTCCTACCGATGGTGCTTTGAAGAAAGGTGTAGGGGCTCATGGTGCTCCAAAGGCAGAGGCCGTTCTTGCAGCATCACCAAAACGGCGATTTGCAAGGCCTACGATTCGCAAGAGGAACTTCCGTACACGCTCAGGAAAGGCACCACCAATTGTACTAGTTGATGACTGGGACACCGAAGAGTTCCCTTACCAGGGACAAGAGCGCGAGAAGGAGCTTTTGAAGAAATTGAGGGAATTCAAGCAGACTCCACCACCAGAACCTTTCTACAAAGATGACATTGCTTGGGAGCCAATTCCAACTCAAAGTGCAGGACAATACTTTTTACACGAGGTTGCCGTAATTCCATGGAGCAGATTGGAGGACTTCAGAACCGGAGAAGGTATGGATAAAAATTTCCCGTGCAGGTTCACCAAGAAGACTCAGAGGAAGAGGGCACCAGACTCTCTGAATATCCCCCGAGCAAATAGCGCGTCCAAGGTTATTATGTAATAAATCCCTGATGTCTGTTTCATATGGTTTGGAGCACATTCTCAAGTTAAAAATTGAAACAGAACCTTCAAATCCTAAATGTTGTTCTACAATACATTGCACAGGTTTAGTTGTAATTACGGTCCTGCTGATGACTCCGCTATCTATATCAAGGACCTGAAGGGTCTCCTACAAGTAGAGCAATTGAAGAGGAAGAAGACAATAGCCACTGTATTATAGAAGAAGAAGCGAAGGAAAAAGCCCGTGGCGGATTATGATGTCATGTCCTCTAACAGAAAGACAGGCCATCAAAAGACTCGCATCGGTCAGAAGGAGGCTGGAACCTCGATGAAGAGGGGGTGCTTGCGGAACTTCATTGCGAAGCAGAACTACATGGATAACAGCTTGTGTCAGCTTGTATACAAGATAAGCGAACATGTGAATAGCAATGGAGACCAGTGTCATGGTGTGGTAGTGGCTGGTTTCAAACATTCTATGGGCACATTTCTCTCTGATAAGAAGAAGATTGAGCTCACTGAACTCCTGGATTGTGGCTTAACACCAACTCAGGTGATGGTACATCACAAGGCGCACATGATGGAGCTTGCCTTACAGAATGTCCAAGTGCATAGGGACATCATCGTGTTGCCTCATGACGTGAGGAACTTGGCCAACAAGCGTGCAGGGGATTTGTGGATGAAGCACAAGAACGAGGTTGTGAGCTTGAGAATGTGGAAGGACGAGAACATTAAACGTTTTATTTTTTTACCAGAAGCACAACTTGCTCGACATGAATATCAGTGAGCAGCAAAACAACCCCTTTGCACTCGGATTTCAAACTGAATGGCACTTTGGAATGTTGCTAAAGTTTGGAAATAAAGGTGCCCTTGCAATCGATGCTACCTTTGGCACAAGCCACTGAAGGGTAAGACAATCTCAGTTGATGTTTTGTATTTTGTTTTGAATGCCGCTGCTGAGGAGGTTTTGTGACCTTATAGTAAACATCCGAAGTGTAGAGTGGTTACATGTTTGTGGACTACGCCTAAGCATATCTCCGTTGTCTGGATTGCACTACAAGCCATCCTCTGTTACTAACTCCTCTTGCAAACATGTTCTGCAGTATCCTCTATACACCGTGATGGTGTTTGATGAATGGAGAAGCAGGATACATGTAGCGTACTTTTTCTCTTCTTCAGCAAAAGAAGAACATCTACAGCCTATACTACAGGCCTTGAAGGACAAAGTCACCAAGAAACTACCTTCCTGGGAGCCTTCTTCTATCATTGTTGACAATGCCCAAGCGAAAATTAACGTCTTGCAGTAAGTTATTATAAGAGTTCAAATTCTAAATGAATTGGCTGTTTCATACATCAACACTGGTTAGCTCTGTCTTCTCTTGCTTTTTCAAGTGATCCTGACTTATTCATTGTCTTGCTGGACTGTAGAAAGCTCTGGCCACAATCAAAGATCCTTCTTTGCTTCTAGCACGTGAAGAAGGCATGGGCCGAGAATGCTAGAACAAAGATAAGTCGCATTGAGGACAGGGCTAAAACATTGAAGGAAGTTGGAGACATCATGTATGGGAAGGGGTTCGTCCACAGGAATGACCCTGTGGAGTGGGCCAACAACGAACTTGATAAGATTCGATTGCATTGCCCATCTGCAGAGAGATTCATGAAATACATTGATAAACATTGGAGGAAGAAGATAGGGATGTGGTGCATCTCGAATCGGAATATTCCTCATGCAGGATAGAACACGAACGCTGCTATAGAGTCATACCACGCTAATCTGAAGCACATCCTGTACTTGGAGAAGCAACGATTTATGGGGCGGCGAATGGATTGGACGGCTGATGATCTGCAGCGGGTAGTGACTGGGCACTACTGGTACTTCAGGGTGTTAAAGGAGTACGGATTCATTCAAAACAGGAAGCAAGAGATTATCATTTGTAGTGCCATATTGGCCGCCCAAGAAATCCCAAATGACTACGTTAGCTTGAACCCAGGGGGCGAGGATATTGCACTTGTTGTCTCAATGAACAATTATCCCCAGCTACATACCGTTTATGGACCTGATACTGAATGGGCTCAGTGTGATTGTTTTATGGCGGAACACGGCACAATGTGCAAGCATGTAATGAAGTGTTTCGTCATGAAACACCCTGACATTGACGAGGGCCTTATCCTTCGGGAGGCAGGATCAAAGTGTGGAGTACAAAGGACAATCCCACTAGCTCAGTGTTTTCAATCTATGCCTTAGGAAGAGGATGAGGATGTGGGCGGTGCAGAATTAGACAACACTTCTAGTGCTTCATGTGTAATAGGGCCAAGTATTGGTAGTGCAAAGAACCCTATCGTTCTAAACAGTACTGAGATGCAGTACAACACTGCACCAACAGCACAACGACCACTCACACAGGACAGCCCGGAGGTTGTTTTCAAGGACCTTCTATGTACTGTTGCACAACACACTGCACTGCAGCTTCATCTGGTGTCGGATTTAAAAATCATAAGAGGGAAGTACAAAAGGATGATAGCTCGTGGAGTAGTTCGTCCTGACAAAAAGGATACCCCTGCGGCATTTCCACTTCGAGGTGGGGACTGGTCCTTAAAGAGAAAACCAGGTCGCCTTGAAACACCAAAATCTGGTAAATAATCTAGGGTGTAGCATTCGGTCTAGCAGGATACTTCTCTTTCCCTCAAGCTATGTGTTGTTTAGAGTTAATGATCAAAATATGTGTGATGAAGGTAATGTGGAGCTTTTATTATGTAGTGCTCCTTATAGGCTATTTCTTTTTGTATGCTCCTGTGTTTCTAGTTTGCCAGTTAGGCATATTGTGTAACAGGGTTCGTATCCACCATTTGATATATAAACATCACAATATTCTATACTAAGTCTACTACGTTGTTGCACCGTTATTGCATCGAACATGAAGGAGTTCTAGGCTCTGTAATAAACAACAATAGTAGCCATATATGCAGTACATAAATTTTACCAAAAATTATATATTTCTTTTAAAATGTGCACAACAACCTCATGTGTTGTGGATACATGACACCACAGAGGTGCATCCACAATGCTTCAACCCTCTAGACTCCACTCTACTCTTCCATCTAGAAAATCCTCCCAAGAGTTGAACATACGTACTGCTGGGCTTAACACATTTAAATTGATCTCGTGTTGGAAAAGGCACGACTTGCAACGGTGCACGCTTGTGATCTCAAGCAATGGCTGTGAAAGAGAGGTCGAATACCATACAGGTGAGATCTTATGTAGTCATCTCAATCACCTGCTGTGTCGGGCCCCTTAAACCCTAAATTCCGTACAACTGTGCAACCCACTTGGGCACCACAAAAAACGGCTATTTTAAGGCAATATCCTCACTGAAAACAGTGCATTGTATATTAACAAGAAATGATGTCCATATATTGAAAGTACTCAGACAAAGTGTGATGCCGAAAGAACTATAGTATCAAATTGGTCCATATCCTGTGCCTACCCCCATGTCGCCCCCGTTTTCTCTTTAATGCGCCCCGATCGCCGAGGTGGGGACGCGTCTCCTGTCTTTAACTTAGATGCGTCTTATACTTTGCTTGTGATTGCGTCATGGAAGCCCACGCTTACCTTACATTCTGAATCATCCACAAGCCCAGTAACTATGGCGCTCAAGATTGGAGTCTTCAATTCTACTTTGATCTCCAATACCTCCTTCTCTCCGAATATGTGAGACATCTAGATCATTAACAGCGACTAGTGAGATTTGAAGGTTTTGTTGAAAAAAAAAAACTCAATTCAAGGATTAGCAATGTTGCAGGACAACACACCTCCTGGCCCCAGTCCACGAACCGCTTGTCCGACCAATATGCCACGTACATGATAATGAAGCACATCACGTAATATCCGCAAGACCAATCATCACCTTGCTGTGGACATTTTACACGGATCCAGGAGTTTAGGTCCGTGGCATTCACCCATGTCGCAGATCCTTCCTCGTGTCCCATAGCCATGCACCACAACTTCCCTAGGGACTGATGTAGTTTTGTAGAGTCATGCAATGATTCCCCGGAATTCGAATCGAACTTCAAGAAATGTTCACCGGAGAGAATTGCTAGGCTCCAATGCTCACCGTTAACAATGGGGACCATGATAGTGTTGCCCTTCATGTGCCGGAACCCAGAGCTCATATGAAAGCACCGACGCAGTGCTTCAATGTCCGTTGTCTTCCGGATGACTTTGTACAGAGCTATTGCTGGCAGTGAATTGCAAAGGAGAATTGGCTCCGGCACGCAGTCTTGAAACCAAGCGCAGAAGAAGTCCATCAAGGGGGAACTAGCTCTACCTTGTAGCGAGTCTACTAACTGCATGTCCGGGACGGGGTACAAGGTTGTGCTGCCTTTCCGGAAGACAAACGATAAGAATGCCCCCTCTCCTGGGCCGTGATCTTGAGATATACGTTCCGCTAATATTCTGTACGCGCTGCATGAAGGACATGAGAGTTCAAACATAAATACAGAGTACGTTGCAAGGCTGTAGCACAAAGAAGAACATATAGTATGTTGCAAGGCTATAGTAAAAAAAAGAACACACAGTAGAGGGATGCCAGAGTTTGAAAGGACAATGAAGAGGATTTCGTTCTAGCAATTGCATGAAAAATTACATGGGATAAGCTACAGTCTATACTAGCTACTGGGCTGGGCCCATACTGAGGAGGTTCGAGGTGTGGGATCTGTATGAGGTTGCGGTATCCCCAATGGCAAGGACTCTGCTTGTTTGCAATCTTTTGTCCGTGAATCAGTCGACTCATTGAGGTAAATGGCTGCTGGTGCGGAAGCCGGATCTTCTGGTGTACGTAGCAATCCAATCAGTGGTCTTGCTTCTATGAAATGGGCTACGATCCGCGACGGTGGTGTTACAAGAGATGGAGTTGCATCGATGTGTTGACCCTGATCTGGGGCAATAGTCGCTAGAGGGAGCACTTCTGATATACTGCTGGATGTGTTAAGACCATCACCCACATAGTCTGTATGTAGGACATGTGTTCTTTCCACCGCCGGCTAGATGCTCTTAGGGGGTTCTTGTCCTGCTATATCTTCTATGGGATAGGAACCTAGGTCAGTGGCGAGATCCAGAGGTCGCATGGGGGAAATAGCGGCGGATATACGGGACGGCCCCAGCTTTAAAGCTAGATGTGCTGGAGTTCGTCGGTACCACCTCTGGTTTGGTAGAAGCACCGATGGGCTGGGATTCTTCATATGCTCATACAATATTCTCCTCTCTCTCTCACCCTCGTGAGCCTCTGGAGACACCTCTATATTCCCCCAATCTATCTGAAATGTTTGGGAGCAGAAAGAAATATCCAAACCTGCAAGATCGATGGGCGGCTGTGCTCCTTTATATCCAAGCCTTTGGAAAGTCAATTCCAATTCCTTCTCGCGGAGGTCCATTAGCGCCTGTACTGCCTTATCGACATAATTCTTCAAAGATGGAGGGGAATACGGTACATTATTGAGTCCAAGCATTCCCCAACCAACATCGACGTCCTCACATACATATAGTATCTTTGAAGTAACCTGACATATAGACAGATGGCAGATGTTAGAAGTCCTGTAATCATTCTGCACTACATCAGATCCAAATCTAGGAAATAACCCAGACATTGTATTTCATGCACATTACAACTAAATTGTCAGTTTAATACCTCGTCACAATGTTTTCGAAGCAAAGTTGGATCGCTAGGCCCCTGTGCCCACCACATGGCAGCAAGCACATCTCCGTACGCATCAATACGATGCATGTCTAGCACAGCACGTCTGGCAACACGACAGAGAAAATTCTCAATTTCTCCAGTACGGGTTCGTGGTTCCAACCCTAAGACGCCATTAGACCAACCATATTGCTCGAACATGTACTGAGAGGATAACAGAACCCTACCTTTATGCAAGGAAACAATGACCACCCAATGTCTATTATGTCCTGCGCACAAGAGGATAGCCGCTGCAATTCTATCCTGTGCTTAGCAATGGCTAACACTTTTTCCCTCGTAATCCCATTCACGGGATGGGCAAGAGCACAAGTGTGCCCTAGCAACACTCTAGTATACAACTTCAAAGCCCTTACGATATGAGGGCACTCTAGCTCTAGGGTCATTGGTTCAGCTGTAGCTTCCTTCTACAACACAGCCAAAATATTCTCCAGTTCCTCTGAAGTGTGGTTCCAGGGTCAATCTGGTAGCCCCTGAACAGTCTAGCGTGTCAAGATCCTGAAAAGAGGCGACCATGCCCATGTATTGTCTTCGACTTTCATTCTCTCTTTGTCTTCAAACTGCCGCAGCTAAGTTCAAATGTGAGCCTCACGCTTCTCCTGTAGTGCTATCTCGGCATTGAGCTTAAGGGACACGTACTCTGCCTTTTCCGCTAGATACTTCAGGTACAATCTCAGCTTTGTTACTCCTGCTTTCCTACCCTCCAGATTCGCTAGTTTTATGTATGGATTCCAAGGCTTAACGGACATCATGACAAACTGGACCACTTCTGCGTGATGTTCTCCGTCCTTACCAGCACCCTGCAGTACAACAAAACAAATTGATACCTCAAAATTTGTTTACTGTATCCCACTGAATGCAATACCAAGTCTCATGGACTGCCCCATAAGCCATGTTTCAAAGCACCACAAGGACAACCTACTGCTTGCAGTACTGCACACTAGATTAGGGTCCGCAGTAGAAAGTGTTCAGTACCTGAGCTTCTCTCCACGCCACCTAAGGCCCGATAGATGCTAAGGTCTTTGCGCCTAGTTGGTCATGTATCTCCAGATCTTCTAACGCCATCATGCACGATTCAGGGTCGTGGAGCAATGACCGCTCTACTATTATAGCCTTAGGGGATTCTTGGAGGAGGTAGTACAATCCTGCAATGCTTTGGGGAACATGGGGGTCCTAGCTTGTATTCACCGTCGAGAGTAAGCGATGTTGCGTACTGTTGAGCCCTCTGCATTACATCTTCTCTACTCATGTTGTCGCTAATGTAGTGCAGATCATCATTGTCTACAGATGAGCTTTGAACTGATAAATTCAGCCCAGGCACTGTAGTTTTGGGTGGCTCCAATCCCGCACCTAAGTCACCTACCCTTTCACTCTCATCCCCGACATCTAAATGCTCTAAGGTGTAGAACTGGGAGACATAACAAATGTCCTCTATGACGTCTAAATCCGATCTCAGGTTGTCTAAACCGAGCTAGACATCAGGACCTTCTGCCACCTTAAACCTCTTGCGTTTCCTATCATCCTAGGTTTCCGACTCCTCGTTCGCAGCCAAAGAATGTTCCATGCTCACTCGACATATGGTGTCTTGTAGCTCTTCCACCTGCTTTCTACCTACGCGCCCTTGACCTGTCCTCGCTTTTCTAACCTGTGCTGCAGTTTGTTTGCCACCCATGTTTTTCCCTTCTCACTATCTAACTTCTGGTTACTCCCTTCCGGCTTTTTGGTGCCCTTTTTGTCTTGTGAATCAGACTTTCTTTGCGCATGGGACACTTGAATATTTGTCTCCTGTACTACACCTGTCAATGTTCTAGTCCGCAGATTCCATGGACGACTGCCCTATTCTCTAGGAAACGACAAATCAAACTCTGCAAGAATGTCCTTCACCGCCCCTCGTTCACTGTGCAGAAACGTTGGGTACATTTTAAGCACACATGTACCCTCCTTCTTCCACCCCTTGTAGTGATCCTTGTAACGGTGATAAGATAGTGCATTTTTATCCAAAAAATCTTTATGACAGTACCTCCACCAATAGCAATACCGTTTCTCTAGCAGCGGGTCTTGCCAGTAGTGGTATTGGCATAGATAATGAGCCTCAATAACTAGCTCCTTGAACTCCCGCTCAGTGTATAAACAGGCACATGGTACTCTCCCTTGTTTTAGCTGAGACCGGTACACAGGCTCCCCTCTGACCGTGACCCCTACATTTTAATACATCTTCAATTACCAACCACAACACAAAAACACTAAAAACATCCCAAATATCAATTCCACTAAGACAATAGAATGTAACGTACCTCTAATTTGCCCACAGCTCCTCGCAGAATCAGCTCTTTCCAACGCTCGTATCCTAGCCCTTCAATTAGACGTGTGTCTTTATTGACTATCAGCTTCTCGTCCTTGGGGAAAGACACACGCCCAGCCGTGAATCCAATATTCAGGTGAGAGGACGACCCTTTGATACCATTTGTCCCACCTGGTTCCATTACAGTCCATCTACGAGGGATGGGTTTCTTCGAGTCTGAACTAGTAGCAAAATCACCTTTAGGACCTCCCTCTCTCTCTCCAAGAACCCCTTCTCGTAAATCTAATAGCGGCTCGACTGTAGCATCAATTCCCTCAACAAGCAGAGAATTCCGTTGCGATCTTGCCCTTGTGCTTCTACCTAGTCCATACAACAACCCCGTCCAATAGATTTCAAGACAAGAGAGAGCAGCATAATCTTGCCCTTAGTAGACCATATTTTTGGAGTTTGGAAATTCAAAAAATTCTTCGACTCTACAATTCAACGTACCTAGTTCAACAGCAAATTCACACAATCAAAGTCACAAAGAATAACCCATAATTTTTCTCTACAAAACCCAACCTTGTAATGCGATATACTACAAACCCTATATTCTAGTCCCACATGTATCTCCGTTCGAAACCACCTTCAATCGCCCCATCTCGCTTTGAGCACTCTCATACAAGCGCTCCACACTCCTCTCGGCCGTTCATCACCTTCTTCCTTCCGCTCTAAGGTTGCCTCGCAAACCATGTGCACGCAACCACGACCCAATCGTTGAAGCGATTTCCCTATCTCTCTATGTCAATGAAGGCACTGTGAAGCTGCACACTCCCTAAACTTCGCTATGCAAACTGAAGACTTGTTGCAATAGCACAACTGTAAAGCACAATGCACTAAAATCAACTATGCAGTACAACCACTTAGCAAGACAGACGATGTCAATGCCAACTACTCTCTCTAATGTAAATCACTCAATGTCCAATTTCTCGATACAATATACGAAATCTTAAATACACTATCTTGAACCTTAACTTGCAAATGATCTGGTTGATCAACATTAGGAATAACAGTATTCGAATTCAATGTCTTAGAATCGAATATATTTGAATTTAAAAAAGCTTGAATCATGTCTCCTAATTTCATCGAGTTCTATTCAAATCTTACATATGTATATGTATATTCTGTTCTTCTTTTATTATTGGTCATTATAATCCCAATTCCTTAGTTTGCTTGTTCTTATGTATTCTTTAATTTTAAGTTTTGCTCATTATACTTTTGTTTTTTCTTTATTGCTATAAATACAATGTCAACATACCATTTCAACTTCATATTTTGTTTATCTTTCTTATTTTTTAATTTATTTTCTATATATTTTAATTTTATGAGGATAATTTCAACATACATTTTATGTTCATTATGTTTATATTAGTTTTTTTTGATTTATTACTTATTTTTTTATTTCTTTATACTTCTTTTTATCTCTTTTCTTCTATTTCCCACGTCGATTGCCCTCGAAATAATTTAAATCTAAAGTTTTCTTTTATTTACTATTTTTATATGTACCTTGTGATTTAATTTGGTTCAATTTTTCATTTCTTAAGTTGTATTCAGTTTTATTCAGTTCCTGTTCATTTTTTATTTTATTTTTAATTTAAATTCTTTATTTATCTCTTTTAATTTCTTTTCGGTTCAACTTCTCTTATTGATATTTGTTTGTCTTTCTCAATCATCTCATTCTTTGCCCATCCAAGTACCTCCTAAGTCAAAAACTTTATTTTATATTATCCCAATTATTGTTGTCTTTATATTTGTTTTTTTTTATTAGACGTCCATATATCATTCTTTTCTCTCCCTCAGTATATATATATATACTGATTATTAATAATTAAATTTTAAAGAATTATTCATTATGTGTCGAGCCTTATTATATTTATTGATATTTTTTTAGTAACATCATACATTAGGCTCATAAGATATTGAAAAGTTAATTGCATCTTACTTCACGTCTGTTTACCATCTCTATATGCAGTAGATACTGTGTTAGAACTTCGTGCAAGCATTCCCTCTGGCACTACAAGCAGTACCATGTTTATAGCGTCTTTGTACAATTGGAAAATGATCATACAGTATTAACCACTGCACTGGTTGTCCTTTAGATATAGTTTTGTTTTTGCAATCTAGCGTCTTTATCATATTACTCATAAACTTATTACTAACATGTCATTTGCAAGGGACAATCTAAACAGAACTTGTACACTGGTAAGTACTGGAATCCCTTGCCTTTAAAATACTGTAAATTGCCTACTAAACCCGTGCTTGCATTATTCAAAATATCCACTTCTGTGTTATTCTTCTTTTTCCTAGCGTTAGAAACATAAGACTCCACCGTTCTTCGCGGACGACAATGCCCCTCTCCATCGGTACTATCATCGTCTGTTTTTTCATGAACGTCCAATACACGATGCACTTCAAATGCCATTGGTGGTTCAGTATCACCGCCCTGCATGATGTTCTCATCTTTTTTAATTTTACCTAAGCGGCCCCCATATCCTTTGTCCCTTTTCATCTCAGCACCAATTTCATGAGGTTCAAGTGATCTCCTGTATCGCTTCCACAGCCTTTCTAGTACACTTACCTCTCCCGAGGGTCCAGTTCTCTCGAAATTTACCCTACTAGCATTGGCTTTGCTGCAATTCACAAATTTCTTGATGTTTTTGGAATTTTCCAATTCTCTCTTTAGCGATCTCCATGTCCAGTCAGAAATATCATCCAATTTTGGAAACTTAGCTTTGATTTTTTTCCAAAGGCTAGCACTCCTTAGTAATACCCCCTTGGCAATAACCTCTTTCACTATTTCAAACTTCAACGGGTGAGTATAATCCCACGTGTGCTGGATCCAGTCTGCAATTTCAAGTATAGCATCCCGTGGTTGTTGGTTGATAACCCCTATGGCTAGGTCCAACTTCCGGGACAGTAGCATTACCTCCTTTCGCCAATCAGTCACCCCAACGCCGTAAGGTTTACCCGTGAACTGGTCAACCTTCTAGTAGTTCCTTGGTAATCCTTCTCGTCGACGTCTATCTCCTTCTCTGTCTGGAACTAACTTTTTGTGCCTCCTCTCCTTTCTCTTCTAGGCTTCAGATTCATCCTCAGAACGTTCTGGTACCATGTCAACAACATTTTCGGGTGCACCATCAACGTAGTCATCACCTTCCTCTACTTCTTTCTGATATTCTGACTCACTACCGTCACCACTGCCACTATCATTGTCCTCATCATAGAACGTGTATGTTCAGGGCTCTTTGACACCCTCTCCTCGAGAAATTGAAGGTCTCTCAGTCACACTGTCCTCCACAGCTCTCCCGAGCTTTTGTTCCAAAACACAGTATTATAGAAAGGAATTGCACTCTCATCCTGCAGATGGACTTCGTAATTTATGTAATAACACATACCCTCGAGCTCTGTGGCAGCAATAGCCTAGGTTACATTACGATACCAACTGTAATTCCGGTGAGAAATACACTATATTATTTTTTATTTACTAAACTAGTCCCATTCAAACCGTGGCCATCATTCAAACAGCGTACACTTGAACACCATATTCGTTACTTTGGGAGATTTATCATCTTCCAAAATAATGCATTAGATCAAGTCAAGCTAAAATGGGCACAATGGTCTCATACTTGGCAAGGAAAAGCTTATAAGCAATTTCCATTAATTTTGGACATGATCACACAGTAGTAATGGGAAATGAAAGAACGTAGTGGATTACTAGAAATATATGAAAAAGTACAAGGTAGGTCGGACCACCCTAAATGAACATCATGCAAATAACAAGAAATGGACACAACGGATATGCTAGGCAAACTTATATTATATATATGTGTGGAAATACAATTTAGGTCGACACTCCTTAAATGTTGAATCCGTGACAGGCTCTTTCAGACCTATACAAACAATCAAGTTGTTCGACCAACATAGCTGCCTACAGTTTCCACAGTATGATATGCAATCAAAGAACATACGGACTTCAGTATAGTCCCATGCCAACAAATGTTTGTTATCGGCTCTACTTCAGAAATCCTGGTAAAGGGAGGATTTCCATAAAACCCTAACCTTCACAACCCATCAAAACCCTACAAACACCCAACTAACTTAGGTGCTGAAACACTCATACAATGCTGAAAACACTCAAAAGGAGTAGAAAAGTGAGTTAAAACTGTATAAAGAGGGTCAAAACGCCCCAAAGCATGGTACAGTAGCTCATAAAGTCTCCTCAACCTCCCCTAACTCTGAGTGCACTAGTGAGGAATGATCTCAAAAACCCTAAAACCTGCCTTAAGAGTCAAGCAGAAATCATCCAGTCGGCGACGACAGAGTTCATCCAAGTCGGCTGTGACAGAGTTCATTCAGCCGACTCGATGACTGTCGAAGCCAGGGATGGAAAACTACAAAAACTGCTGGGAACTAAGGAAGGGGGAGATGAACAATCTCCGGTTAACATTCTCCCCTTTTTCCGATAGTTCTGTCCTCAGAACGCGGGGCCTAGGGAAAATGGTGAAAGTAAAACTCGGCCAAGGTGATGGAAAAATAAAAAAGTTAAAAGAAAGGATTGTAGCAACAAACTAAGGGAAAGAAAACTAGAGCTCGGTCGACGGTTCTCAAGCCTGCGACAATGGCGAAGTCGGCTCTGCGCAAGTGGGCTCTTCGTCTTCCAGCCAAGGCTCGAACGTAGGGTCGCGCTCCTCGAACCTTTGAAGCCAATGTTGCTGCCTGGCATAGTCTGCACGATGCACTCGAAGCGTCAGATCGAGGTTGTGTTGTTTGGTGGCGGCGTAGTCTCGAACGGCACGGCTCAGGTCACGGGAGGGAAGAGTGAGAGCAGCCAGCTCCAAGGTCAGTCTCTGATTCTCTAGCAGGAGAAGATCAGCATCGCGTAAGCGTGTGCTTAGCTGTTGCTCGAGCTCGAGTCGGCAAAGTGAGGGCTTCGGTCGGCTGTGTTGGGGAGGGGTGGCTGCTAACCTGTCCTGCAGCTTAGTGACCGAGGACTGCAGCCTGGCGTTGTCCAAGAGCACCGCCGCGCGAACATCCTCAGAGACTTGTGGCTTACCTCGGCAACGTGCCCGGTGAGGGTGTTAATCGCTGATTCGAGTTCGATGACTCGATTGGCCGAAGCAAGGCGAGTAGCTTCCAACTGTCGGGCGGCCGCAGGTGTCCTGACGAGGACAGTGACGATTGCATTCAGATTATTCAGCAACAGCTAGAAAGCCGAAGGGGCGGTAGCACCGACAGGAAGACTGCCAAACAAATCCTCAGGATGGCCACCCGATGAGCCCCCTGACTGTTGTCCGCGTGGCTGGGGTTGCTGCGAGGATCCAGCATTAGCTCGGTCAGCTGCGGCCGTCGGTGGGGGCGTAGTGCAACGAGATGCGGGTGGGTTGGTCGGACCGGGTACTGGCACAGTTGGCGCCATTGCCGAGGCTAAGTGTTGCAGGAAATGACTCAAATCAACAAGGGATTGCCACGATATAATCGCCCCGCTCATGCTCGTGAGTCCTGCGGTGCAGGGTTGCTCCTGGGGAATCGTAGTCGGCTGTGTCGAATATGTCGAAGGTGGCGGCGATGAGACTGGTTGCGGGTCCATAGTGAGCGATTCACTAGAGGAGCTACATACGCGTGTGGAGGGGACTCTCGGGGGCGCTATGACACGGCCGACCACAAGGGGCTCCGAGTCGGAGGAGTCCGTAGCAGAGACAGTAATAGGGGTAGGGGACCATAAAGGGTACCTGCAGGACGGGGATGCTGTAACTGTGGGAAGCATGCCCGGAGGGCCGTCGTTGATGGTGGGAGGATGGTCAGCAGATAGGCTTCGGTTGCTGGTTCGGGTCAATCGCCGTCACTAGCGACCGACATTGGAAGATCCCTCCCGGGACTTTGACGTTGGGGTAGTGGCCACAGGTATCTCTGCCGAAGCCGTGAGCGTGGTTAGGAGGTGATCGCCACTCGTCTGGTCACGCAGGGCTGAGCGGATGGGGTTCTGAGGCGGAGGATCACTGACTGAAGCACCCTCGTGACTTCCATCTAACGTATCCATGCTTGATGAAACAGGGGGAGGGGTGGTGACCTCTTCACAATCCGGAAACCAGGTTGATAGGATGGCGTCCATCACTGGTGCCCCTCTGAGTCGTCGCGTACCGGGGGCTTGAGAGTGGATATAAACCAGGTTGCGACGAAGGTTGGTAAGCACAAAGTGAGGCCAGTCGAAGGTCTGGTCACTGGCACCGGCCTCTTTGGCTGCAAAGAGATGCTCCAAGGTGTCGTTACTGACAAAAATATGCCGCCCCTTAAATCCGATGGCATCGCCGAGAGCTTGGACTCGTACCTGGTAGTCTGGCTGGAGGGCAGTGACCCGGTTACCGTCGTGTTTGTGGTCGGATGCGCTGAGGCCGTATCTTGCGTAGCGGCGATGGAACCCATGAACCGGCTTGTGGCCCGCCAAGTCTATACCATCTTCAAAACCTAGAGCAGCCCTGATGACGAAGGCTGTAACCTCCACGGGTTTGCCCCGCACCATAGAGCGAATAGGCCCCCCAAGCTCGGCAGCAGGTCGGCGTTTGCCGGGAGGTGGCTGAACATACTCGAACCCTTCGACAAAGTCCAGTATCAGCTCTGTACGGGGCTCCGGCCACTTGAAGTTATAAAAAACTTCGAGACTGGTCTGTGCAGCCCAATCGTCGTCTGACATTGCTGTCCATGCGTCCCAACAAGTAAACGGTTCGAACTGAACTTGCCATCGTCGTTGCAGCTGTTTTGGAATACAAACATGCTTAGGGGCGCGGCCATCGACCGGGGTGAGTTTGCGTTTCACCCCCCGGCGCTGAGTGTCGGATGATGGCGTGGTGGCTCCTTCCGGTGGTGCGGCCTTGGGATGTGAAAGCTGGGTGAGTGGTGCTGGCGGTGGAGTCGTAGCTGTGGCAATCGGCCCATCGCCATCGCCCATCGCCGGAACAGTCGGCGCAAGTGGTTGATGGCTACAACTCCCGAGCTCCATGGACTCATGGCTGGGCAGGTGGGGAAGCACACCGCAGTCAAAGTAGCGCTCCAGGGTACCAAACTGAGTGCGCCTTCTGCGCTGACCTAAGTGGGGAGGTCGGTACGTAGTGAAGTCTCTGCCGGCGATGGTGAAGTCGGCTCTGTCAATGGGTGGGTCAGAGCGCTGGGAGCAGTGAACGGGAAAGTCTAAAAGATCGGAGCTACCACTGCTGTCGGAGGAATAATCCGAGGGTTCGGGAGGAGGGACTCTATTAGTCTCACACAAAGGGAAAACAGAAGCTAAAACAGGAGGGCGAGGCACCGAGGCTGTAGACGCTGGCTGTGCCGACAAGGACTGCAAATTAGGTTTCGATGAGGGAACTAAAGGCGGAATAGGATAGGAAGGAGTGATAGGCGATGGCAAGAAAGCAGGAGGGTTATGGGGAGAAGACAATGTCGGTACGGACTTTACAGACAGAGCTACAAAACTAGGTCTAACGGGACTGATGAGCGGAACCCTAGACGTAATTGCTGAACAAGAAGGTGGCAATGACACAGGACAACCAGATGAGGACAGAACCTGGTTCGGAAAACCTGAAAGAGAAGAGTATCTGGCGCCGCGGTTGCTGATAGATGGAAGAAAAGTTTCCGCCGAAGGTAGTGAGGATGTCGGCTGCAAAACTAGGAGCTGCGAGGTAAGTAGGCGGAGAGGTGGCTGAGTGAGCAGTAAAGTGGGCGCCTGTGCTGGAAAATGGTGAAGGCGAGTAGGCTCGAATAACCTCGAACCGCAAGGAGGGGCAGCAGTAGATGACGTGGGGGATGGAGGTGGTAGTGGGAGAGAGACGAGAGAATTAGAAGTAGGTGATGGAGGTTGGGGGGGGAGGAGAGCCGTAAGCTGGCCAGCGGGAGGGTATCCGAGAGAAGAAGGGCAAAATAGAGATGGTCGAGAGAGAGGAGGAAATGGGCGAAGTGGCGGGATAGAGAGAGGGAAAACGTTCAACGATGGCAGAGAAGAAGGGAGAAGGTTTGGGAATTCAAACACTGGTTCTACCGAAAAACACCATAGTGCTGAGAGCGTTCCGGAGGGGTTCGTAGCCTCATTAATGTTCTGCACTGCAGGGGGCGAGCTTGTAGTTGAGTTAGAGCCCGAGCTACGTGAAAGCGGAACACCGGCCATCACTGGGGAAGATGGATCTTGGCAGGAGAGGCTTGAGTCCACCAGGAGTGAATCTCCACTTAAAGGTTGTCCGGGGGAATTAGTGGGGTTAAGTAGCTGGTCGTTAGGGTTTGTGGTTGAGCCACATGGCAGTTGCTTGGAGCCGATAGTGACTAACTGATCTTCAGAATAAAACCGGTAGGATTTCAATCTATTAATGTTGACAATAATGGGGTTGGGCTCAAAATGATCCTCAGTCACTAACAAGGCTGTGTTGTTAGGTAACTGGTAACGAACGCGATATGGCCCGAACCACCTGCTCTTAAATTTCTCGGCATGTTCCTTTTCGCCCTTGGGGTACCAGAGAACATGGTCCCCCACTTGAAAATCCTTCTGTCGGTAGTGTTGTTGGCTCCACAAAGATCTGTCCCACTGCCGACTACCAGACTAATCCTGCGCTGCCAACCTGTGACTATCCAGTTGCTCCAAGTCGGCTGTGCGAGCCTGTAAGACTCGAGTCTGAGTAAAATTAATCTCGCCGTCGGTTTTGCAGGTAGGGACAGTATACTCCGTAGGCATAAGTGGATGTAGCCCGTAGACCAACTGAAAAGGGGTATACCCAGTGCTAACCTTAAAGGCGGTCCTGTAAGAGAATAAGGCAGTCGGTAAATGCTCATCCCAGTCAGTCCTGTTGTCACTGACAAGTTTGGTAAGTAACCGACCTAGAACCTTGTTGGTCGATTCTGCTTGTCCATTGCCCTGTGGATAGTAAGTTGTGGATGTCCGATGTTGCAGGAGCAAATGCTGCACTAGGTACTCGATGGCTTCGTTGATGAAGTGAGTGCCCTGATCAGTGACCAGAGTTAAAGGACAGCTGTAGCGGGTCAGGATATTTTCATACAGAAACTTGGCAGTGACAGCCGCCGTATTCGTGCGGAGTGCCTTAGCCTCCACCCACTTTGTCGCATAGTCGGTTGCAACTAGAATGTACCTGTTACCTGTCCTGGCTGCTGCTGGCATCTCCTGAATAACTTCAATCTTCTTAGGGTCTGGCATCTTGCCTACCTTAGAAACCACATGGCCTAGTATAATGCCAGAGGTGACCAGGAATGCACACTTCTTTGGATTTAAACTGATGCCATACTGCCTGCACTTCTCGAAACATAGGCGTAGTTTCTGCAAATGATCGGCTATGTCGCTGTATACTGTGAAGTCGTCTAGGAACAGCTTCATGAATCGCCCCAAGTATTCCTTGAACGCTTTGTTCACAGCCCTCTGATAAGTCGGTGGTACAATAGTCAGGCCGAAAGGCATGACCACCGAGACAAAAGCGCCCCATTCCGTGATGAAGGCAGTCTTATGCCTATCCTCAGGAGCAATCGAAATCTGATAATAACCAGACCGACCATCCAGGAAGGAGTACATCTCATATCCTGCCACAGCATCTAACACCTCTTCAGTAAACGGTAGAGGGTAAGGGTCCTTTTTAGTAGCGGCATTTAATTTTCTATAGTCAATACAAATTCTTAATTGACCATTTTTTTTAGGAACAACAACAATAGGTGAGAGCCAGGTTGCTTCCTCGACTGGTATGATGAACCCTGCCGCCAACAGTTTCTCAATGTCCTGTTTGACAATGCTGGTATAGTTCGGATTCATCCTGTAACGGGCCTGATGGATGGGCGGGACGTCCTTCTCCAACACAATCCGGTGCTGAGCTACCGATGGAGGTATGCCCTTCAAATCCTTGTATGTCCAAGCAAACACATCTGTATACTCCCTCAACAGGTCCTCAGCTGCCTTCGCCATGGCTGGCTCCAATTGAGCCCCAATCTTCAAGATCTTGGGTGACTCTTCAGTGCCAACATTGATCTTGCGTAACTGCTCCTCTTCAGTCAAATTCCACGCTGCCACCTTCATATCCCCTAGCTGGTCTCGTACAGGTGTTTCATCAACCAGCATTTCACCTTCCGTGAAGGTATAAAAATGCTCAGGATAAGTCGCAAAATCCTGAACGAGTGTAGGTACCTTCGCTGAGTCGGCGGTGCCCAAGTCGGCTCTTAAGTCGGCTCTGGTAAATTCGGCTTTGCGAAGGTCGGCTGGGGGCCCGTTGACCCCATGGGTAAGTGGAATACTCAACCCCTCCGGCAGTGTAATGGTTCCTACTGCGAATATATCCTCCTCCTCGTCTGTCAGCCCTTCAGCTAAGTTGTAACATACAAGGACTTCTGGCAGCTTGGGCAGAGGGCCTTTTCGTTGGTTGATGGATATCGTCTTGACCGTACCATTACCCCGGATAGTAACCAGTTTGTTTCCCCAGTCATGGGTTACCTTTGCATCTATGAGCCAAGGACGGCCCAGTAGCATGCTGTAGGCTTCGTTGACCTCCTTGTTCCTGATAACAATCAGCCTGATGTTGTACGGAATGCCATGAATATAAATCCGAATATTCCTTATCAACCCAATTAGCTCCACCACGGCCTCATCGGCCATACGTAATCGATAGGGTGCTGGTGACGGCTCTTTCAACCCCAACCGGATTTGCTCCTCCTCAGTAATTAGATTGACGCCAGACCCTCCATCCAGCAGTACGTTATCCAACGTTAACTGTCCCACGTGCACAGAAATAACCGGAAGGCCTCGATCAATATCTACCGCACCAACAACCAGGTTAGGGTGTACCAATGATTTCTCAGGATACAGGGTATCTGCTGGAGTTGTTGTCGGCTGTGTCTTTCTTGAAGCCTGCTGGTGCTGAACCGGCTCAAATGACAGTCTATGCTGTCGCTGAGTATTGGGAAATACTTTCGCTCTGACATACTCAGTAAGGTTGGGGGCTACTTCGAGCAGTTCCTCCAAAGACACAGTAATAGGTGTCTGTAAAATCTGTCTGCTCAGAGTCTTGACGGCTGATGAAGGCTGGGGAGTAGTCGGCTCTGTCGAAGTCCCGGTCGGCACCAGCTTGGGTGTCTCTTGCAAGCAATCCGCATTAGGAAACCCTGCCCAGTCGCTATCCAGTATTGGTCTGTCTGTAACTGTGGATGTAGAGTTGGCCACGTTTGCTTTTTGAAGCTCCTCTTCCTTTTGCTGTGCCAACTCATTCTCTCAATTAATCTCCTCAGTTAAAGCGATGAATTCCTTTCGGAGCCGTTCCTCCTTCTCCCAGTCTGCCTGAGTCTTGGGCTGTCGTGGTTCTGGTTCTTTCACTTCCTTATCTTCCAGTGGAAGTCCGGCTCGCACCCTAGCCGCCCTGGTTAGAATAGTGGCCACTTTAGGGTTATTCAATTCCTGCAACTCCACACTGTTGACACCAACAGAGTTAGTTCCTTGCTTTTCAGCAGCCAACAATTGCTGAAACTTTAGGCGTAAATGACAATTGCGCATCTGATGGTCGGTGCCCAAACACAAAAAGCACCCATCAATCCTGCCAGCTCCGCCGTTTTGATATCCTCCAGGCCGGCTGCTAAACTGTCTTCCTGAGCTATTGGTCGGCTGTGTAGCCGATACTTCGTGAACGCCTACAGTGGGCTTCCCATCTGCCCTGGGTAGCCTGTTGTTGGGATTGTCTAGGTTCACGAAGCAGTATTTGTCTTCATGCCTAAATTTCTTGCATACCATGCAGAACCTGCGGTTGATTGTCTCCACCTAATCTGCCTGGGCATTTGCAGTACTAGCCCGACTATTAGTCGGCTCTGTCTTCTTGGTCTGGAAGTACAACTTCTTCCCCGAAGCATCAGTACAATTAGTCTCAGAGCGCCTAGTCAACTCCTTCAGTTCGGTAAGGGTATTTGCTGAAGACCCACTGGTAGTCACCTTCAAGTAATCAAGCAGACCTGCCCTGAAATATGTAAGCTTGAACCCTTCTCTCAATTCTGTCTGCAGGCACTTGATCAACTTCATAAAACGTTCGTAGTAGTCTTGTACCTTCTCTCCCTCACCCTGTTTGAAAGTTCTGAGAGTCATATAGACCTGCTCATCTGAATCCTGCTCTCGATATCCCAGTTTGAAAGCTTCCTTAGCTTCTTCCCACGTATAGTAAAGACGGTGGTCCACCCGATCATCAAACCATCTCTGGGCTTTATCCACAAGAGTCGTACCGAACAGTGTGATGATCACTTGTTCATTAGTTTCCCCATTAAACCAGGCACATTTATCAAAGTAGCGGAGATGGGCATCTGGATCACTACCTTCCTTGTAGGCTCTGTACGGCAACTGCTTTCGTTGAGTACTGACAGGGGGTCGAGGAGGCGCAGAGGTGAAGTCGGTGGTGCGAGCTGTGGGTACAGCAGGAGGTCGCACTACTGATGTCACTGTGGGGTGCCTCGGAGGGTGTGGAATAGGTACAGTACTGTGAGGGCCTCCGGGGACGGCAGCTGGGCTGTAGCCTACCGGGACAGAGGATGAGGAGTGAACTGTAGGCCTTCCCTCATTAACCACTTCAGGGACTGATTCCCTAAAGGTGGGCTCTGCTATTCTGACATGAAATTCTGTGGGCTGAGTCGGCAGGGCAGAGTGATATGCGTCACCTGTAAGGTGATCCACATAAGCCGGCGGTCGATGGACTATCGAGGGAGTTCCAGTTGGAAGGGATCCAGGTACGTTTCTATCCCCTAGCACCTCCGGAGTTGGGTTGGTTAAGTAGGGAGTTCGAGCTGGAATCTCCTCAGTCTGTTCCTGTTCGCGCTCCCGTCTCTGTTCCTCCCATAGATCGTGCAGCTGCGCTAGCTCCTGCCTTTCCCTTTCCACCCTTTGTTGCTCTCTTTGCTGTGCCGCTAATTGCTGGGTGGCTGACCTCTTAGCTGTCTCCTGGACCCGTCGGTTGAACTCAAGCTCCCATGCAGTCTGAGACGGTTCTGGCCGCCACTATGGCTCAGTATGCCAGTGATGCAACGACGCCTCGCCCGAGGGTGCAGCCTGCTGTAAAGCTTCCAGTTGCTAGAGGTATTTACCTAGGTCAGGCCTGCTGTGAGTGTGGGTCGTAGAATACTGTTTGGCCCTCTCTCTTCTAGCTTGTAAGTCTGCTTTGAATGCTTCCACAGCCCGCCTGTCCTCCTCTTCTTGCTCCCACTCAGTCCGAAGTCCGAATTCGTCCAAAAAATGAACATTCCTGCTGGGTCCACCTTCTGTGGGATTCGCAAGTCCCTGTTCCTGGACTGATCGACTCTTGGTCTCTTCCAGCTTCTGCTTCAAACTCTGAAAAGCAGCAGGTAAGGTTTCTGGGGTTTGTGGCAAGTGTACAGGAGAGACAGGTCGGCTGCGCCCCCTAGTTGGCTCCGCGCCCGCGTCGGCTCTGCCACTGACTGTACTAGGCCACTGGGTTGGTTTTGCGAAGACTTCCTGCGTCTGCCGTCGTTCTTCTCTGAAGGTGTTGTAATCATCTGCAGCAGTGAAAAAATCCCTCCTGAATGATGATGTCCTCTTCATGTCTTGGTACTTCCAAGGTGCACTGGTTGGGTCAGGCTGACGGCTCAGCCTATCCCCTTTTTCGAACTGCGTCTCCCCTCCAAATCTGCTCTCTCTGGTTCTCCTATCTAATGATGACAGGTCGTTTTCCACCTCCATGTCAATGAGTTCTCCTACCTGCTTAGCCGCACTGCCCTGCGAGCTCAGTCGGCCCTGTCCTTCCGCTGGAGTTGGCTCTGTCGCCCGTTCATCCCGTTGCATGTAGCGTTTGAATCGTTCCCTGGCCTGTCTTTCTGCTTGCAGGACATTTTGGTCCCCCTCCTCCATGGATGTTGATTGTTGACTGCTGAGTCGTTCTGCTGCTTGTAAGTGCTATTTGCCTCTGCTGTTGGCTGATCGTTTCTCCCTTCACAGTCAGTCGACTGTTCAACTGTCCTGAGTCCTCTTGTCAATACAACACTCACAAATCGCAGCCCCCTAGCTGTGTGGCCTGGTTAGTAGTACAATCTATTTCTTTACTAAAAATTTTGACTAAACATATCTGGGGTATACTTCCCCAGCCGTTTGCTATCCCCTTTTTCGCAGTGCATTAACTTCTACAGATTTTTAATCCTGTACAGTTTTACCCAAAAAAAAAAAAAAAAAAAAAAAAAAAAACAACAACTCAATTGCAGACTCAAGTACTCCACACTATCCTACGGTCTATTCAGGTCCCAATTTTGAGATCTGCAAGGCTGACTCAAATACCAATCGATGTACCCAATTCAAAATTCAAATTCCTTAACACCAATTTTCCAGGATCTGTAACTTTGAATCTGAAATGCTTAGGGTTACAAGTGACTTACCTTGACCTCCCCTCCCGTGATGAGGCTGCAGATCAGCCTGTATCCCCTTTTTTGATCTGTGAACTGCCCTCAGTTCACTGTGGTGGGTGATGAAAAATCTGCCTCAAAATAACGTCGCAGCACCTACGCCCTCCAATATGCAACAGATCCGCTCTGTTGTCACTGCGCTCTGGACGTGTGCTGGTCTGCTCCTGTAACTGCACCAGTGCCTCCGCCTTGGAAACACCTGACTACTGTTGTCTTCTGTCTGCTGCCCCAGTGATGTCGAGTGTAACACCAAAGTGTCTGCCAGTGCTGAGGATGCAGTCTGCCCCCAATGCAGACACGTGCAGTGACGCCCAACACCCAATCAAAATTGTGCAGCCTGTAAACTGGAATTCGACAACAATCAGCACCACTAGGAGGTCGTAACAGCTCCTGATACACCCCTGCAGCCCTAATGAGTGTACTATCTGACCCTTCTAGTGTGTGGACAGCCCCCAAACAGCAGGAGATTCTCATGGAAAGAACTAGAGCATGGTCGCCAATGGTAAAGGGAGGATATTCCACAAAACCCTAACCTTCACAACCCATCAAAACCCTACAAACACCCAACTAACTTAGGTGCTGAAACACTCATACAATGCTGAAAACACTCAAAAGGAGTAGAAAAGTGAGTTAAAACTGTATAAAGAGGGTCAAAACGCCCCAAAAGCATGGTACAGTAGCTCATAAAGTCTCCTCAACCTCCCCTAACTCTGAGTGCACTAGTGAGGAATGATCTCAAAAACCCTAAAACCTGCCTTAAGAGTCAAGCAGAAATCCTCCAGTCGGCGACAACAGAGTTCATCCAAGTCGGCTGTGACAGAGTTCATTCAGCCGACTCAATGACTGTCGAAGTCAGGGATGGAAAACTACAAAAACTGCTGGGAACTAAGGAAGGGGGAGATGAACAATCTCCGGTTAACAAATCCAAACTACAAACTTCAACGCCAAATGTAGTTTAGGTCGCCTCGACCTAAACGGCTAGTATGTGGCAGTACATATGATATAGAATCAACGGTTCAGGGTACTAAGTAAAAATCTACAAGAAGAACTATAGGTGACCTGTTGGTATTCTGCACTCGTAAAGTACGAACTTTAACGCCAAATGTAGTTTAGGTCACCTCGACCTGAACTGCTGCCTATAATGTAGTATAGATGATAAATAAGGAATGGGCTGAAACACTTAAGTAGTGTTCCCTCCAACAAAATATATGTAATTTGCTAGTATTCAAAACATAAATACGCTAGAACTAATACGCTAGAACTCATTAGGTCGACTCGAGCTAAACATCTACATTTGTCTAGAAAACATAATGTTGGATGAATGGACGAACAAAATTCAGTTCAGTCGTATTCAAACAAATATAAGTGATCTGACTAAATTCAGAACTTCAAGACTACCAACTTGAAAGCTACATGTTTATTCAAAATCCGGAGAAACAAATCTCTCCAAGGAGGCCTATATTATGTCCAGTTGTTTGAGTGGAATCTTCAGCGTTGGATCCTTGCCAAGCCCCCGCTCGTTGGCATTTTTTTTAACTTTTGATTTCCAAGCTGTTATCACTGCATCAATACTCTTCCACGACTCAGGTACATCACTCACTACTGTCCAACAATGTCTCCCATCCACATCCCAGCCGGTATAGAATTTCAAAACATTTTCATCTCGGGAAATTCGACGGTAGAACTCTACTTGGATCGTGTTTCGGAGGTCAGGGTTTGAATTAGGGTCAGTCAAGGCCCTCGCAAGCCAGAAAGGACAATCGTCTTCATCGCAGGGTCGTAATGCTAAGAAGTACCCTGCAAAAAGGTCTCGCGCAACACGGAATGACGGTCCTAGGCGATCTCGTTTGTGACCAACAAAGTGATCATCCTCTACGAACTCCTCGCGCAAAGTCCCATCTTCCTGAAACTCGTCTTCGACGGAGTGAGCGAGCCGAGTGGATGGCCAAAAACCATGCTCCAAGGTGGGGACTGCATCAAAAGGGATGGAAAGAGCCTCTTTAACATCGTTCCAATAGTATGAGAGTGGCTCATAGATTCTTCTGAACTGGACTGAATCCGAAGATAGCCTCTCCCAATGATCTACAAAACCCGACAAGCCCTTAATCACATCAGGCAGGTGCCGCATCTCGCGAGGCGCCACGGCACCAGGAACACCACGGGTCCGTAAAGATCGACCTTCTGAATCCTCCTTCCACAACTTAATGCCACAACCATCTCCTTTTGGCAACCAGTCGTCGTCGTGACAGAAGATTTTATACTTCATGACTCGGCATCCTGAAGAATCTACATAGAATTTGAACTGATGAGCTTTAGTGTGACCCATTAACATATCGTCGCCATCAAGCATCCACTCCGCGATGAATTTCTTGAAATCTCGGACCTCCGGAATGAGATGAGGAATTGTTGGTATAACTTCATTTTTCATGAAGGACTTCATGAGGAGAGGTACTGCGGGGAAGTCCTCCCTCCGCAAAGCCATGCTCCATCGCCCGAAAAGGGCATCAATATCGTCATGAGTATGGCCGACCAGCATGAAGTTCACGTACACTTCGCGAAACACCCGCTTCGCAACTAATAGGGACTAGAATGAAAATAAAAATCTATTCTTGTTATCGCTGACAGCGTTATCCATTTGGACGTTAAGAATGGGAGGCAAGGGTTTAGCAGCAACAGGAACCTCAGGAGGAGGGCCAAGAGGATCCAAACACATCTCTGAACCATGCAAAAGCGCGGCATACAATGGGTGGGACGGATTTTCTTGAAAGAGTTTCCTAGAGGTGGATTTAGGGGGTGACTCAAGATCCTGAAGGAGCTTCGCAAATGATCCAACTGTATAATTAGCGTCGTGTGAGTAAATGTCAAGGCCATAATGGGCGTAACGCTCATCCACATGCCCATAAGCAAGCATTCCCGTGACAGCGAGAGGAAGCTTCATGAGACCGTCTAAGTGTTTGACCTTGTGGGATAAGGCCGGCGATGCTGTCTTAGAGTGGTCCATTTTGTCATGCATAATTGTAAGAACTTCATGAGGAGTGGCCTTTGACGTGAATCAATTTAGGTAGTACAAGTCCCTATGCGCCATTGCAGAGTCATTGTGCAGCCTCATTTTCTTAGACCATAACAGGGACGCCTAAGATCCTGTTAACGTCAACTTCTTCTGGGACTGGAACTCATCACGTTTTGACCAACGAGCGAAGTTGTCTCCTGCCTGTTTGGCATAATATTCTGGATAGCTAAGCCTCCTGATCTTGCTCAAGTTAGAAGCGGACATAGGAGGCAATCCACAGTCCGCCAGATGTTCATCGAGGATCGGAATCTGTTCCTTCCATTTGAAACTGGAAGGCAGAACTTTAGCTACAACTGTCTCCCCTGAAGGCAAAACACGACTCTTGTGGGGCATGTGGTCGGCATGCCTGTCAAAGATGGCCCCTAGGACGGCAATTGCTACCACTGTGTGATTTCTAGGTTTACGTAAACCAGTATTACCGTGAAATTGAGCTTCGAAACCAGCAGCAGCATACTTGGTATTTCTATAAAATGTACTGGAGCTTACTCCCATAATCTTCATCCAGGCGAAGGGGCAAACATTTATGCCCTGTAGAGTCACTACACTCCGCCCCATTGAAGTCTTGTGAATCTGTCTATGCACGTCCAGTTTTATGTGGTTACGGAACTGCACTGTGGTCTTGTCGTACATACGTGACCGTAGAGTAGAGATTTTATCTCTGGGATAGTGTTGGACGCACAGGTGAGCGCAGCACGAGTTTGCCGCTACAGAGTTGATTGATGGCTGGGTCATCAGAAACTCAGCTTGACGTGATATAGGTGGGGGGGTATTCCTAGAGGAGTTAACATACGATCGGGTACGATCTCCCAGGGATCGGTTACGCTCCGCAACCCAACGGTTATATACATCACGTTGACTATGGTGCTCTAGGCTAACTTCATCTAGATAGACATGGCTGATAGGCCACGTTTTGAAGGAGTACCTCCAATCATCCTTTGACTCTTCTGCGACTAACGAACGTGATACCTGGAGAACGACAACGGAATCACCAAGGGGTCCTACCATGTCAGATACCAAGCTAGACCTAGGGTTCCGGATCAAACCCTCTGCTAACGGGATATTGTCGTCACTGTAAATTGTTACAATCTTGTTTTGCCATAATTTTGAGGGTACAACCACAAAGTCTGGAAGGTCTGGGTTTAAGGGCGCTTCAACCTGAACCTTGTCATTAGAGGAGTAATCCATTGTACCTGGAATGCAACTGATCCAATTTTATGAGAACATATTATACTCCTTGAAGATAATTCATCTTTAAGTTTGAGAACTTAACCTAGGCGCAGTTTAGCTCGACTCAAGCTAAACTGTGCCTGGACTATGGGCAACAGCAGTTTAGCTCGATTCGAGCTAAACTGCTGCATCCATAGGAGAGCAGCAGTTTAGCTCGAGTCGAGCTAAACTGCAGTCCGCAAAAACCGGCGCTCTAATAGGTGCTCACATTGTCGGAATTCAGAGTCGCAGACTCAGAGTACGCTGACGGTTTCCGCTCTCAAACGTTTCCAAGTAGTAAAGAGAGACACTGCTAATACACCAAGAATTGCAACAATCGCAAGCATGGAACAACCAAAAATCAATGATGTGTGCTGATGATCGGAGAAAACTAAAGAGAAGACGTACAAGAGAAACGGCGCAATACAGCTTCCGCCCAGAAAACAACGACCTCCAAGTGAGCGCCGAGAGCTCCTACACGCGAGAGAAGCAAGTGAGTAGAGAAAAGACTTCGAGCGGGGACGATTCCAGAGGTCATTCTCTAACGTGTGACCGTTTTCATGCCGCTTGAGTTTTGAAAATAGGCGGGAATCATGCATGACCATTTGTCCCTCCACATTTGGGAATTTGAGAAAGCGCGGGAAATACAACTTTCCATACTTCTCGGCCCTTTAGATAGATGCAAATGCGAAATATTTGGTGCATTAATTGTATCAAATGGGATGGGTTGGACACGTCATAGCGCCAGACAGAATGTTGACTTTTGGCCCCGAACTTATCATCGTCTATCAGGGTTCAGGGTTTAGGATATAGGGTTCAGGGTTAAAGGTTTAGGGTCTTAGGTCCAGGGTTAAGGGTTTAGGGTACAGGGTTTAGGCATTTCTAGGGACATTAAATATCTCGTATATGGAATAAAATTAAATCGAAAATTGTTTGAACCTATTTGAATTTCGTGAGTAAGGTTCATACAGGGAAGTACATCGTTGCACATGTTCATATCTCCATGTACTAGAGTATGTATTTTTGCTCAATTTCATTATTCTATATGATGTATGAAATCAAATCATTATATGTGAGTTCATTAATAGTTCCTGATAGACCTAGGTAGATATATTTTCAAATGTAGAGTTATTTATTTATTCAAAAATATATAGTCAGATATAATTATCATGTATATATATTCATGTACTTTTATTTATGTCTCTATTTATTTCATTATGTGTTCTTTACGCCGTGAATGGTGTAGATTTGTTCTTTCGTTTCTGGAACTCTATATCTTAACATGTATATTTTTAATATACATGTTAGTATCATAATATGTATAATATAATAATATATTATAGTATACTAAGGTACTAATATATTCATTAACAATTTAATATTCAATTAAGAATAGTACGAGAATAATAAACTATATTCTAATATATACAAATCTTAAAATGATATACAAGTATATTCAAGTATATATACGAAGTACATTGTTAAAAATAATAGTATTAAATTATAGAATTCAATTCATTTATTATGGCAAATTATATACGTTTTTTAGAAGATTGGATTTTTTATATTTAATCATGAGAAGCAAATATTTAAACCATGGTATGCCTTGTATGATTGGCATGGAAATTCCATAAACCTTAATCAATTCATTAACGTTCTACCTTGACTAATATTCGTACAATTTTATTACATTCTAATAAGAAAGTGGAATATTTGGTTCATTCATATAATTTTATAAAACAAAACTCATAAATCATGGATTCAAACGAAACGTATTAAAGCAACAATCATAATTATAATTGTAGTATTGATATATGATATCGAGAAAGGCTCTAGATGCTTGTGCAAGCATACAATCCCATGAAGCAATTCTTTAATAATAAATTAAAATGTCACATTTAAGTAAATCCGGACTTTCAAAAGTCCACATCGGTCAAAGTCCCGTTACCGAGTCTGGTCAAAGTCCCCTTCGTTACTCTGGAACATTCGGCTTCCTGCCCGTGCCCCTTCATAAGCATAAGTTCCTTTGCGCGACGAAACAGTTGTTCCATTCTTAGTTTCCCTTCTATTTCATCTACTTGTAGTTCATTTGCTGTGATGAGGAGGTCGGGCGGTGGTTTTAGGGTGTCAAGTTACCCGCTAGACGAGTGGGAGGTGGTTGTTTCCCCACAAGGAGTGGAGGAGCTTCGTCCGTGGTTTATGGCGGTGGAACGCGCCCGTGGTCGCGGCGTAGCCATTTCCGCGTGGAACCGCATTGCACGCCTAATGCAGCGTGGTGTGGAGTGGGATTGGACTCTTGCACATGGTCTAGAGCAACTAGAGATTATGAACGCTTCCAACATCAAGTTTCCCCTCACCTCCGGCGAGGGCTTCTCTATGGCTGATTCTAATGAGGAGGGGAGCGGGAATTTGGGGAGCCCACCACATGAGTGACGAGGTGAAATGTTATCTCCTCGTAACCCTTAACCTCGCCCTTAGTTCGATGTTTTCTTAGTAATAGATTACGGTTGCTGTATGTCTTGCGCAGAATTCCATTGCCTGATGCTGAGTTAGTGGTGAGTGTCAAGAGAATGAGTCCTTGCTTTTGATATGCACTTTTCTGTTTTAAACCCTAAACATCATACCATCTGATCCTCTTTTTCTCTTTGCTCTTGAAGTTGCAGGCATCTTCGATATGCTCCTACGGTTTAACTTTTTGCTGCTAATCAGCTCAGATATGGGAAGGGGACTTCAGGAAGTAGTTAGCAGGACCGTTATATTATACGATATTTGGCAACCATAGATGTAAGAACAGATGACTTTCATCTTTTGGTAACTTTCGCTGATGGTGTCCCCCGTGTGGTTTGTAAACTCTTTTTGGAATGGAATGCCTTCAAAACAGGGTTGTTTTGAATTAAAAACAGAGTTTCATTTGATGATTTCATATTTGTATATTTTGTATTCTAATATTTCCATGCTTTATAATAAATTTAGTAGTAAACTTTGTTTGAATCCATGAATTATGAGTTTTGTTTTTTAAAATTATATGAATGGACCAAATATTTCACTTTCTTATTAGAATGCAACAAAATTGTACGAATATTAGTCAAGGTAGAACGTTAATGAATTGATTAAGGTTTATGGAATTTCCATGCCAATCATACAAGGCATACCATGGTTTAAATATTTGCTTCTCATGATTAAATATAAAAAATCCAATCTTCTAAAAAACGTATATAATTTGCCATAATAAATGAATTGAATTCTATAATTTAATACTATTATTTTTAACAATGTACTTCGTATATATACTTGAATATACTTGTATATCATTTTAAGATTTGTATATATTAGAATATAGTTTATTATTCTCGTACAATTCTTAATTGAATATTAAATTGTTAATGAATATATTAGTACCTTAGTATACTATAATATATTATTATATTACACATAAGTTATTATACTAACATGTATTTTAAGAATAATATGATGATAACATTTACGTAAATATGTATCCATTTAGAGTATAGTAAATTAATTTTCATTGCTAATAGTGTATTCATATTTGATGCTTTCGTTATATAAGTACAAACTATTATTTAAACTGTAATCTTGTGAATTCAAATTAATTTCGTCTTTAAACAAATATAAACTTCATATATCTGAAAGGATTATTATGATAATTAAATTTTTAGACGTCTCATATTCAATTAATATTAATAAAGTTAAAATATACGCATGACCCGAGTATTCTACTTTTTTGTTATAAAGTAATAAATTTGTGCGAATATTTGCTTCTTATGAATATTCAGAAAAAGTAAAATATTTGCTACTCATGAATATTTCTAATTTTGTACATATTAAGTATCTCTAATAAGAAGCTAATTCATACAAAAATATTAGATTCTCATGAATATATTATGAAAGTAGTATATCTGCACCTTATTAGATAGTAATGAATGTTTATGAAATTTTAAATATTTGCCTCTCATGAATAAATATAAAAATTTCAATTCTCTAAAAATTGTTAATAAATTGCCTACTTAGATTTTGTGCTTCCTCCAATGTCCATACCATTCCACAATATCATATATTAATACTACAACAATGATGACCATTGATGTGGGAGGATTCATTTGAATCCATAAAATGATGATTTTATTTTTGGAATACATACAAAAGAGTAAGGAAATTAAGTTCCGTCTATATATTTGAAAAATGCGAAAAATTATTGGTTGAACCAAGGTTGAAATTACAAGTTAAAAAAATATAATAAAATTTTAACTCGCGGAGACGGGGCATCCATTCCCGCGGTGACGGGGCCCCACGATTAGGCGGCGCGGTCACTGGCCACCGTGAGGGCGAGAAACAGTCCCCCCGCAGACCCTGTCCACGCAGTTGGTTCTCTTTTGTATCTCTGTGTCTGCTTTGTTTTTGCGCTGGTTTTGGTGGTGGCGGGAATTCTTTTCCTTTGAGGTTTCGTGTAAGTGAGAGATTGGTATCGCGCGAGTTCCGGGGGTATAGTCAAGCATTTGAGCGCCTTGAATTAGTTTGCTTCCTTCCAAAGAGTGTGCGCCTTCTTTGTTTGGAGTAGTTTCGGGTTAGGGTTTAGCTGTATCTTCATGGTTTGGAGTCTATTTGCGCGGAGGTTGTTTTAGGTGTTCTTTGATAGGGTTCTGAGCTTCTTCAAGGGTTTGTACAGTGTTTTTTAAGGTGTTTCGTGGCTGGGCTACTTACTGGTTCTTTAGGGTTTAGTTGTTTCTTGTATTGTTCTTCCTCTACGGACTTCCTTCACAGTGTATTAAGGAGTCCAATTCGGTTTGGGGTTGTTGGAGGCGAGAATCACGGTGCAGAAGAAAAATCAGGTGCGTATCAAAGTCGACATTACTCGTTTTTCTTTTTTTTCAATTCAATTCCAGTGACTTTTGCAATTTAGCGTCTTCTCAATTGAGCTTTTTCGTTTTTTTTTTGCTTCAATTATAATTCATTTGCATGTTCTCGCTAGTCTAGGATTAGCATCTTGTATTTTGTTAACGAATTCCGAATTGTGTGTGTCTGTTTCTGTTTGTACTCTTTGCGTGTTATGTGCGTGTCTGTCTGTAGTAGAATTTTGTCTTGTTTTCGTATTCTGTGTGTGTTCGGATTCTGAATTCTGTTTGTGTTCGAATTCTGAATTGTGTTCAAATTCTGAATCGTGTTCGTCTTCTGTGTGTGTCTGTTTGGTTTCGAATTCTGAATTGTGTTCGTCTTCTATATGTGTGTGTATGTTTGTGGTTTAATGTGTGGTTCTCAACAGGTTTGTGTGAGTGCATGTGTGTATCATAAGATGGTTGCAATAGCATATTCCTTGTATTTCATATTACATATCAATGTCATTTGCATTGGGTTGTAGTTTCAACATAGGTTTATTTGGATATTTATAGTTACAGTCGCCTTAGTATGTGAGTATTGGGCTTATTGGAAGCACTTTATTCGATTGTCTTCTGCTTATTCCGGAACGAGTGTGATAGGATGTGAAACCATTGTATCAGTCTCGGATTCGTGTTGTGACCATTCAAAATGCCTTCTTTTCTGCAGGCAGTACACATTTCAGCAGATTCACAACGGAGGGATTTGAGTAAAAATGGCTTAGAGGTACTAAATATTTCTGCAAATTGCGTAATCAATCTCTCAAAAATCAAGAACAGTTTAGCTCGAGTCGAGCTAAACTGCTTGCGGAAGACACCTATCGCTTGACAGTTTAGCTCGACTCAAGCTAAACTCACATCCACCATGTATAAAAGAAGATTAAAAAACATAAAGTACTTTAAAATTAGTTCATTAATTGCTACAGTTTAGCTCGACTTGAGCTAAACTGTAGCCAAAGGCTATTTTGACCACTCACAGTTTAGCTCGAATCGAGCTAAACCGCGGAGTACAAAGTAGCTTTTGGCTACAATTTAGCTCGAGTAGAGCTAAACTGTAGGTGTAACTCCCGAAATCTACCCAGGAGATCCACCTACAGTTTAGCTCGACTCGAGCTAAACTGTGAGTGCTCATTTTTGAAGCCCAAGCAGTTTAGCTCAACTCAAGCTAAACTGCTTAGGGGCTTTACTAGGAGTTGTGCAGTTTAGCTCGAGTCGAGCTAAACTGCAAGGGGCCCATGCTGAAAGCTCTGCATTTTAGCTCAAGCCGAGCTAAACTGCTTGGGCTTTCCAGCATGGGCCCTTTGCAGTTTAGCTCAACTCGAGCTAAACTGTTGGGAGGCCATGTCTTATATTTCTTAATTGAACAACCATTTAGCTCAAATCGAGCTAAATGGCTTCGAATTTGTCTAATGTTAAACGTCTCTTCCTTGCAGTGAGGAGAAAGCACGGGTACTTGAGGCGCTACAGCATTTTTATAAGCGTGTTCCTCACTTTGATTCTTTTGATGATGACGGGGATGACTCAACAATATTTGAAGCGTGGACCTTCAAAGACCCCTCGAAGGTCAAAAATTGGACATTGCGATGGGTTGCACACACACCTTATCTAACATTTGCTACCATTTTCAAAGGTGAAGTCCAAGATCCCCTCGTCATCGACATGGAAACAAAGGTCACCGAGTTTGACCATAAGGGGAAAGAGCACATAAAGATCCTCTGCTCATCTATGGGGATCCTCTGCTCATCTATGAGCACATAAAGATCCTCTGCTCATCCATACCTCTTTTCCATAGTAGTAGACATAGCAGAGAACCTCTTCGACCCGATTTCCTTAATGGAAAGTCTGTCAAATTCATGCTTCGATGAAATAGTGAAGACATTGAGGCAAGAAGTACTAGAAAAGAAGTGGGCAACAAAAGATGGACGTACTCTCCCGGCAAAGTCCCTAGCTTGGAAACTGAGGAATGTTGTCAGCACCCTTACGCTCGCCGCAACGGAGGCAAAGGTTAGGCTAACCATGGGAAAATCTCATTTAGATGTTTCTGGTGTGACAGCAACCGGGAGCCAAATGGGAAGCCAACAGACAGGACGCAGTAGGGGCAGAGCAAAAGTTCCATCACAAAGTCGGGAGGGAGACTTGTATGCGTGCTGCGAGCGGCGAGCAGAGAGCGGCGAGCGGAGATTTGGAGAGCGGCAAGCAGAAAATTGGGTCCAAAATCTTTAAAAAAGTAACTTTTTGACTAAAATTCGAATATAAATTTAGAATATTTGAACATTCTGAGAATATTCTTAGAATATTTATAGAATCAGTAATTTTTTCTTACCCTATAACCGTGGACTAAACTACAGTTTTTATAATAAAAATGTACTACCTTCCCTCTTCGTTTCTGTACTAATCCTATATTTTGTAATGTTCTTAAATTAAATTTCTAAATTTTATGTCATTTTCTTCATATTATTACATCTCTTCCAATCTCATGTACATGGCATTCATCATATTACTTATTGTTTTAATTATTTGAATTTGTTTCCCTTTCTATCTTCTTCCATTCTAACCATCTTCTCAATTCCTACTCTGTCTATCCATTCTATTCCTCCATGCTATCCTCTAATTTGTATTGCCAATATATCTTCTGATTAGTTTGTTCATTTTCTTCTTAATTATTCTTTATTCATTTTCTATGTATTTTTTTTTTCCCATTTCAATTCTTACATTTAAAGAATAAAATGGCTATTAATTTGTATTGATGGCACTAGTGTACAGTCCAACTTTTAGGAGAGACAATGTACAAAGGGCCTTTGTCCAAAGTTAATACTATTCTTACTTGATGAAGTAAATGTGAATGACAAAACCTTTATATTGAAATAGGTAATACGAAAATTGTATTGCTGACTCAGTACAAGGAAAAATTCAATCACCAATGACTACGCATCCCCATTAACCACCGTCCACTATGCGAATGCCTGTCGTCCAAAGTATCCTGCCTCCTATTTTTTGGCCAAGGGGTGAGTCAAGATTCCACTCTCTAGGACTAGCTTGATTTTGTTGAAACTAAAGGTAGGCGCATGGATGAAAAGGTCCGTCTCGGGATCACGGCTGCAGACCTTCAAGAAGATGTGATAGATGTGCTTATAGTACGTAAACTGAATCCTACCTCGGAACTTAGTCATCGTCTTCCTGAATGCAGGGCAAGTGCAGCCAGGGTAGGAGTTGATGGTGATCTTGTACTGTGTGATGTTAGGAGCAATGCCCGAATCCAACCCGATGATGCAACCATGGCCCGGGTGAGGTATCATAGTGACGGAACGGAGGCGAGCTATGAGGGACTTGGAGGAGCCCATGGAGAGTCGCTGCGCCGGGTTAGGGCGAGTGGCAGTTTGCTTCACCATCTTGCCGTCTCTCTTGCCTGGGTAGCGGTTTGCATCTGCAGGAACAGGCACCGAACTGAGATTTGCAGGAGGCGGGGCAGACGAGAAGAGGCGTCCTCGGGAGACCGGCTTCTTCTGCGGAAGTTGAAACCCTGCTGCTTCATGGGCGAGGATTTCTATGAGTTTGGGTTTTGTATCTAGTTTCATTGGCCAGACCTCTAGAATCCAAGGCATTTCTTGGTCCACTGAGTATCTAGCTATCCACTTGCGCCTTGTGCCTTTCACGCACCTCTCAATGTCATCAGGGCAGAAGAAGAACTATGTCCTCTCAGATGTGTTCCTACGTATGTTAGTCCAAACCCCGGCGTAGGTAGGTACAGCAGTGCAGTTTGCGCCCCTGACAATTCTCTCAATACACTTCTTTTTTGTATCAGCTCTCTGGGCCCTGCGTTCCGCCATCCTGAGCTTCAGTTCCTTCTTCGATGGACGTGTTCCGCCTACGTCATCTTTGAGGAACTGGTAGTAGTTAACAGCCTGTAGAAATCGCTGAACAAAGTCGTCCACCGTGGCAACGTAGAGGTCACTGCCATGGTTTCCTGAAGCTTGGAGCCACTTGTTATGAATTGTTTCGACGAGATTACAGGTGGGCATTTTTGTGAGTTCTTCTTCCGTAAATTTCTGGAGTTTAGACAATGGAAGGAGTTAGATTCAATGATAGAAGTTTTGTCATTTAGATTTATCTAAAAAAATTGAAGGGAGCAGCACAGTTTAGAAAAATCATACCGCAGACATGAATCCCCTCCATTGGCGAAGAAAAGAAGCACGTGATCTAGGACATCGACTGACTGCCTGGGTGCCAAGAGATATTCCGCCAGCACATCCACGGAAGGACCAACATCTAAAATTGAAGGAGCTCGGATGAACACAACACGGCAAGTCTTCGAACCTCCTTCTTGTGAGGCTAGAGTTGGAACTGGGAACTCCACTTCAAAGCTATTCAGCTGCACAACATATAGATAATCACTATTAGTCGGAGAAAAGACTGCTCCAATTACTTGGATCATGCTTTCTACAATAAGGATAAAAAGAAACTGATCAATAGAGAATATCTAACAGTACTTCAAACTAATAATAAACCATAGAATTATGAAAAATGGCGTGGTCTAAGAAGGTTATCTGGTTACCAAAAAAGTTGCGGTGAACGCTGCATTGAAGACATTCCGCTCCATTTTCACCGTAATCAGCAATAGAGATTTATCACCTTGGTATACATTGCAAATTTCAGCACCACAAAATCATCTAGAACATAATGATCTAGAGCAATCCTATAACTGATGACAAGAGATTATAGAAGGTATGAGGGAATTTTACATAGGTCCAGCGGACCGCGGTTGCAGCAATGGAGCAAGCTTCAAAGGCCAGCGATGATCCAGGTGATGCGATGCAGCAAACCACAATGGTGGCGCATCCAATTTCACAAGCGTGTACCGCACATCGCATGTCTTCTAGTTGGTGCTCATAGCACCGCCATTAACGGCAGTGGTCTAATGCTCCATTCAAGACACTTCAAAGTGAGCACAAAAGACAATTCTATTCTAAAAAACAGGCAACTCCATTCAAACCAATCTTGTTGCCGGTAGGGGACTAAAGGAGACATGTGAATTTTGAATCTCCTTTAATGTGAATCTAAATCCTTCTATTCTTCTATTTTATTTGAATTCATCTATTTAAAAATTTGTTTGTGTAATTTATATGAATCTCGTATTTATAATTTTTTTGGACAGCCCTTAAATTTTGGATTAGCACAATGCAAATTGTTGTTTCATTAATATATTCGTCCTCTAAAATTTTTATTTGGAAACTCATTCAAATAAAAAATTTCCTATTTGGTCCTATAAGAGGTGTTTGAGAGAAATGAGGTTTCATCTTACATTGTTAAATTGTAAATAAGACCTTCGCTGACAATTGTAGTAGTCAAAACATGAACATCTGGATGTTAAATTTGACCTCTTAAAACCACTGGCGTCAACGGTAGTGGTCCAAAAGGGTATTTTTGGATTTTGATTTCGACCCCTTGAAACCACATTCGTCATCCAAAGGGCCATTTTTGGATGTTGAATTTGACCCCTTGAAATTACTGCCATTGACAACAGTGGTCCCAAGGGGCATTATTGGTATTTGAACTCTACCCCCTTGAAAGAGCGGAGGATACTTCTTGAGACGTGCCATTGACAACACAACCTCCACAGCACATTCATTTTAACAGATTAAATGACCAAAAGAAGGCTCGAAAAGTACAGCCGTTAACGGCACTCTTTTTTAGCCCTTTATCAAGACTGAAGAAATTGTCAAGAAACCTTCAATTAGATACTTCAAGTCCTTCAAATTGCAGTAAAAAAGTACTACCGTGAACGGCAGTACCTCTGAAAGTCATCAAAAAATAATTTTGAGTCCATAATTGATTGATAAAGGCTATTTTAAGGAATTTGTAGGTATTTTGTGCATCAGGGAGACACTTTAAGGAAACTGCCTTTAACGGCACATCCTTTTCAGATGCATTATGGGTATTTTTGAAGCTCAAATTGTCCTATATTTGATTCAGTTCCAAGTCCTTAAGCACCACTGTTTCCCCTCAGATCTGCTCTTAAAAGTAGTGCTCTTGGTTTTCAGTTGTCAAGGTCGTGTAAGGTAAGGAGTTCGAGCACTTTGTAGACATCATGAGAGGTCATAAAAGGAGTGCCCTTGACGGCACTCCCTTTTGACCCTCCCCTCATACATGATTTTCCTCCAAAAACCACTCCCTATCTGATTTTTGCGTCCTGCGAAATGGTTTTTTTGCTGTTGGTTCTCTGTGGTCAAGGCCGTCCAAGGTAAGGAGTTCGAGCACTTTGTACACATCTTGAGAGGTCATAAAAGGAGTGCCGTTGACGGCACTCCCTTTTGACCCTCCCCTCATACATTATTTTCCTCCCAAAACCGCTCCCTATCTTATTTTTGCGTCCTGCGAAATGGGTTTTTTGCTGTTGGTTCTCTGTTGTCAAGGCCGTCCAAGGTAAGGAGTTCGAGCACTTTGTAGACATCATGAGAGGTCATAAAAGGAGTGCCGTTGACGGCACTCCCTTTTGACCCTCCCCTCATATATGATTTTCCTCCCAAAACCGCTCCCTATCTGATTTTTGTGTCCTGCGAAATGCTTTTTTTGCTGTTGGTTCTCTGTAGTCAAGGCCGTCCAAGGTAAGGAGTTCGAGCACTTTGTACACATCTTAAGAGGTCATAAAAGGAGTGCCGTTGACAGCACTCCCTTTTGACCCTCCCTTCATACATGATTTTCCTCCCAAAACCGCTCCCTTTTTGACGAGGATCGGAGACGAAGATGGGCTTTGACCATTCCGAAGGCACTGAAAAAGCAGTGCCGTTAACGGCACTGCTTTTGGAGTGCCTTTCGGATGGCAGAAGCCCATCTTCATCTCTGAGCTTCTTGATAAGGTCAGTGAGGAAGATGGGCTCCATGCCATTCCGAAGGCACTGAAAAAGCAGTGCCGTTAACGGCACTGCTTTTTCAGTGCCTTCGGAATGGCATGGAGCCCATCTTCGTCACCGACCTTCTTGACAAGGATTGGTGATGAAGACTATATGCCATCTGAAAGGCACTGCAAAAGCATTGCCGTTAACGGCACTGCTTTTGCAGTGCCTTTTAGATGGCTCACAGCCCACCTTCATCAGTGCCTTATCAAGAAGCTTGGTGAAGAAGGTAGGCTGTGTGGCACCTAGAAGGCACTGCAAAGGCAGTGCCGTTAACGGCATTGCTTTTGGAGTGCGTTTTGGATTTCATAGAGTCACGTTCATTACCAGGCTTCGGTGTCGAAGGTGACTCTGTGCCATCTTAAAGGCCCCGCAAAGGCTGTGCCGTTAACGGCACTACTTCTGCAGTGCTTTCTTTATTGGAGAGATCCAACCTATACCGCCGAATTTGTCATAAGTCTCGTCGGTATAGGTTGGCCCCATGCAGTCTAGAAGGCAGTGCAAAAGCAGTGTCGTTAACGGCATTGCTGTTGCTGTGGCTTTTTAATGGTAGAGCGAAACCTTCTTCACCGAGCCTTGTCAAGAAGCTCTGTGATGAAGGTGAGTTAATTCCATGAATAATGCACTGCAAAAGGAGTGCCGTTAAGGGCACTGCATTTGCAGTGCTTTCAATATTGCAATGGGCCTACCTATACCTTTTCTGATGATATTTGTTTTTCAATCGGGTTGCGCATGTTGCGGGCATGAGATTGGTTGTGCATGAATTGGGCTTATCGATGTTTTGATTACCTCAATGGACCTCGTGTTGCAGTTCGCTTATCGGACCGAGGACTCAAGCAGAAGTTGTATGATCTTGTCAACAAGGAATCAGTGATCATCGCATCTCGATTCAAGAAATTGAAGTGGCAGCGGAAGCCGAAGGATCGACTCTTCATACCTCTTTGTCGTATGGTGTCACTACCGGTGGTTTGCCCTTTCCTGAAGAATGATGTGAACAACCTTGCTGCCCATTTTGTTAGAGATGGTTACATGGAGGGTAATGGATATTTTTATGTTGCCCTTGAAGACAACCATGGGCATACTTCAGAAGTCACCTCGGCTATCGAAGCCTCTTGGTCCAAGGAATAGAGGGAGGTTAATGAAGACTTCGAGCAGAGCTTGCGCAAAGATGAGGACTTGCTGATATTTTTGAACAAGATGTTCATGGTCTAGGATGGTAACCGTAGGTTGCAGGCCTGGAAGCCGATTATTGAGGAGTATCATGCGGGAGATATCAATTGGCATTACAGGATGGAAAGTGTAATTCTCGATCCGAGAGGGGACGTACCCTCCGCCTTGACCGCGTTACACGAAGTTACCTGGTGAGGGATCTTTGATTTTTAATCTTTGATATGATTTGTCTTCTTTTTTAGAGAGTGCTAATTAACCGGATTTTCTACATGTTCAGGCGGAATCGGAAATTGCATGTGTCGACTAATCTTGTCCACAAACTGTACCGCGTCCAAAACATAGCTCCTTAGACAATCTCTTACTTTGAGGGTCTAGTACCGCAGTCGGTTCTGGAAGCAACCAAGAAGAAACAGACCGGGAAGAAGAGGACTTGGTACACACTCTCGGTTGAAGCCTTATGCACAGTGCTTTATCAGGTATGCGCTCCTTAGCCGCGGCAATGCCTTTGATTGAATACCGTTTTATTATCGTGTTGAATAACTTTCACAATTTTGTGTGAATTCAGCAAGAGCTAGGAGAAGCCGCACATGCTACTCAGGAGAGATTTCAGATCAAACACCCAGACCTTGAGCAATGGACCGAGCGCTCTGCCGACGAGTGGGTTGCCCACGGAGTTAAAGCACTGGAGGACAAGCTTATTGGGGAGCTAAGGAAGTATTTGCCGGTTGCAGATCCAAAGCACACAGCGGCGTTTCTGGAAGAGGTAAAACTACATTACAAAAAATTTGATAAGCCTGAGATGCAACAGGAGAAGCTCTGGATGTTAGCAACTTCGGCAATGCCCACGCCGATGATGATCAAGTGGCTCTAGAGGTGGAACTCTTCTCTAGCGATTCGGGATGCGTATAAGTTTCCTAAGCCTAACTTCGCCGACGTTGTATTCCCTCCATGGCTCCATAAGGCCACTTGGTGGGCTTAAGTAAGTTATTTCACTTCTTTTCAAGATTCAATTTACTGCCCCTCAAAACCACTGCCGTTGACGGCAGAGCTAAGGGGCAGAATGTCTCTGCTGCTCCTTCGCCCGCATGAACCCGAGGCTCATGCGGGTACCACTGGCCCCCACCCTTTGGCACTGCCCTATCTGTAAACAAGGTCCCAACCCAGATACATATTTGTGTCGATGGAATATTGAACGAGATGGTTTGTATGTTTCTCAGTTCCATCCTTTTAGCGGTAGACATCAGTTCAAGCTATTTGGGCATTGGAAGGAGGACGAGGACCACCACGAACATCTAGCAGAGTATAGGGTGTCTATTTTTAATGATCAGGATAATGAATTAATGCTTACATATGGAGTTGTGGATGGCACAAGGAAAACTGTGAAAATTCCTGGACGCCTTCGAGTACATGTACCGGAACGTTTTTTTTCGAATATCCTTAAATCGACGCACCGATGAACATTTACTGAGTTCGACTTGGATATGCTATTTTAAAGACCTAGGGACTATGGCTTATCGTAGAGATATTAAAATATCGACACCTCCTCTGCTAAACCACGTTTCAATGCCTATTGAGTGTATAGATTGCGCATGGAAAGCAGATAATGAAGGGATTTGGATGTATCGAGTTGGATGTGGACAAACCGGATCAATTTGGGAAAAATGATTAGACAGGGTTCCAATACGGAAGCGGACAAGAGAACCTGACGATGAAGATCAACCAACAAAGCGTCCAAAACTACAGCATACGGAACTTTGAAATTTTATGAGCTAGAGGCTTTTCTAATATATTAATTGAACGAAAAACGTTGACCATTTCATATTATTTTGATTCCTCTCATTTTAAAATTATACTCAAAACACTCTTAGTAATAGTTTGTAAATATGAATACTTTAATTAATCTTTAAAGGTCGATAACCTCTTCCATGATACCAATCTCATCTATTATTCTGAGACTCCCATAACTATTAGAAATTTCTTTAAATGTTAATCTTTTGTTTTCATAATACAAACATCATTTGTTCTCAGAAGAGACCCATAACTATAAAAACTTACATAACAAAGAGTAATCTTTTTTTATAATTCCAAGCTAAGGTGTTATTCTTTGAAGAAACCCAGACACGAGGTCAGGCAAGAATATCTGTCCTTGCTATACACACAAAGACTGGTTCTTTCCTCTACAATCCTCTGGAGTCCTCTACCGCATTCAAACACCCCACTAGTTGCCTATTCGTTAGAGTAATAATCCTTCGGGGGATATACAGTCCAACTCTTGTCGATATCAAAACCAACAATTTTCGCCATCCGATATGATCACTTCGGACAGCTGAACAACCTGATTCTCAACGGCGGTGGAGGCTAAGGGATACGGGATAAGGGACTGGTCTATGATACGGAGAAGCTCATTGGTACAGAGCACTGTCCACCGCCATTCACCATCACCAACATCGAGGCGTCCGATGTGCCTAAACGGCGGCAGGTCCATGCCTCGTTCCCTGGCCCGCTCCACCTCCACCAGCCAGGGTCGCAGCTCCTCATAACTCGCCGGTGCCTTGGTGGCCAAACCCACAACCGCTCTCGTCCTCCTTGGCGCCGCATTACGCACCTTCTGCATCGCGCAACACACTAAATTGTTGTTGTCTTAAAACGTTCCACGCAAGCTTGCACATTTACTTACCCAAACTCATACGCTACCTTCGCATACAGCACAGAATGCCGGGGCTTGTGTCACTATCCTAATACGCCACCTAGAAACAAGCTCAAGAAACAAAGAATCGCCTTCTTCAGTGGAACCCAACTGCTGTTTCGTGATGAGAATCTCTTACTTGTATCACTCGAATGAAGAAGCTTCGCTGCGTAGGAAGACGGAGTAATCTTCGATGAAGACAAGGACTCTGGCAAGGTATATCTTGGTTTCAGCAATTAAATTATTGTACACGAGCTTTGAAATATTCCGGGAAGTTTTCAGACCTTGCCTCCTTCATGTTCTGTGAAATTTGTTTTTTTCTTTGTGCAATTACATAATTCTATGAAAGAATTATTTTTTTGATCTAAAACTCAACGCCTGATCATTGTATCTTGCCTAAACCCATGACAAATCTAACAAAATATATGCATGACGTCATCATGACATCAGCCCTAATTTATACCTTTTCATAGAAACGTATTAAACGGAAGTGATTTTAACCCAGAAATCCACGGAATTACACACTTTTTTCTTAAAAAAGTAACTACAAAAATGCCAGATTTCCCTATTTTCCCGCGGTTATAGGGGTATTATTAGTATTGAAAATTTTGATAAAGGTAAATTCTGTGCTCGCCATTCTCTGCTCGCCGCTCTCCGCTCGCCGCTCGCAGCACGCATGGTAACTTCCCTCACAAAGCCGGGGCGCTTCTGCAACTCCCACACCCCTCTCACCATTGAAGAAGAAAGGCCTCGAGAAGAAAACTGACAAGCCAAAGCCCAAAAAGGACTTGCTCTTATCTGCGGAGGACTTCGCAACAAGTTTGAACACTGTTCTCGTGGAACTCCCAAAGGTGAACAAGGTTGGAGAGGTCCTGGACTTCGATAGTGCCAATCGAATTTACCAGGGTTTCTTCGCTGATTGCCAGGAGGAGTTCGTCTTCAAAACAAATGGGCAACCAAAGAAGATTAGTGTGGACGTGACGCGGTGCAAGCCCGCGCCGGCCCATTGGACTATCCGTGCATATGAAAAGCGTGGCATGGAGGAGATGAAGAATTACTTGATCAACATGCCGGATAGGATACAGAAACAAACCTTGTGTGTGATGCCAGATACGGCTGCAAGACCACAACAAGAAGATGATCTAACGGGCTGTACATTCTAGATCATCAACGGGCAACACAGCGTTGCGGCGTCCAAATCTCTCATGGAGGATAACGCCAGTGAGGAGTTGCAGAGGGACTTCAGGAGGTGGGACGCGTACATCGTTTGGACCCATGATTATGATAAGCTGCAAAAGATCTCAGCATTCTATAATCGCGTGAACCATCTGGCACCCTTTAAGCCAACTTTGGCAAGCAATATCATTGCCGCCAGGACAGTGTGGAAGAAGTATGGTAAGCTGCAACCAAAACATGCCGCCGCTGGTGCAACCGAGTCTAGGACTACAAGTCTAAAAAGAAATCCAGCCTCCAAGACGTACAAAGTAAGTTCACTGACTCATTAGCATTAGTACTTTAGCTCGACTCGAGCTAAACTGCTTAAAGTTTAGCTCGAGTCGAGCTAAATGTTTATAATCTTCTTTGTTTTCAATGATCAGGTATATCTAACGCACTTTAGCTCGAGTCGAGCTAAAGTGTAATTGCGTGAAAGCATCATCTAAGGTTGTTCCTGTGCGTATGCAGAACTTTGTGGAAGCAATCAGGGAGCGCTTTGCAATGATCGATGTGGCGAAGCATCAAGCCCTGGTGGCGAAGAAGGGAGGAAAGAACACTATCTCCCTGACAAACGAGCTGAAGATCATCACATCCAACGATCCAACGTGGGACCTGTGGAAGGAGGTGATCGCGTCTGCGGCTTGTGGTGGACTCATAGACCCCGACACCGAAGAACCTCACAAGAAATTTCATGAGAAAAAGGGGTTCGTTCCAGACAAGGATGGAACGCTTCCGAGGGAGTTATTCAAATGGCTCGGGAACTTGTCAGAGGCGGATCACCAGAAGCTCTGTAAGCACATCCTGCATAAGTCTGGGCCAAGTCGGAAGTACACATATCCGAAGGTTGTCATTAAGCAGAATACAAATGTACCGGAGGACTGCTACTCGGTCAGGAAGTGGGTAGAGTGGAGAAAACGTAAGGCAGTAGCTCAGGCGGAGCTGAACAACATTAAACCGACCCTACATCTAATCAAGAGAGGCGTCCTTGATGTACCGGCTTGGAAGTAGTTCAAGAAGGCTTACCATGTCTCCAAGGAGTCCAAGCACGTTCTGCTTGATTGGGGTATTCTGGATTCATACTGGACTAACTCTAGAGCTACACAGTACCGCAACCGGTCCGCCAAGGATCTCTCCCGATATGCGGTTGAGTTCTTTAGAAACTTCCTTCAGGTTTGAGATGGGTTTCAGAGTCCATCAGGTCAGATGTGGTTTCTCCCATTCATCAGGGAGCCTCGACTTGCCTTCGGATCTTGGCCCTCCGATGTATGGAGGTGTTGGTGCCACGCTCTCACATTTGCAAACATCGACTTCCGGTTCCTCCCAACCTACAAGACGAGGCATAACTACACTTTGGAGAACCCCTTCTTCATGGAATTCTTCCAAATGATCGATGACTATGGACAGCCCCACTTCAATGATGTTCAGCACTGGCTTCTGATTTGCGGAGACGATGAGGACTTTGCCCAGGTGCTAAAGTGGGTGGAGCGAAACACCTTGAGTGGTCGCAGAAGAGTCAATTCCGAATATCTCCCCGCTCCTTACGAGCGACTCGGTGCCCCCCCCCCCCCCCCCCCCCCAAAGAGCAAAATCGCGTTGGAACCCGTCCGACTCCTGTTTCTCATTGATGATAATTTACTTGAGAACAAAGTGTCAACGCCAGAACCTCTGAGCGAGTACAGAACAACGAATCACCCACTGTACAAGGACAACAGGAAGTTCAACGAAAGGAAGTACGCACTGTATCCATTGGAGTTAAGGATGGAGTTCTACCTGCAGGTCCACGACACTTTCTACAAATATAGGGGGGGCGGTGTATCAACTCTATGGTGGAACAAAGCCCCTACTGGCCGCCACGGTAAGTGTTTCCACACTTTAGCTCGAGTCGAGTTAAATGGTTCTACTGTTTTGATTCTATAGACCATGTATGCATACACTTCTACACTTTAGCTCGAGTCGACCTAAACCTTGTTTACCTTGCCTTCGGTTTTTTTCAGATGCTCTCAATCTCGGCTTTCGTTGTCGCGGATGATAGTGACTCAACTCATATGATCGAAGCACAATCACTTAATTTGACTCTGGACCCAATCGATTTTAGTGTCGACGCATATTATGTCGATAAGGAGCGCTTTCCGGAATATGGCAGAGCCGTGCGGAAAGGAAAAGTCAGAGGTGTGGAGGAGGGTGACAATGTAGAACTGGAGGAGGATGCCCCTACCAAAGAACAAACCCCCTCCTCCAGTGCTGCAGACATCAGCAATGAGGGCGATGCTCCGCCTTCAGATCGAGTGAGTCAGACAGCATCTGAAGGTGGAGTAGGGAGAAGACTTGATTTCCCTGAGGTCGACATTACGCGTACGGACGATGAGAGACCGGGTTCAGCACCGGAGCTGGGATCAGGAAGTGGGAGAAAGAGTGGCGGTGCGCGAAGTACTGGGAAACAGGCACAGAAGAAAAAGAGGGTCAAACCTCCAGCTCCGCAAGCTTCCCCGTTGGGGAGAGCCGCTCTCTCTCCGGATGTTCAAGCTCTTCTCGCAGAACTGCAGGCGTCCAAGGATAGGAAGAAAGACTTAGAAGATAAGATGGCGAAGCAAAAAATGGATATAGAGAGGACCGTGCAGGCGGCACTGCAGGGTGCTCTGCAAGGCATTGGTAATGCCGCTATTTTCCCGAATGCGGGTCCAGTTCTGCCCAACGTCCAGCCGATAGGTAGTGCCCCACCTACTCCACGAGTACTTGAGATTCTGGGCTCCCCTACCGGTGGTGCGAAATTGCCAGAGTCGGATCCGAGTCTCGCATCAGTGCCTGAGCCAAGCCATCATTCCACCGACCAGGTCATGCGTGACCCTAGTCCGAGCCCACCCCGTTCTCCCTCCCACAATCAGACTCAGGGAGATGCTCCCGAGACATCTTCAGGTCCCTCCCAAACTTGGATTTTTTGAACTTGGAATTTTGTAGATGAGGTGTTAATAATTTTGTAGTATTGTGTTCGTCTTCTTCATCCCTCTCCTCTTCTGAATCGATCTTAGCCTCTGCAATTTTTCCACGAACACCTTGTCCCTCCAGACACTCAAACAAAATCACATCAGACTTCTGACGCTTCTCAGTGCTTTTCTTATCTGCACCAGTTCTTTTCCGAGACTCGATCGGTGTCGTCATCTGTGGTTCTTTGCCTTCAATAGCCAAGGCTTTCGTCTTCCCACTAACCTCATTTACCTTGGCTGAGGTACAAACAACTTGACTCGCATCTCCCTTGGTAAAGTTGGTAGGAGAGATATCTGATGTCGGCAGTGCAAACAATTGGGGTGCTATCTCTGAAACATGCCAAGAAAAAATTGTAAGGCACACAACAAAGATTTAATTCACAATTGGGTATAATTAGCACCCCTAGTACGGTCTTTTGTACAACGAATACTTCAATATGTACATATACTACTAATCAAAAAAAGAGTACTTGTACCTGAACTGCGCACAATATGGTAACTGCAAGTATCGCTTCTAGTACATCCTAATTGTATAAGGAATACATCTAAGATTACGTAAACTACACTCCGAACACTTGTACAGTCAGGTATAGCTCAATTACGAATTCTTGCTTTCTTAAGAGAAAAAAACCTTCATTGCTACCAACTTTGCTGCCCTCCTAAGAGCTCAAAAACTGTTATTTTACCATGAACTTTTTACCACAACATCATCTTCAAGTTAGTAACATGTGTACCACATTTCAAGGCGAGAAGATCTACACAAAAAAAGATATACAAAATCTACCAACACGTGTAGCTAAGAAAAACAAATTCAATACTACCACCTTTGACAACCTCCCAAAGAATGGAAAAAGAGAATTTGGCCATGAAAATTTAGTACGAGATCATCTCTATGTTGATAATATGGTGTAAAAATTTTAACTTCAAAATATTTGACCACAAAGAGGTATTTGAAATCTACCAATCGAGAATTGATTTTTGAAAAAAATAATTTCACTATTGCCCACTTCCACACCCTCCCGAGGGTTGAAAAGTTGTTTATTTACCATGAATATTTTGACATGATATTATCTCTATGTTTAAAATACGTGTGAAAAATTTCAGATTCCAAAGATTCAAACATAAAAAGACATTCAAAAACTACCAACATGTGTAATTGTGAAAATTTACTAAAAAACAGTTGTTGATTGGTATATTCCAAATACCTCTTTGTGGTCAAATCTTTTGAAATTGAAATTTTTACCCCATATTATCAACATAGAGATGATCTCGTGCTAAATTTTCATGGCCAAATTCTCTTTTTCCATTCTCTGGGAGGTTGTCAAAGATGGTAGTATTGAATTTGTTTTTCTTAGCTACACATGTTGGTAGATTTTGTATATCTTTTTTGGTGTAGATCTTTTGGCACTGAAATGTAATTAACGTGTTATTAACTTGAAGATGATGTTGTGGTAAAAATTTCATGGTAAAATACCAATTTTTGAGCTCTTGGGAGGGCGGCAAAGTTGGTAGCAATGAAGGTTTTTTTCCCTGACGAAAACAAGAATTCGTAATTGAGCTGTACCTGACTGTACTTCTGATTTCTACAATACACCTACATTCGATAAATGATACAGCGGGTGTTTGTACAAACATTAAAAATGCAACTCTAACCTTACACACATTCTACATATGTTACAAGGTAATGTACAACCATGATAAAACCAACTACTTCAAAGATTAGGACAAATCAAAGAATGTACACTATGTGCGTATGATAAGTACAGTGTAAGAGACGTATGACTTACCTCAATTGTACAAGGCGTACCAATAGACAAATGTTATGTTATTCGATAACAAGATGCACATGCAATACATGAATTATGGTACCTATGATTAGTATCCTCAATCACAAGGAATACAAGTCAAACATCTTCCAATTGTTACTGGAGTACTCTAACCCCGAATAACAATTCAAAGTGTACGCACATGTACATGTCACAAATTATAAATGTAGCATAAGAGAACTCTGGCATTAAGAGTACTTGTTTTTTGCATACATTATATAGAATTCCAGTATTTGGTGGTTCAGCTGTACATAATCTATTCAGGAAGGAAATGAAGACTTAGCAAAGGAATAGGAGTACTCACCTACTATAGGAGCAATTTCCTTTGCAGCATCCATTCTCACTTGCAACACCTTCTTCCTTTCCTCAGCACAAACCAACATGCGGGCCCTCTGCAACATTTCGGCACTTGATTCCCCACCAATCGAAGCTCCGATGCCACTCCGGGTGAGAGAGTTGTCGCATCCTCATGCCAAACACTTGTTTCCATTCATAAACAAAAGTGATGCACAAAATGGATGGTACAAGTGCCTACACGAGGAAACAACAATATCACTCAATGGAAATGGGAAGAGACACAATGAGCAAATCGTAATACTCAAGAAGTTCTTCTCTTTGGATTCGTTTAAGCCATTGTCTTCTAGGTATACCACTGGACAAGACAAGAAGATACCTGTATTCTTCCCCCTCCTCAGTTGAAGCAACTCCTGCTTCAGATTTTCCAATGCTAAACCCCGACCTTCTGCCCTAGCGACTATGTTCAAGAAATCAGACTCTGCAGATTAGAAATCAGTCGTAAATTTCCGTAGCCTCTCCTCCTCATCCGCAAGTTGCTCCTGAATGCCCTCAATCTTTATCACCTCCCTGTCCACAGCCACCCCTGTCCATCGCCTTTTATCACTTCTCTTCGCCTTTTCCTCCAATTGCCGCTGGTAGCTCTATATCAAGCACTCTGACTGTTGCATATACACCCTACATCTATCTCTCTTCTCAGCCGCTATCTTCTCCTCCATTTTCGTTGCCGACATCTCCACCGCCATTAAGGTCATCACCTCCTGAATCTCCTCACAACGCTCCAAAACTCAAGCCTGCATCCAGCGTCCACCTCGTTGCGCCTCAGTTCCCTCCCCCTCAATTGAGACCTTCGAATCCCCTGATTCCGCCAACCTCAACTTTGTCCTCCTCTCCCACATCTGATCACCTCTGAACCTTGCCCCACCTCCCCTCGGCGTCGGTGTAGAGCTCGCTCGTGGCTCTAATTTTATAGCCCGCCATTCCCTCCCCCAAACCTCCAGCGGTTTCTCCTCCTCAAAGGTTCTGCACAGCGCCATCAACTTCCCCAAATCCTGCTTGTATCGGTTCCGCTGTCTCTTGTTGGTCTCTGCTCCAAACGCACATCAATCCACAAATCGAGCTCCCTTCTTGAACTCCATCACCACTCCTTCGGCGAATCAAATCTTCAGGTACTGAGGAATGGCGAGGGGCAAGTGTTAATAGAGAATCGGATGCAGATACTCGATTCGCTTCACAATATTAGCTTCTTTGCAAGCAGCCCACGCATACCCTTGGCGGCTGTTGTCTCTATAAGCAGCCCTGAACAGTTCCTTCATCAAACTCTAGCTCACCGTATCCTTATGGAAACGGTGAGGGTTATCTCCTACACTCGGCAACTTCGGGTACGCTACCATGAAATCTTCGCAACTGAGCTCTTTTGGTGGAGCTTGTAACCTCAAGATCTCGACATCCACATCCTGCACCCTCAAGAACGCTGACTTTGACTTCGCATTGCCCTTCTGCATTGCCCGGCGCGGTCTCCCTTTTCTATTCCCTCCCTGCGTCCTTGTCTTCTCACCATCACTGTCGGAGCCCACCGCCTCGAACTCCCTCTTGGTCTCAATACCATCGTCCTCCATGGTGGAAGCTGGAGCCGATTCTCTCCTTCCCACCTTGCGCCCGCTCTGTGTGCTCCTGAAACGCGTCCTGCCAATGTGCCCCGCCATCGAAATCGCCCCTGCACCAAACCCTAAGCTCTCGAACCACCCTTACCCTCCACTTCTCACCCTTCACTCCAAAAAAAACCCCTAAACGCTACGCTTGCAAAAGAGGCTGCGCCATCGCAAGAGAGAGACAACCTTGTACAATTGAAAAAATCGAAGTCCACTCCTTCCTGCGCGTAAAGGAGGGAAGACGATGACCCAGCGGCGGTCACCGGTCGTTACTCTTGGTGACCTGCCGTCATCAGTTATAACGAACTAACTAGGACCGGCGCAACCGGCAGACCGTCTGTCACCGATCACCATGTTCCCGCTACCTACAACCATCGGTTACTCAAACTACAGAAGTGACGCCTTATCCTTCACTGACCGGCCCAACCTTTCCGTAGCTATAATTGTTGTTTCTCAATAAAATATAGGAATATTAAAAATAAACCTATGTAATGTACCTAATTGAAAATTAAATTCTGTAATTTATTTATCTCACATTCATTAGAGGAAGGAAGTGCCATCTTATCTTCGTTTGAGATTACTAGTGTATTTATTTACATTCAACATATGTTTATTTCACATTGCCATCGGTAATAAATAGTGTGCCTTTAATCCTTTATGTACAAAATCACTTATGGAAATCCATAATATTTAATGGATGTCTGAAAATTTCATACTATACTTTATTTACCATATAACTTAAATATTTTAACTAGTGAAAGAAAATCACCAACAAAATAATGTGTATCAAATAATTATAGTAGATAAATATTGTTGCGATTTAATTCTCTTGATTAGCCCATTTCATATATACATAGCCATTTAAATGGATAGACTTGCAAGCTTTGGTTTAAATTAATTGAAGTGAATTCCATGCAATGTAATATTAAGTTGATTAATAAAGACATATAACTCTTTCCGGTATTTTGATTTATTTTAGTTGTATAAATTGAACATGCTTCTAAAAGAAATAGAACTACAATTCTTTTTTTTAAAGAACGTTGTATAAAAATATTATTAAATCCTTAGTTGCCAAGTTTAAACCAACAGAACAATTTGAATATTATATATACAAATATAGGCAGACCCCAACACCTATATTTTAATTATTCACTCAAATATATGAAATTTATATGGGTTTACAAACGACCTTATTAGTATGAAATATTAAAACAATATGTGATTAATATGGATCCAATTTAATTCAAATATGGTTTAGTGTTTATGCTTTCATACATAATGAATATATTTGTACACCTTAATCAATTTTTCTTGTTTTACTCATATTTTTGGTTATAATAATAAATACTTGGTGATATTTGTCATTATACCCTACCCCTATTTTGAATTTTATATCGTGAGTATCTTTAATACTCTATATGCTTGGTTGTTAATTAACTAATATCTTAGTATTGCAGTAATCAAATTTCTAATACTATTGGCAATTTGGCATTGGATATGAATACAATACTTTGTATTGTTATATAGATCTAAATCTACGTATGTTTCAAATAATTATGTTCAGAAATTTGGTGGAATACACGAATAATAATTAAAAGTCATCCAATCTTCAACAATTTAAGGTTACGATAGACCTGTATATTATAATATAACAATGATGCGTGTCTAAATAGTCGCATCAAAAAATGTAATGTAATCCTTTTTGCCATTACACATGTATAATGGTAAGTTGGAATGTTAAGACATGGTTATACTACAATTTCATCCAGGCTTCATCCAAAATAATGCCCTATGATTTAACAAAACCATAGCTTAGAGCCTTATTAAAACAAAGTACCGAAAGTTCTTTTCTTTGTCGAAAAGAAATGTAGGATGAAAAGTTCAAAAGGGGAGTTGTCGTCCACATTGACATTGGATTCGACCTCGGATCCTGAAGGAATCGAGCTGCCAGATCACCTACCCCACCTAATCACTTGCCAACATTGGCAAACCGCCGAGGCTTACACCCTGATGACCAGGTGGCAAATCAAGGTCCTCTCCAACGTGATTGGAGGATCTACATCCACGCCCCAAGCTCAAGCGATCTAAAATGAACGGTTGAGATGAGGTCTGCGCTGATACCATGTATACAATATTGTACTAACTTATACATCTACTACAACAGAGTTTTGCCCAAAGTGTATGGGGTCTAGCGTACTTACACCCTGATGTCGTCTCTTATAATAGAGTATCATTTTTGAATCATTTGTCTGCTTGTATGGTTTGTTCGATTCTGCTACCAATGATTCGATTGATATTTGCTTCCACCATGGCTCCATCTGAAGGCGCATTTCTACTTTTGACGAGCACTCCAAGTTGGTGATGTATTTGCCTCTGTACAAATCTTTTCTTTGGATTATGCAACTCAAAAGTTTGATGAGATTGGTTGCTTAACTCCTTTGACATTGAAATTTTTTGATTTTGTATTTGTTTTTTGAAGTAACTGTTGACGTCATGAATGAACACCAATTTATATCTCACAACCTCCTCCCTTGAAATTTAGATCTCGTTGATTGCGTTCCTTCTTTGATAGAACCATGCTTTTTGTCATAGAGGGTTTCTATAACGTTTTTAGGTGAACATCATCCTCAGGCAATCTTTGTTGGGCTTAGAAGGTTGCCTAAGCTGACATGAACATTCGGCCTTTTATCCAATAGTTTGTTTTATTCTTATTATTTTGTAGTTCAGTCAAATGGTGAACGTTTCATTGCAAAGACAAAATACACCACTACAAAGACCAAGTCCTAGAAGCTGAACCAGCGATGAAGTTTTTTAATTTTGAGTACCTCATAAAGGAACTGACGAGGACCACCTAAACTAAAACCAACATGTACCAAACCTGAGCGTAAGACCTATCTAGTATCCTACAGGTTGTTTTAGCCTTGATCTGTAACGAATATTTGGCAATCTATCGTACATCATCCAGTGGCTGGCGCCGGCGCCATCAAATACTTGGATCCTTTCCTTTTTCTTTTATTTATTTATTTTTTATTTTTTAATTTTAATTTTATTTTTGGTTTCTAGCATGGAGTGGCTGGCGCCAGCGCCATGTGCTCTGAATCCTTGGGTCCTTTTTTTTTTTTTTTTTTTTTTTCCTTTTCCTTTCTATTTCCATTTCCAGTAATTGTTTTTCAATGGTGAACTTCAATTTCCAATAATTTCATTTCTCGCGATTGGTCTTTGCAATACCTATTTTTTATTAGCATCCGTATATATGGTACAATGGATTATACGTTGGATGAATGATTGGTTCTTTCATCTAAGTATGTCATCGTATGTATTTGGTACGTGGAGATTCGGTGTGCCCAGTATATTTCGTCAAGGACACTAGTAGATGAATACTCCTACTGTTTTCTGCTTTTTGTGTCTGATATAATTTCAGTCATGTCCTGCTTATCTGAATCCTCTAACAGCCTGGCCTACCTTTCCAGTGAAACAACCTAAATTAGTACCTGCACACCCTAAATGACACACTCGCAAAGCACTACCTCCTGCATGAGGAAGTAATCTTTTTTGTACAATGGTGCTGATTTTTCATACAGTCCGCACTTGTCCAAGGTACCACAAAACACATGTCCAAACTACTTTCAAAGATTTTTAATCTTTACACCCAGGCCCTCTTTACACTGAAGGTGAGAAAACCTCCCAAGGGTTATGGTTCATCCTTGAAAAGCCAACCTTTGAATTTGATAGCCTTTGGGTGTAGTGGAAAGTGGGAAAGGGCCACAAAATAAAGTGCTGATTTTTTAAGTATGTTTTCTGGAGGTAGTGCTTTTAGAGTGTGTCATTGAGGGTTGACAGGTAGTAGTTTAGTCCGTTTCGGTAGAACAGTAGGCCAGGCTGTATGACTGTGTCAGAAAAGTGCAGACAACGAAAACATTGCCAGTGACGAAACAATGACCACGAACAGCGACATCATCGAAAAAGAACATACACGGATTGAGTACCTCAGTACACTAATTACATACGACGAAGTACACAAGTTTCAGATATACGTACATCATCCAATGTATAATACACAATACGAACACATTCTGATACGAACTCAAATGGAGCGTACAAAAATAATGTACTATTTGTGGGGAGCCATATGTGGTCATGTACCAATCACAAACCATCACAAACCGTGAGAGTCAGCAATATTTACAAGCTATTTCATATCGAATGTAACACAAATTCAACAACAAGATCTGTAACTAAGAACGTGAAACGAAACTAGTTTCTATGACCACAATTTGGAAACAAGTTATTTTGATTTTTGTAGAAAAATCTTCTCTAATGGTTGTAGACCAGAAAAAAATATTTGTAATCTAACCTATGTAAAAAATAAGAGTTAAAATGTTTAGACATGCACAACTATTGGATCCACTGGGGACACTACCAGCGTCTGTATCTTCAGTTCGAAGTAATTTAATCCATCTTACAATTGAGCATGTTTGTCTCACACGACGATTCCGTGATGGAATCTGTCAAGTAGACAACTGCGGTCAATGTGCTCATCGGCACACGGGACCCATTAGTTGATTTTTCAAGGAAACTTAAATTCCGTTCCAGACTCCGGCGCTAAATATGGATTTACAGAAATCATATTGCAAAAGAAGTAGAAAGAAATCAGGCTAGAACGGGAGAACTGACACAGAGCGCATGGTGCCGGCGACATCCCCCAAGATCATCAATTAATTACCGAACACACGTCCATCAAAATTATAGAATCCCAGGAGGCTCAACGATCCCAGTGAGCAAGGTACAGCAAAAATAATCGACATAACAACTTAGTACACCATCCAACTGACAGCATCGATAAATTGACAAGATGCGTAAACTGGTCACGAGGAACATGAAACAACAACTCTGACCGTCAAAAAAGAAAGAAGGTTGACGAAAAAAATTGTGCATTTTTAGCATTCGATACGGCCACGAATAAAAGGAAGCCAAATAAATTTAAACATTAACCAGCACCCAAAACTCAAAGAGAAGAAGATCACGTCAAATCACCAACTAATTCCCGATTCACACTGTAAGATCACGAAACCAAAAACTCAGTGCAAAACATCGAACAATCCTCCATCCATCCGTAAGAACAAAATTGTAACAGATTTGAGTTTACTCTTGACGCAGGATTAAAGAGTTTAGATTCATTAAAACGCAAACTCAACCAGAAAGTCTTTATATTTCATTGTCGAAAGTGGGAGGCTACCATGAAACAGATCAGATGAGCTAGCTACTGACGATGGCGCCAGTGCCAAGAGTTCACTAACCACCGCACAAAACATGAACATCCAACATCCCTAAAAACAAAACGAAAGAAGAACGCATTCCAACCAACCATCCTGGCATATATAGATTACAAAGATTATTTGCGATCATTGAGGAAAATACTTTTCTCGAAGGTAGGGAGAAAGCTCGGGAGGCTCTGGCTTGAATCAAGTATCAACATCCGCACATCCTGACATAGCAGCAAAAGTCAAGTCAAGCGACATTCCACAAAGACTACGGTGTAAAGAATTCATCGTCGCCGTAAATGATCATGCATTTTGGAATCCAGAGCTCTAACCAAACCTCTAACCAACCTTGTCATTTATGTCAACGATCCTGGAAAGCAATTTTTATCAGATCAGTTAAATGGACAACATCCAAGGAAGAAAAAACAAGTAACCTCGTGAATAAGGGCTAGAAGCATCGTCGTTGATGGGATTGGACAGCGCTTGGCCGTCGAAGTCTTCGTCACGTCCATCGTTGCCCGAAGCAGAATCTGAATCCGACAAAATAACCAAAGGAATCAAATTTGGGACTACGTACATTGAAGACGATGGGGTTGTTGGAATATGAGCTCTCTTCACAACATCACAATTATTCTGCACAACAGAGTCCGACCGGGTATTAGATGCAATCCGCCAAACATTCCTCGCAGGAGATAAATTCCTCGATGGAGCAGCAATATTCATCGCTTTGCGGACTTGCATGGTGGGATGCATAATGCCGGAAGCATTTGCAGCAGCTTGAAAAGATAGGATCGCCTGAGTTGTCCAAACTCCATCCCAAGAGGGTCCAGCTAGATCAAAAACAGATTTGATGTTAGGGCACTCCATTGCGGAGGCTTCTTCAAACTCTGACACGCTACGCAACCACTGCATCAAATCCGCCAAAGAGCCAGGAGCATCACAGAGGTGCTGATATTCACCAAGACGTCTAGAGGACGCGCCATCCCATATCGGCAAATGCGGCTCTTCCCAGTCGACAAAACGCACACAACCAAGGTCACAAGAAACCTCACAGGACTTTTTCTTCTCTCCCATGACTGCAAGGAATGCCAAAAAATGCCCACAGATCCAATTCTAGGACACTCACACTCAACTCCTATGCGGTGGGGCCAAAACAATTGGGAAAAAGCAGAGCTTCTCAATCTGCGTATGCCAATTGAACTAGGTAACAATCGGTGACTCTACAGCAAAATCGTCCTCATCTTATACAAAGGAGCACCTAAATTCAAAATGGAGCAGCCATAAAGTCGGCCGCAAATTGGTGACGGGGCTATCACTTAAGGAACATCATCGTGGCCACATCGTGAAACACGTGGACTGACCCATCACCAAATACGAGGTCGTCAATGCGAACTTTCAAAGAGTTCATCTCTTCTCGCAACGGAATGTTTTGAAAAAACGACCATAATTTCAACGAACACAAACACATCAAAACAGGACAACTTCAGTGGCAGCAATTTACGGTTAACCTATCCAGTACGATTCAGTGGACTTAAGCAACATACATAATTCAAAATAAACGGCTGATGCAACATAAGAATAACAGAGTGATGAAAAAGATGTCCATTGAGAGCAGATATATTATAAAAAGTCGACGTAATTAAACCCTCATGATGTAATACAGAAGGCAATATTTAATTCGCATTTGTGTCGAATGGAATCAAATCCATACCTGAACTCCAATTTTAACTCCCAAGACAAGAAGGCACTCAAACAACAGAAATTCAGATAAATTTCCCTTGGCTTGAGAACAGCGAATATATTCAGATAAGACTTTTTCTCAAACAACTGTTCGTAAGTAACGTTATACAGGATCTCATACGGAGCAAGGAAATGAAATAACTCAATACGCTATTCACTTTTTATTAAATTCCTGACTGCTTGGCAAGATGAACCAATATCCATAATACATACCAATAAACTGCAGAACTTCAGATAAATTCCCCCTTGCTTGCAAACAGATAAAGTTTAACCAAATGTTTTCAAACATCATGAAAGCCGCAATCCCAGTGTCAATTTCTATGAACTACTGCAGCTCGAGTTAGTCTGCTCTCCTACTCAGACGGTGAGTCCCAAGCATTTTCATAAATATGTATAAGCAGGTCGGTTGGCGCCTGCGCCACTTGCCAAATCTCATTAGTTAATATTTGATTCCAGCTGAAGACAAAACGAAATGGTTTGAAAGTCGCATTGATGATATACGACCTTGCTAAATTAATAAGCGAATCGAGAGTCCAAATTTTCTGAACTAGATAAGAAAATCCTTAGGTCGGAATTCCTGAGGTGGCCATTTTCAGTATTTTCCTAGGTGGGAATTTAATTCTTGCTTAAGTACATGTTCAAAGTTCTTGAGTACATCATTTAATAATACTTGCTTGAGACATGTTCATCCGAACGAACATGTGAATATCAATTTGTCAAGCTTGGAGAATTATCAAAACTTATTAATGTAAAACCATGTAATCAAACAACTAGGTGAAGAAACTAAATCAAAGCAATCTATGAAAGTCTCATGCTAGTATTCAATAATCTCTATTTCATTCACCAAATAATTGAATATTGTAATGATTTCCTGAATCCACCGCAATCGCGGAATAGGTTGCTACGTTGCTACGTGCCTGTATTTCAAATAGGAGGCGCCTCATCAGAAAAGGGCCACTGGCATGGGTATCCCAGTCTACATTCTAATTGTAAAAATTTCGAAAATTAATAGGGAATAAATCCTGAACAACCACGCGATATTATTAATCATATCCATCTATATCATAACATTTCATCCTGACTCATATCTATTCCAAAATAATTCAAAATCTAGAATTAAACCAGAGTAAGACTAAACTAACACTCCCCATACCCTGAAACACTCATATGAGCAACCGAATATAGAACAAATGCCAATAACTGTGCACTCTGAACCCGAAACAGAAACAATCTTTCCTTTTCAATAATCTCTTTAACCATCACAGGGAAAAGCCCTATGCAAAGTATTGAGTAGTAATTTAAGTCCACATCCATTGACTGAAGTTCATATTACTTACCAATAACAAACTGCAAGTTCAAACCACATACACACTGCAAGATCAAACCACTTACAAACGCAGTTGAACCAGGTTAGCTGGTAATTGGCGCTGGCGCCATTACTAGACATGAATGACATTGAAATCATCTAAACTTCAGCTTGCCTGTTTTTTCTACATCGCGAAAATTCAAATGTACCATAGTGGAACAATTGCGCATCTGGTCAGTTCTACATCTAGGACGCTTTGAACTTCCAAAATTCATAATAAAGTGGGTTTTTTTTTTTTTTTTTTTTTTTTTTTTTTTTTTTTTTTTTTCCTGGGAAGAAAAATTACGTTGGAAGGAAAATAGAGTAAAAGCCCACCAGGGTCAGTAACAAAGGGGAAGAACCTACCACAAGATAAAAGGAATTTCCGTAGGTCTAGGCTGCCATAATCAATTGGGTTTGAGCTATATGATTCTAGAAGAAACATGCCTTTGGCGTCATTCTTAAGATGTTTTGAAATTAAAATTCATATCTGTAAATTAAAATTCAGTTTTGATTCGGAAACCGATCCTAGCAAACTGAGTGCGCGTAACTTTGAAATCCTTATTGCGGTTAAATAAAGGAAAAGAATTATGCCCAACCTTTCAATCAACGCCACGCGTGTGATCCTCGTTGGGTAAATCGTTGGTGACTGTGCAAAATGTTAGGTTCGAGTCACAACCTTGCAGAGCAGTTAGAGAGTTTGCATAGGATGACAAAATTACACCCCTAGCTCTGATTTCTCTATTTTGGGCCTTAGGCGATTGCACAGCAAAGTGTCTCTTCCGTAAACTGATGGTTGGTAGTCGAATGGCATTTGATGTGCTTCGCTGCATTGGGTTTGTTGAATACACCTGTGCATGCAGTCGCATCATTCCAGGAAAAGACAATACGATAGAAAAAAGATAGAGTGAGGGTTTAAATGATCGCAAATGAGGATTTGACGTCCTAGGCTGGGTTCACTGGCAATTCGGGTTGGCCTAAGAGTTGATGCATCCACCTTCTTCCAGCGTTTTGTTCCTACAATCGGTTCAGCAAGTATGTTTCTTGGAATGCAGGTGCTTCTTCACCCTCTCTCATGTTTCTCTTGTTGTTGGTAGAAGTTGCGTTTGTGGGATCGAGGCTGGCACCTTAAGGGTCTTGGTTGTTGTTGAGTCTGATTGTCACGATGGCTGATGGGCGAGGGAACCTATGTGGGTGGCTCTCCCATGTGCACTATGTGCTTGAACGTCGAGGGATGCGCTACCCTGGAACTCTCGCTCTGGGCCGTCTATTGATGACCACCTCGATTGTCCGACCCCGGTGGAACCCCGAAGTATGGGAGGACATACGAAGATTGGAGGCACTTACCGGATTGAGCTTCCAGGAGTACCTCATGAATCGAGTGATACCTGTGTTGCCTGATCCTGACTCTCGTGCAGTCCGCCCTGAGGGACGCTCCTTGCCTCATAGTTCCGATGCTCACTCCGTGGCTGTGCCAGCTTCCTCCGGTGATAATCTCGTGGCTAATAGGCATAGCATTTGTGAAAAGGGGAAAAGGCAGATGGATGTCAGTTCCTCTCCGTCTCGTGGTCGCACTGATGATATTCGTGGTGGTGGTTCTTTAGGCTTCGACGATCCTCCACCTGATGCATGTGCTGTGATAGTGGCAGTGGGAGATGGCGTCGGACCTACGCGAGTGCTTCGGCCTCTTATTGCTGCTAGAACTCTAAATTTAGTGGCCTTTGCGAACGTTGCTGGAAAGAAACCAACTGCCAAGGAGTTGTCCGCTACTACTCTTGTGCCCTATTCTGATTCATCCGACTCGGAGGGTTCTGCATATGAGCCATGATGTTTGGGTCATCTTCACTTCGGCTAAGTGCCAAGCTCATGCCACAATTGATTAGGCCAAAATGAAATGAGGATGGACACCGACTAGAAATGCTTCAATGCTAGACTGGTGCTTGGCGTTGCGAAGATAAATGAAGAATTCTCCTGATGTGTGTATAGAATACAAATGGTAGAGGTATAATATATGGTCTGTAGTAGGATACGTACCAGAGGATATCTCTTGGAGTTTTGAACTGTTCCTGCTTGATCCATGGACTCCTTTTCTCTTCCATTAAGTGTAATCGGTTGCTATTTGTGGAGCTCGCCTTTGTTAATCAGAGAAATTGGCTTGCTCATCTTCTGGTGTTGTCTTTCTTGCTGTATCTTGTGTTTAGCTGATGCTTGATTACTGGGATGTCTATCATTGGCGCTGCTCCATCTTTGAGCTTTTGTCTTGGTTTAATGTTGTGCATGGAGATGGCTACAAGGGCGTGTTCAGCTAATCCCAGGTAACCCTGGTTAAAAACCTGTTTTCCTTCATGGTTATTTCTGTGTGTTTGGGTTCGTGGCTGAGTGCCGGTTTTGTCGTCCCTCTCTGGGTTACTCTAATATTGTTCCGGCTCGCCCCATGTGTAGGACCGAGACCGAGTTCTAGGTGGTCTGGTCAAAGGTGGTTGCTGGCTTTCCCTATTGTTGTCTCCACAGATAATGAGAGTTCTCGTATGTGGTTGAGTGCGCGTAACTTATCAGGGAACCAGAATGGCGCCAGCGCCAACGCAGCAGCCCTACAATATGGCTTCTCTACTGATGTAGCAATCATAATTCGAACCATACTGCAAGTTCATTGGTGGGTGGCCATTGGCGCTGGCGTCGTTACATAGGAATACTCTACATCGAATACATCTACGTTGACATCACAAGCATAAATGCAGAGGGGCTTCTGCTCACCAATGTCCATATCGCCATCGCTAAATAGATCTTTTGAATTGGCATCATCATACATGGCGCCGGCGCCAATTGCTCGAAAATTATGGACCAATGTATAAGCAGGTAAGTGTGTTATATCCTAAACAGTTTCTATTTCAGGTATGCTATTGCGATGAAAACATACATGAGGATGAGAACATGCTATGGGCTCCGTCATCAGTGCCACTATGTCTCCATTTTGCACTATAGATTCAGAATTAGAGTTAAATCTTGGGGCTCACTTGCCAAGATGACGTTCTCAAAAAAGAGTGATTCATGGATACTGTGGTCTACTATAAAAACCAAAGAAGTTCAAAGGTCTCAGATATAACTGAAAGAATGCGCACTGATTCAAGGGATAGACATACCAGTATGCATTGTTTAAATAGTGGCCATTCTTAGAAACAATCATGAACTTGCTTAAGAATCTTAATTCTGTAAATAAGTGACTTCACTCGTATCTTAGTTTTCTAAGCTAGGATTGATAGCAGAGCTAATGTAGTCTCATCAAAAATTACTTTGCAGCGAATAAAGTGTTACCTTCCTATTACATAATGGTTGGGACCAGGACATTTTTCGAAAGATGCCAACTATTCTGTATTACAGTTTTTATGGTAAACAACTAAAACGTAAAGTATCCTATGAATAAATGAACGCTGAAAATGTTTGAGGAAATGCTGGAAATGTTTAAGTTAATGCTGGAAATGTTTGATACTGTTAATGATAACATTTCAATATACAAATCTGTTGAGATTGTAAGACTTTTTCTGGAATTTAAAGCAAACACGGAATTAGTTTGGATGACAGACCTCCATTTCAATCATCAAATCAGTGAAAACTGAACCAATTTCTGAATTTAAAAACATTCACAAATACGGTTGCACTCACACACACCTCTGCGATCATCCTACCCAAGTTCCACAACTGTGGCACATCACCATGTAAGGACAGAGTTCGATGTCTTGGAAACTGTCACCCTTTGCACGACACAGTCATCTCTACAATACTTGGACAAGAACTAAAACGGAGGCACCTTCTCGCACTTCAAAATTCTTATGATTCTGAAATGTTCATCTCTTTTCACAACTCACTTCTACATCTCACCGAGCACCAACCCCATAAATTTGCATCCCAAAATTCCTTACGGTCGCTCACCACACACAAATTGTATACTCTCCAAAATCAAAAGACGTATTCGACTTATTGGATATATTCAGTGCCAATATCCTTTCAGGGTAATTGTAATCTTCTATAGGTTTAACCAAAAAGGGATTGTGTACTTTGCTGGGTGATACGGAAGTGAACGCAGCATTTGAGACAGTATATACACCACAGATCTTATAAGCAAACACTTTATACTCATATTACAACCACCTTGCCTAACACATAGAGCCGAAACCATTACAATAGAGCACAGAACTTCAGTCCAAGGGCATTTACAGTAATGTCAATCCTTTACAGTTACAGCCCAATTTTACCAACCCTTAAACCATACTCACTGAGCCATGTTTCTATATACATTCTGGAGAGTGTATACAAAACTCACAGTAACAACCCACAAAATTCAAAAAACCAGTAGGACTGTAATTCGCTTGATCATTGGAATCGGTAGAGTATGGATACAGTACCCGCGATGCCGGCACCGCCTCCACCCCATCTTCAACAGCAACAACAGGGCTCGGACTCGGAAGACTCTGGATAGGGAACCAGCGACACCGGCAACGCCTCCACTCTATCTTCAGCAGCAGCCAGTGCTTTGTCCACAGCAACAAAATCAGCACCAGAATTGACTCGAGGCTCATTGAATCCAGAGGCGCCCCCACCACGACAAATATCGGCACTACTGGCGGGAGAAAGAGAGGAACTAACCTCCATCTTCTCCTTACCTTCGCGACGGACCGTGACATATTTGGATGCAGGATAATCACCAGATGAAGCGGGTGCCACCACCGAATTGGCATCGGAGTTACGCAACACGGACTCAGCCCTAGCAACAACCAAGTCGTCTGGATTCTCGGCACAAGCCTCTAGAACCGCAAAAGAAGAACTCACATGGGTAAGCAGATAATCCTTGAAATAAAGGCCTGACAACACCTCTAACTTCACGATATCTTGCCAAACATCCGGGTTCCACTTGGGGCAAACGATAGAGGTGGATGCCAACAACCGGCCCAGCGCAGGCGTTAGAGGGTAGCGAAGCTCCTTTCTTTCAAGAACAGCATGAACCTGCGACAACCACCCATACAAAGCACTCCATCCCCCTAACATGTTGATCATCTTGACAGACACAAACAAAAAAGCAACAACAATAAAACATCAACAACAAAAGACACAGTATGCGCTCAAATTTTGATGTGGCTGACGAACCTGTCCATACTTCCAGTCATCAAGCCTAGCTGAGCAGCAAGCCATCGCGCATCAACCCTAAACCATAGCATTTAAATCATTCCCTTAACATACCTCTCTTGTCCATAATTGAAACCCCTCCACGGCCACACTCACACTGTTGATGATGTATTGTGCACGTCATCTCACAATAGATGGTCACTCATGGAGCCTCTTATGAATAGGTTTACACAGGAGCTAAAACATAACTATTTTAGGAGCAGTGAAGACAAATCCCGAAGTGAACCTAACCATGAATTAACCAGACTAGTTTATGAAATTATTAAAATGAGAAGTTACTAAGTCTCCGTCCTTCTGAAGTGGTATACGGGATAGATTTCACATACACTTCAGCGTTTCACTATAATTATGATATCCTAGTAATTCTAATAAGGGCCTTTTCCTATATAATCAAGAGTCTTCTTCATTTAAAACAAGGCTGAGCGAGTAGATGCAACTGATCTGATACATGTAATTTCAAAGTACTTGCTTGAGACAAATTCAACGGAGCGAATACATGATAATCAATTTGTCAACCTTGGAAAATATCAAAACAATGTGCTCAACCAAATGGATCAAAAACTAAATTGCAACAATATGTAAAAGTCTACCATTGATATTCAAAAACCTCTCTATTGTTCATCTAATCTCCTGAATGCACAGCAATAGCGTAAGTGGTTGCTACTAGCCTGTATTTCAAATAGGATCAATCAAAAAAGGACCACCGTCATTTGTTATCCAATTTATATTCTAATTGTGATAATTCCAAAGTTTATTAAAGAACGATTTCGAAAATCAGAATCATATAAATCATAACATATTATCCCCACTCATAACAAATCGAATCATAAAACATGATTAAGAATAGAATCCAATGTACTTTCAATAGCATGAAATTATTGTCCTACCCACAGTATTGAGTAGTAAGGAGGGTCTACATCCACTAACTTAAGTTCAATATTCAAACGAAAAGTTTAAACAACTTACAAACAATCCAAAATGCATATGAACCAATTTGGTGGCGATTGGCGCTGGCGCCATCAGTTGATGTAAATGACATTGTAAATTGTTCTGAACTTCAACCTACTTGAATTCAAGAGTGCGAGAATTCATATGTACCTTTTAGGAGCAATTTGATTCCATAGAAAAAACTGCCTTGGGCGTCATTCTTAAAATGACTTGGAATGACTACTTACAGTTCACTTATCTTTTCTTTTCAAGTTGCTTTTCTAATGCATGTGATTGAATCAGCAAAAAGGATTGCCTTTAAAATCAACAAAAAGCTAAACGACTCGAAGCCAAGATTTGGCTGTGCCTATTGGTGACACCATTTGCTTCATCAAAAAAACAAAAACCTATGGACAATATATTCCCCACCACGAGCATGAACTTTGGAGTTCGGATTCGAACACGCGGCCACTTCCTACCACAGTAATTCCGCCTAATGCTAGATCCAATTTGGCGCCAGCGCCAACACCGCAGCCCTACAAATCAGGCACAATCAATTGAACCATGTTCCATGGCAATTGGCGCTGGCGTGTTCCGTGGCATTTCAACTGAGAGGTCTTTACTGATAACTCTGATTTTAACCCTTAGATTGTTGGCTAAGTTTTCCTAGTCTCATCACAATCTACATTGCATCTCATAAAATTAAACTTTACTTTTGTAGGTTGGTCGGGACTAGATCATTTTACATAAGTGGCCAACTATGCTTTTATCCTTCTCTAGATATTGGAAGGTACCTTATGTGTTTTATACTGAGTGAATGCCATAAATGATAGAGTGAATGCTCTGAATCTTCAAAAATGCTTATGATGACATTCTATTTCATTAATCTAATCAGTTTAAATTTGTTTGATTTTCCAGAATTTAATCCAATCATGGTATAAGTTTGTATTGAAAGCATCCTTTTTCATTCATCAAATCACTGGAAATTGTAACAACATCCGGATCCACAAAATTCGTTGCATCGAACAAATAAGCAAACAATTTCCTCATCCAACAGGAAAAGATGTACGATTCACAAAATTGGTTGCTTCCAACAAATAAGCAAACTTCAACGAGTGCTTTTGTTTCTTTAGCGGTTTTCCTCATTGTTAATTAAAGAGCCATTCTTCATTAAAAAAAATAACAAATATGCAAGCAAAAGATAAATAAGCATGAAATTAATATTTTTGAAGCTAACGGTGGCATAACAAAAGATTTCCTACCACTGGAACTTATATTACAGTTTAGATTTACTTCGTGTCAAATGGGGCAGGGGAATCCGTCAATTCCGATGAGGAGTTACGTCGATCCTTTTGATTTCACTCGTCAGCAGGTTTGAGCCAGGGTCTTGCTTCCATTGACGGAATAAACTCTCTCAGCAGTTCTATATAAATGTGACCGCGGAGTAATGTACAATAAATATGGGGTAAACGAATTCGCTTCCCGGAGGATGAAACTAATGTACTTGGAGAATGGGAAACCGATATCGTCAGAATTAACGTTTGCATAGGAATTCGTGAATATGTGATTTTGCATACATGAAAATGAAGCAGACTTCAATAACCTTGCCCTTACAATCCTGCAAGGTGTAATACAAATTGCATACCATGTGTTATTTTAATGACAATCATACTGTATCTAGATTCTCCAAAGTCACACTCGGATATTTAAAATGAAATTAAACCACTATGGAATCATACACATTATAGCCGCTATAACGTAAGCATCCATTTTTCTGAGAATGCAAGCTATCGAGTTAAAAAGTTTTGAAAATTGTAATGTATTAAAGACCTTCTTTTGCTCAAACCATCTTATCATTTCAGTGCAGCGAAAACAGCCTCAATTCTACCTGCTCAATTTATCAAACCACAGTTTAACGCTATCACCTAACATCACCTGCAGATATATTCAACCAAAGTGTCTCGTCGACTTCCCGCAACCTGCAAAAGAGCATAAGTACTTCCATCAAAACCTTCGTCAAGAGTTTGAAAAATTGAGTGCTGAAAGAACCCAACTACAAGACATCCAAACTAGAAGGCATGAACACAGACAAATTAATCACCAGAATATATACAATGTGACGAATTGGCACGAAACCGAAATCGCCTAAAGTATGGTTATCTTTAATTATGTGCCTGATTGGCATCACATAGGTCTCGTACCAGTTGAGCCGGCAATTCGCTATTAGCATTTTCACCATTGTGCACTTCCTCGTGTTTGCCCTCCGGGAAGTGCGAGCCTTCACTTATCAGGGAGCTTGAACGGCGCCAGCGCCACACAATACTCTTGACTACCTCCACTCACTTGATTTCGAAAAAATAAGGAAAAATAAACTGATTAAGGACCGTGTCTTAGAGATGCCTGGCATGGAAAACAATGGAGTTATCTCACTTGGCGCTGGCGCCGGTTCTCAGATAAGCCGAGGTCATTGCATCATTTTTCCAGAAATCAATTTAGAAGACTTCAAAGGAACTGGGTTTGAGCAACTCCTGAATGTCCATTTAGTCCATGATTCCGTTGAACGCTTTCTCTGTCACATCATCACAGCAATACAAAAATCTCAGAAGAATGAAATATTTTTTAACCATTGCGAGTATCTTATATGTTAAAAAGTTCATTTGAGCCACAAGTTACACCAACTTCTAATAAGAAGGAAATATTCTCTGCACACTTATAGAAAAACTTGTCGATCTTAATAAAACATAATCAAATGTCTAACCAGACCCTTGGATCCCTGACAATGGCGGTCATGGACCAGAATATTCATTTATGTGACAGGACTAAACTAATTCTTGATAGAAAAGATATAGATGGTAGAGACATCCAAGCCTTTCAGGACCTCGTCTATCCTCCTGATCACTATTCGCACTTTGATGTTATAATCAGTTAGCACCAAATATCACCAGGGGTGAACCACCGTGAAACCAAATCATGAGAACTATCCGAAGCAATTCCATACTTTGGAAGGAAATCGGCAACACCTGGATCCCTTGTAGGGCACTGTTTGATCATATATGAGTCATAACATTTATTTAACAAGTTCCACAGTGCCATTCATAATTCTTGTTATGGCAATCTACCAGTTATTTAATTACTTATTCCCACAAATATTCGGGCAGTTAAGAATTACCTAGAACTACGAAGCTTTGAATCAGCTGTTGTTGCACTCTCTGCTCTTAGAAGCAATTTCGAGCCTTAGGGCAAACTATCAATATCGTGAATTATTACGGTTGTGATAAGTAAACGATACTATCAAGCACATGCACTCTCTGTGAGATTTCTGTGACCGCGTCTCATTTTGTTTCATTGACGTCTAAAATAATACTCTTCTTATAGATAACTGATACATGCTAATTATGTATTAAATTAGACCATACAATATCTTAGTGACGCTGTATATGCTATTTGTGAATTTTCATTATCCACGCGGTCTAGTGAAACCAGACTAAGCTAAATAACAACTATGCTTACAACTAGATATATGCGAATCTGAATGTACAACTTACCTCAAGTATAAGCATTCGCATAATTCAGTCAGCATATTGGTCGACTACATTTTTGCGCTCCCCATGAATCATACCGATGGCACCATAGGAATGTTCGATTTAAGCAACAATATATAAGATAAATAGCAAACTCAATATGAAAATCTGCAAAAGCAACCTTTCACCACGAATAAGTTAAGAATGGCAAAGTAAATACGCAACCCTTTGATGCACGATTGTTGCACTACATTTGTATCATAAACGAAAGGACATATGCTTAGGTAATATGATGTGGTTTAGAACTGGAACTGACTGTGGTGGCCAGCATGCATGTTACGGAATTCATAATGTCAGCACACCCTGCACCACCAAATCAGGTCAAGACTCAAACAAAACTCTCAATCACATGAAGCTTCCTACGAAGCTTCAGATTGACTGTTTCTTTAGATATTAATATCAAAAACAAATTCGCTTGATCTCTTGATACTAAGATTTGAACAATACATCCCCGACATACAGAAGCACAGCCAAAGAGGGCGCCCTTGTGAACAAATATTTGTGAACACAACATCGTGAAAGAAAAATACCCGCGAGAAATTAAGCAAAATTTTCATTTCCGTAAACTGGCGCCAGCGCCAACAGAGCACCCTGAATAATGGGCACGTCTCAAGTATCCGCCAAAAAATACTAGCCAATTAGGGTTCGCACGACAGACTCTACTGCTAGATACTTAACAAAAAAACGCACTGGAAGCTCAATATTGCACACAATATTAATGCAAACAATATTAAACCCTAAACCTAGGCCATAGCCGGACCATCTACACTACCATAGCCGTATATGGCGCCGGCGCCACTTGCCTGCCTATTCTAGTAAGCACAATCTCAAAAGCAGTCTCACATGATTATGATAAGTATAGCCTCCAAGACAAATCAATTTAAAACCTGTAATTCACCATTCTGCAAACGTTATTACTCAGTCTAAGCGATCTAGTGGGGTCACCCAGATCTGCTCTGCCGACCCTTTGCATACACCGCGGACTGACTTTGTCAAGACGTTACAAACTTTGGCAAGCTCGAGCAGTGACAACATCGACATGGGCGAGTTCAGCTTGCGTGATGATAGCGGCGGATGCCGCCTACAATGCACGCAGATTGCCTTAGACTTGACAAAAGCATTTAGGTTAGTCTTGAAATTCTTGAAGGAGTCCGCTTTTCCGTAGAAGGGGTGGCCGGGGTCAATCTCAACCGGCGAATATATCTTGGAAAATGATACGGTTAATTCGCAAATTGATGACTGCAAAGTTCAGGAATGGCAAAACATGATACAGACAACAAGCTTTGATCTTAATTTTTAAGGACTATGTAGTGGCTTACCTGAACCAGTCGAATTTTGGCGATATAGGTCCGCTTCCGACCTCGCTAGTCGCCACGCTGCCCATTCTGCAGAATTTTCGATACTAGTTTTCCACAAGGACGACACCGCCCAACACCTCCGAAGCCTCTGCACCACATCCTTTAGCGCTCTCCTGTCCAAGGTACACTTTCCTCTTCGATTCAAAGGAGCCCTAAGCTTCGGCAGGAAGCTCCGCACCACAATTTCATCAGGTATACCATCAATGAATTGCATATTGACTACTTCGGATAAACTATCCTCCGAGACAAACTACTCCTTAATCACTCAAATTGGACTCAGTCTGTGGTATGGACCCAAAGAGCAAAGAGAAATACCTATTAAGTGGAACCAGATCTTGTGTACTCCCATCTTATGAGTCGTCTTGAGCTATCCTTAATTAACACTGATTAATCTTAATCCCCGAAGGTGGGTTTCTGTTGGTCACCCCTTTCTGAAGCTAGTGATAAACCAAAAAACTTTAGAGCTATCTACGATAATAATCGAAATGAAGATCTTATAGTTCAAATTCAGAAATAATGATTTTATGATCAAGGTTCATGATTCGTACATTTGAATTGCAGCTTTAGAGCGATTTTAGGTGAAACATAATAAAGGAGGTTTAGAACTAAGGTTCTATCATTTAGACTATGATGTTCATTGGACTAGTGTATTATAGAAGTACTCGCTTATGGAAAGAGTCTCCAATGTGAGAGCATCAGAAAATACTGTACGTGAAAGTATAATGCTCTATGAATTGAGTACTGTGATGCAATGTAAAGGTGGGTAAAATTGTTTCGGCAATATTCCAAGAAAATCTGACCTTAGTACCAAGGCAAAATCAAATTTCTTTGTCAAAAGAAAGTGCAAGTATTACCTCAATTTTAAAGGTTGTTATTGCTCGTTTTTGATATATGAGTTCCTTGTTCCAAGAAAAAAAAAAAAAAAAAAAAAAAAAAAAAAACTAAAAAATAAATAAATATTACCTCCATACAGGCTCATCTTACAAATCAAGACCTGGATATAGTAGACATAAGTGATTAAATAGATATTTGAATCAAAATGAAAATTGAATTAAGAAGATTAGCATTATATTAAATTAGGAAAGTTGTATTAAGAATAAATAATCCAATTGCCAAGACTGAGTGGTGCAATTACCGAAGTTATGCTGGTGAAAATGTATCAATTGCCAATATGTTATAACAAAAAGTCGTGCTAGTAATGCACTAGAGGAAGATGACTGTCAAAGTGAGCATGAATGACACACTTCTTCAAGAAACTGAATATTAATTAAATATGTATAAGTAAAGTAATATAGTTATCATTTACAATTTTGAATAATAAAAGTGGATATAATGGTGGTTTTTATGCAATATCAAAATGTAAGACTTTTGAAATCATGTATCATATAAATAAATGAAAATAACCATGCCTCTCTTATTGGTTTAATTACATATTTTATGAAGAAGTAATCAGTTTTTAAGGATGGTAGCTCCAGTAAGAGTAATTTGGCTGGTTCCGATAACCGGTGTATTATCGTCTACGCGCTCTTGCCGTTTCTGGAAACCTTTACCCGATCCTGATCTCTACTCCGAGGATCAGTCCTATGGACGGTATGGATTGAGCGAAACCAACTCGTCTTCCATGAGAATCGATGGGCCCCTGCAGTGCTTAAAAGCCATCTCTGGGGCTCTTTCGTGGATCTGGCGTCCAATCCTCGGCACACGTAGCCTGGACCCTCTCCTATCATTCACAAGAAATTCCCTCGGCGTACACATCGTTTGTAGCCAGATGAGACCACCACAACCCCTTCTTTATGTATGATGACCGCGTAATACATTGGAATTACCAACGGCCACCGCTAGACCGCTTTGTTACATGTTAACTCGTTCTTTCTAGATAGGATACTATTTCAGATATTTATCAGGTGTTTAAAAATTAAATAGGTCAGATTTGCGACCAGCCTTGTGTGCTTGGTTGCACGGCCGTGCGTTTGTTTTATTATCCAGTGGAATAAATTCACCATTTGCTACAGAAAAAAAATAATAATAATGTGGCGGCTGCCATTAAAAATGATTAAGCACATTAGTTATAATGAAACTATTAACTTTGAAACTTTCTCTTTTATACACTTCATACGGAGTCAAATAGAGATATTCTATCTTTAATTCAAAAATAATGATTATGATAATTTCAACTTTGATCACATGTGAAATGTTTTTAATTTTTTTAAAGGTTGTTGCAATTGAATTATAAAAATAAATTAATCAACCAAATGTTATAAAACGAAAAAAAAGATAAATTATTATAGCCTTGAAGTATGTGAATAAACATAAATGAAATTGTTACTCCATTAGTGGCACCATTGCTCTAGCAAGACAATGGTGGCTAGTTGCATGAAATATTGTTTCTGATGACCTTTTCTTTCATGACCAATGATTTGTCAATTGCAATGACTATAGCTACTTCGAGTCTCACAAATGAAAACGCTAGTTTCCCATATATTGCGGTTAATATTGTGACAATAATAGTTTTAAATTGATTTAAGACATATAAAATTCACTATAATTAATCTACTAACATATAAAATAAATAAACTTATATACAATCTTAATACAACTATAATGGTTTAAATATGTTTTGTAGTAATCGTTCATAATAAATCGTCTTTAATTAGATTTTTCAATCCAAAAATAAATTGTGCAAGTATTTCTTATAAGTTTATTAGATATTAATTTAAACAAGACAAGTAATAAAAATGAAAATAAATTATCATGTTTAATCCTTTAATTTTCAAACTGTATATAAAATAAATTTTTCATGGCTTTTGTTAATACACATATAAAATAGTTACAAACTACTTTTACCTTGTGTTATTTAAAACCTAAATTAATAAAGTTATTTTATTCAAGATTTAAAGTGACAATCGTACAACTAAGAATTCTTTAACTATACGTTTATAAAGTTAAATTAGACTTATTAGTGTTATTTATCAATCAATTACGGCAAACTAAACCAATCCTAGTTAATTTGTATATTTTTTGATTGATTTATCCAAAGTATTTAAATTTAACTAGAATTGGCTTTTAATTAGATTTATACAAAGTCTTAAGGCACATTAAGACAAAGTCTTGTGGTTTATGTATTGTATAAAATTACAATTCATGGTTTATTAACTAAACTTCATATGAGTTTTTAATATGATCGATGAGTTTACAAAAAAACCATGAATTATAAAACGTAGGTGTCATTTCGTTTAGTTTAAAGTTATATATACGTTTATTGTATTAATATCTTTATATGTGTATAATTTTAGTAAATATATTTATGAATTAATGAATGCAATTGATGACAAATAAATGAATATCATCAAAATACTGATATACTCGATTCTTTCATTTGCTTTGTGTTACATTCTAATATGTTCTTTGAACGTTGAGCAACGTGTTGTATTTTTGGTTGCATCAAAATACACATACGATTAGTACGCAAAGAATCTATAATAATTCTCTTTCAAGTTAACGAACAAAACAATGTTTTAAATTATTATGCACTTTAAAAACCGTCATTTTCATAGTAAGTTTTAAATATAATTTTCTCAAGTTTATTTTACAATGTACAGTACAATACAAAGTGTGAGAGTGAAGTGCAGATCAGCTGTTATTCGAATTAATTCAAATTAATTTATTATTTCCTAAATTTTTTTTAACAATATATTTCATTCATAAATATTGTAACTATTGTTTACATAATCATATTTAAAATCTTTAGATAAAGTATTCAACAAAATTGTGCAATTTATGATCACTTATAGATTGACGGATTACGTTTTAAATTTAATTTTGCAGGCTTCAAGTTTGTCTTGTTCAAGCGATGAAGCAAGCACCCGATCTTTTTCATAATATTGCAATGTTTTGTTTTAACAACCTTGCCATTTTGTTACATTTACTAGATCGCTATAATCCTACGATTTGTATTATAACCATGTATGTTTTTAGCACTATAAACATTGTAATTTGGATACCTTGTTGCTCATTGAAATTAGAACACTTCAATATTCATTAAAATTTGAATACTTTGTTGCTCATTGAAATTTAATATTTTGTTGCTCATTGTAATCTATATGCAATGCATATTTCTGTCAAACACCACTTCAATCTTAAAAATTGAACTTTTTATTATATTTTGCATTGTACAATAATATGAAAAAGGTTTGTTTTAAATTTACAATTTATAAGTTTAACAACAAACTAAGATTAAATATAATTCTAAAAAAGGAATTAATTTTGCATAATCAATATCTTTTTGCTTTCTTACAATACTCTATAAATCACTAAAAATATGCATTTGCATTAAATTTACTTATCAAAAAAAATAATAACTAGCCATTCATAACACTTTATGAATTTTAAAATATACTTTAAATATATTGTTTCGCGTTTTTTCGAAATAATATGATAATGAGAATGCGATACCTCTGGATTTCAAATTCTTGGATAGCATTTTTGAAATGTTTTTGTTTGAGGGCAAACGGATATGCACTGCATATAAATGAAAATAAACTTTCGATGATTTATTACAATACTTCGAAAGAGTTTGAGCCGACTTCGGACACCACCTCTTGAACCATCACAGAGGGATTGCCAAGCAGCAACCTTCCTCCTCAATGTGATCCGTACTGAAGAGTCATTCTATGAGTAGATTTAGAAAATTTTACTGAAATATACATGCTTATCTCTTTCGCTGTATTTCAGCATCCTTTAGTAAGGAATTACAATAAAACTATTGCGTTTTACGAGTTTTGATAAAGAAGCAAAGAGAATTGCTCAAAATAAAAAAAATCATCAAATATGTTTATATCCAAATGATATTTAACTATATGTTATTAGTGGTATTCATTGCAAGAAATAGATATATTAGAGTACCTATAAATTTGAAGTCTCTTTAAGCAATGTACTTCTAAATAAACCAAATATATTTGAACTCGTAGATTATAATAAAAATCTTTTTATTTTATGCAACGTCTTTAGTTTAGTTTCACGACTTCTGTTGTAAGGCTTTAAATGATCTAATATTATTTGTGAATGATATTTTTTATTTAAAAAGAATTTTAATAAAATTAAAAATGAATTAAATCATAACCTATTAATGCATTAAAACTAACTACATATTTAAAACACTATTTAAACTTTTGAATTGATTCGAAATTTTATTACAATTTGCAGAAAAAACGAAACTCAATCACCTAAACTATCAACAAACATCATTAATGGTATATTATGTGAATCGAAGCTAATTTTAATTTGGATATGTACAATTTCTTAACTTTTAAATCACTTCATTCCTTGCCTACTAATGATATGTTGACGTTAAACAATGCATTACATAATTCATGACCAATGGTCCTTTTCTCACATAGCTGCTCTTGCAACCTAAGTTTTCATATTGTTGTATAACGTTTGAATGATAACTAGTACTTGAATTGTAAGATGCATTATGATATTGTTCACCTACTTAGAGCCACAGTATCTACTAATATGGCAAAAATATTAAATGTATTTCATATAAATATTTACTGTGGATTTGAAGTACATGACGATTTTTCATAGGTTTAAGAATTGACTAAGTAACAAACTTAATTAAAGTAACAAACTTAATTAAAGTAACTAAGTAATATATTATATGTAAATTAATAACATTTTTTTGATTATTTAGAAATGTGTGTAATTTACGAAGTAAAAGACAATAAAGCATTCATCGGAATTTTATTAATGATATTGCTCTTTAATTACAATAGATAAAAATAAAAAAAAACTAGTTGTGTTTTCTTTTATATAATTGCAAACAAATTTAAACAATTATTATTCAATCTAACTTCAATTATTATTCAATCTAACTTCAATTAGTACATAAAACCAAAACAAAGTTTTTGAAATTCAATTGCACATGTGTTTTTGCCAAAATAAATTTAATATAATTTGTTTTATGCTTATTAGCTTAAAGATTTTTCTTTTATATTGTATTTATAAAACATACGTTATAATTATAAGAAGTACATTTCTTTACTAAAAGTAGATTATAACCGCTTAGAATAGTTATTATTGGCTTTATATTACAAATAAGAAAATCTTATTTTTTATATTCTACACATTATGGTTCACATTCTACACATTATTTGTAATTTTGATGTAATTAATATGCAATGACAGATCTATGGTTTACCTTTAATGTTTATGCTTTGCTTTAATTTAAAAGATTTATGATTTTTTTAGCAATAAATTTTTAGTTATTCATCTGAAAGTAAAGTCTTGTGGAAATTAGAACAACAGAATAAATATGTCTTATTCAATTTATATGCGTTACAAGAATACAAAGATTGATAAAATATACAAGAAAGGCTACCGTTCTTGAAGTACATATCAATAGCACTTTACAAATGATTAACTGCAACCATCAAAATCATGCACCTTAGGTACTTACCACAATAATTCTAATCTGTACTTAGTGAGTAGATACAACATTATAAACCTGATGAAAAATCAACATTTTTTTAAAATTTAGAACATGGATTATTAGTGTTATAATATATCTAAATTATCTAAACAGGTGTGTGAAGCATTAAAGTCTTGTGAAGTATTAAAGATTAATTCGATTTGTTTCATTTTTATTTATATTTGTTTTTTAATATTTTTTGAGGCTAATGGTGGACTTTCATTACTAAAAGGTAATTTCAAAGATAGACAACATTGCAGAACGTAGACACTTTGGCATTGTTTGCAAATGATGTAAAAAATCCCAATCCAAAGTGCAACAGCAAGCTGCATACCACCACTACATTGATATTTCGTTACCATAAGATGCTACTAAGCGTTCGCATATGATCTTATTGTGTTGAGTTGATATGATTGATTGTGTCGTGGACATCGCATCGCAAAACTGCGACAAGCACAGTTAACGTTGGGTGGTTGAAAGGCAGCTAGGTTGTGAAATTCTAGCCATTTTTATCATTTGCAATTGATATAATTTTCAACCAAAATTGATCGAATGAAGAACACTTAATAATCTTGAAAATTGACTATCATTTAGAATGCCATATTTTTGTACCACAAAGAATGAAAATTGTGGATTTATAGTTAATTTAATTTAATTTATCACGAATAATGGTTTTGTTATTTAATTAATATTAATTTTAAATAAACACAGACAAAGAAAATTCATAATAATTATAGATTACACTTATAAATCATATAATGTTTAGCATAGATGCATTTGACAACTAAGTACCATATTAGTTACCTTGATAAAAGACTATATCAAAATTCAAAAATACGATTAAGGAAACCCCAAACCGTAAAAATCAAGTAGCGGCCACGGTTTTACGCCAACAATTCATACTAGCTAGAACTGTTTCAATTTTAGGTGTTAATCGAAATTTTAGATTGGATTGGAATAAATATTTGTCAAACACCAATTCAATTGTTTTGCAATGGCATTAAAGATCATCACAACAAACAAAATTGTGTTTCAGTTGTGTAAAGTGGAAGCACGAGTAACCGACCATTTAAGAGATTTGACACTAAGATTAGATGTGTTTAAGTTGAGGGAGATTTTTCCTTGAAGTTGTGAGGAGGAATGCAACTCTAAATGTCACGTTTACTTCAGTATTTAATTTACTATGAATTTTGAAAGAATTTTTTTTGTAATACAATTACCAATATGTAGGCCCACCTAAATCCGACCACCATGACACCAAAACTTGATTATTGTGCTACTATTAGAAGATTCCCTTTGATTCCATATCTACGAACTATGCTTGATAATTTCTTCTACATCTCCTAAGATTTGAACAATAAGTGGTTGGAAATGGAGATCGGAAATGGAGCAGTGTACTGATTAGTTATGGGTGCATGGTCGGCTATGGGTGCATGGGCGGCTATGGGTGCCTCCACCTTATATCTAGAGATGTTATAATACACAAACAGTATTAATCTTCTTAACTTTGATAATGCACCCAAATTCAGGATTTAGGATTGACACTCCAACAATAGATTGTGGCACATTCTGGTTGCTCTTCGTCGGTTTATAGTTCAGATTGGTAGAACTGATAATAGTAGTTGGTAAAAGGGTCAATTTCTTATCTTGCCTGCTGACTGTGCACACCATTGCCTTGCACAATGTGATTTCTTTTCTCTGCAATAGAATTTCACCATTTCAATCAAGAAAGGAAAAACTGAAAGAAAAAAAACAAGAATTGCTGAATGTGTCTCTTTGGTAGTCATCAGCAGCGTCGAATCTGGTAATTGTTTGACAGAGAAGCCATGGTAAGTTGCTAACCCGAGAAGGAATTATATTAAGGAGTAGCAGAAGTGATCATCACGCAAAACGTGCGGATCATAAACCCTAGGAGAACTGAAGGAAATTACCCATGGAGGCTGGATGATTTACAGCAGCACTATATCTGTTAAATCTGGATGGTTGTCATTCACATGTCTATTAATATAAGTTCGTAAGCTCGATGTTTATCATTTGTATGATTTAAATATTCAATATAGTTGCATGTTAAGATTTGATCATGTGATTATCTCGGTATTTAGTCATCATGAAATTAGGAAAAATATATAGAGAATCATGAAATGAAGGGTTTGTCGATATTGATATAACAACGGGAAAGTGATATCTGAAAAATGTATTACCCTCATAAGAATTGCCAGTCAATAAAGATCGTTCCATCTATTAGTCCTTGTAATTCATATTTCATAGCAATATTTCTATACAAATTTGTACTAGATTATAATTAAACTTAAAAACTAAACTTGGCCAATTCGTTTTAGATGTATGAATAATGATTATTATAAAGCTAACGAGCAGATTATCACATTTAGACTTATCTCTTTGCTCAGTAGATCTTATTTGTATACAATCTTGTAAAAATTCATCGAGATCTGTCTTGAATCGGGAACTTGAATTGGTTTATACTCCATCGAGATACACACCACCAATGCTCCCGGATTATCAATGAGGTGGATGGCTTCAAGATTCTTGACCGAATGTTTATGTCGTATAACACGGAACTAGTGGGACGCCGCTTCAAAATTTCGTATAGGCATATTGGGTGACAATTGGCGCTGGCGCCATCACATCCTCTCATAAGTAAAATGGCCGGGAAACGATGATCATGGATATTCTTCTCACAGACTTTACATGGATATCTTGAAATGATCATCTAGTCCCACCAAGCGGGATACTTGAACCTGTCCATTGGTCGGCTCTTTCACGCACTGGACAAAGCTCCGATGAAGGCTGGGTGTATTCCTGTCACTTGCAATAGTTTACTTCGTTTGCTTCAAAAGAAAATCATGTGATTCTCACCTAGTTATGTCATCTTTTGAATGATCATACGCATCTTTTGCTGATTAAGGATCATCATTGGTCCGATTCAAGATGTGCAGAGGTGCAGCCCTGTGAAGATTTAATTCCAACGTTTAGTCCCGGCATCATTGCTTTGATTCCAGATATGCAGAGGTGCTGCTCTATGAAAGTCGGAACTACCATGGTTCAGTAGCCCGCAAGACATGATTCAAATTAGCAGTGCTTAATTCAAGAATACGTGAACGATTGGCGCCCGCGCCATACAATTGCGCCTCGGGTACGTAATCCACAAACAGACAACAACCAACGGAACTACTCATGAACGTAAGTCGGTGGACTCTAATCATTAGCGATAAGGCGAGTATCTCAAACTCGAATTACAAATTGAGAGACATATTAAAAAAGCGTTAAGGCGATCATATCAGCAGAAGAACCTAACTTTGACTATATAGACTGCTTCGGAGAAGAGCTACGCTCTTCACATGGATCCTCTAAGTCTTTGTTGCCGTGGTCAACAGGATATCTACGAAGATTTTTGAAAACCTGGTCCGCTAATAGTGGCTCAGATGGGCTTGATTCCTCTAGTGATAGACTTCTACTAAAGTTGTATCGCAGTTGCTCCGCTAGTTTGATTGTCGTTGGGCCAGCAAACTCTTTCTCCACAAGGTGTTGCTTACGTCTCCGGTAAACTACTGTAGGACAAGCCCGCTTCAAAGACTTTGGCGGGATCAAGCAACCGTCGGAGCCTGCAATTGGTGCTGCTAGGTGAGCGCCGCCCACTGAGGGGATCTTGGAAACTGCATGATCTAATGGTGAGGGCCCGTTTAACGTTGAGACGAGCTCAACTAGTACGTTGGCACAATCTGTATCCGCCATCTTCTCCGCGTCGTGGAGGCTGCCCATGTCTGTAGCTCGTTCAAGGGAGGATACTTCCGGCACTACTTGATCGGATGGCATTGCATCGGCTTTCTCAGTCATCACTGAAACGTCACTCATGATCGCTCAATTGTTCCTCTAGAATTCACTCTCAGCTCTGAAGTGGACCTTTGGCGAGATCAAGCAACCACCAACAATGGCCAAACCCGGAAGTGCACACAGAAGAAACTATTGCTGGTGACATTGACTTATATGCGATTCAGAGCAAATGCTTGGATGATAAGATGTCCATTTGGTTACGTATAAATGCTGTGAGTTTCGTCGTCCTAAATTTCAATCCAGCCGTATCGGCCATGAGTAGTCTTGGGCAAAATTCGATCGCCACATTAATATCCAACGATCATGTTTAGTTGGTCGACACTGTTCTCGCCGGCGCAATCAATAGCTGCGTGCATCGAGACGTGAGTTACTCTGCCGTTCTCAATCACTGTCCAAATGCGACATTTGAATAGCCGTCATATTTTCTGATGTCAGTCGATAGGTTCATATGAAAATAACTAATCTACGACTCCAACTTAGTTAAGATTCCTCGTCATAGATATTGTGCTTTCTCAGTTTTATTTCTTGTTTTAATTCAAATGAAAGGAATCAATTGCAAAGGTTGCCATCTTAATTGTCTGTATGAGGCTTACCACTGCCTAGAATATCCAGCTTCTAACCATAGAAGAGCACACCACAAGCCTCAGTTTTAGTACTGGTCAATGACAATGCCTCGAATTTAATGATCCTTCCGTGAAGAAGAAGGCCTTTTTTTTTTTTCCAAAATGGTATTTTGTTTTCGGCATCATATTCCAGTTTGGCGAAATGTATCTTTAATTGCCTTCAAAATGATTTAGAGGATGAACCGATATGTGTGTTGAGTGATACTTTGGATATCAGGAGGAATATTCATTTTGACTCCAGACAAACTGGCCAGAGTTTAGAAATTTAGATTTCTTGAATTTATTGAAACCAAGTAAGCATTGGGAAACTAGTAAAGTGCCCAATTTGATTGTGCAATAGACACAATAGTGAAAGTATCGAGTGATAAATAAAATGGAGATCATTTAGATTGAAATGATCATATCCCTTCAACCGAGGGCTTAGTCACTGTTGAAATTTTGCACAGAAAATGAAGACACATTGCTTATCAAGAATGGCGCCGGCGCCAAATGCCAAGAGCGAATTTAAACCACAGGTTGTTCTAGCTCCATCGAATCGTGTCGGTTGCTAACACAATATCAGGTGAATTCTAGAGCAAACATTCTAGATTACTGGATTACCGATCTAGTCTAACGTTTAGTCTAACCGATCTAATGGGGTTACCCATATTTGGCCCGACGAGATCTTGTTGTACCCAAAGATGGATTTTGTCAGGACATTTTGGAGCCTAACAAGCTCTGGCATAGAAAGTTCCTACAGGGGAGCGTGCAACTCTCTAGCTGAAAGCGGAGGATGTCTTCTGCAATAAACCCATACTGCTTTCGATTTCACGAAAGCGTTCAAATTAATAATGAAATTCTCGACGACGTCCGATTTCCCAAACAGAGGGTGACTGGGATCGATATCAATTAGCGTGTATTCTGTTTACAATCATACAGGCACAAAATCAGTTATTGTAATCTGTGTAAACCACATAGAATTGACTTGCGCCTAATGAAATTAAACGCACCATTTTCAGTGGACTCGACTTGGAATTGCTCTGCTTCCCACCGGGCCAGCCGCCAAGCAGCCCACTCTGCCGTGGATTCAATGATTGATTTCCACTGGGCAGATGATGCCCAAATTCGTCTTATTCTGTTCAGACTCTCTCTCACAATCACTGTCCCACAGTCACATTCCCTCCGACGATTGAGAGGAACTCTGAGCTTTGGAAGAAGGACTTTCACAACGACCTCCTCAGGAATCCCATCTATTAATGTCATTGCTTCTATACTCAGCCTCAACTATTAGAAACTAAAACAACACTTGATAATGACTACTGAAGACGGTTATCTCCATTCTGAGGAGCAATTCTGCCATGTTTTATAGTGTCATCTTCAGCTCCGCAGTCTGTACTGTTTTGATGACTTAACCGTTTGCGGTGCAATATAAATTAGCTGACCAGATTGTTTTCAAATGGCTCAACCGAATTCTATGATATTGGCAAGCATTGATCTTGTGTTGACGGCTGAACTGCATGTCATTGATCGCATACATTAATACTCTTGTGGACGTTGCCGAACGTTCGATAACTAGAGTATTACATGGAATTCATGGACATCTATGACTATTTTTATGGATTTTTACATTTAGGTCGGCTCAGATTTGGACCTCAGCGTCTGTAAATATTATATAGATAAAGTGTTGTATTATTTTATAAAATTTTAACATTTAGTTGCAGGATGAGGATTTAGGTGGTTTTCAGATTAAGTATCCAGAAGCGCGGCGTCTAATGTCGTCACGGTAGAGCAGTCGACTGAGGTTCTTCACAATGAATGAAAATCGTGTTTTGTGTTTTTTTTAGGAAAGCACTCCAACCAAAAGGATTGCCTCCGCGAATAGCTCTGTGGAATGCGAGGAAGAGTGGACAGTGCATGCACTATTCGCAAACATGAATCAGTACAACCTAGTGGCCAAAATGAAGCAATGTTTAATATTCTTTATTGCGACCATAACATCACAGAGATACAATACAAACATCCCGACCCTGGGGGTAACCGCTCTTGTACTTATCTTAATAATGTCTATCCGCTATTTGTCCTCTTCCTTAGGATACGCATATCTAACAGTTCGTCCCGGGGTTCCATCGCTAGCAGGAAAATACGACATGACCTCTTTACGCCGGCCTTCTACTCTGGTAGCCTCCAAGGCCGGAGCACGTAGTCGACCTGCCTCAGGACGTGTTAGATCTCTTACTATTGTGTCATGCTAGGTAAGCATGAGCTGCGCGCGGGATGGTGTGTACAACCGATTCGAAACCTTGCTCTCAGTCAGCACAGGATCGTGGATTCTTGGGTCGTCGTTAGGGGTCAATTCACGCGGACTTTGTGGCGGTGTGTGGAAGACCTCATCTTTGGTATCCATGAAGGACTGCCTCTCCGCCTCTACCTCCTCAATAACCATCGACCGCTTTAGTGTCTGCCACACGCCGTTGCTCACTTGCTGGTACCTGCGTTCTTCTTCGCTCGAACTAACGTTGCTTTTCAACCCATGATCCTTCAGCTGTTCACGACCTACTTTACTGCAATGACCTGAAGACGACTTCTGCGACATTCTCGCCGTGTCAAAAAATTCTAGCAAGTGCGGCCGATAATTAGAGCGGACAGTCTATCACCAACGTTTAAAGCCAGCATGAGCGATACAGCCAGCTGGAGAGTCACTGTGTTGGTGGTGCCTTTGTCAGTTTCTCATGTGCAACCAGTGCAAGTCGGCTCTGTCAGCGAAGTGCATGAATATCTTATCAGATATGTGATCGTTTATTGTGCATGTCAGGGAATCGCTGCACTCGTTTCTAACTCGCAGAGATTAGGTGTAGCACATGCAAAATTCAAGATCTCTTAGAACAAAGAATCATTCCAAAAGATAATGTCTCCAGAGTTCATCATCTTTATTTTGTAATAGCAAGTAAATGTTAATAAAAACTTGAGCCCCGGAGAGCACTGAAATAACGTATATACTAGTATATTTAAAGCAAACGAATTGAATAATGACTGTATTCTTGCATTTTTAGGGCTCTTTTCTAGGGGGTTAGATTCGATCAAGTAATTTTTCATCTTAATTCCATTTTCAGGGCTATTTGAGCACTTGGCAGTTTTGATCTGGTTTTGCAATGACGTGTTGAAAAAGATAAAGAGGAATGCTGAGTTGGGTCCAGTCTTGAAGGTCGTTTATGAATGTGCTGTGTTAGCCTTTTTTTCAGAAATTAAAATCTTTAATTAAGTAGATTCTAAGAAAAATCATAGGCCAGCGATATGCGAAGCAGGCGAATGGGGCAGATAACAGACTCAGCGAACACACCAGACCAACCTATCTAACATGGCTTTAAAAAACAACACCCGAATGATCAGCTGAATTGTGCCTAAGGACATAGATTTCTTAATGTAGATTTAAAGTGGAAGTACCATTTGGCGCCAGCGCAACTTGACCGCCTATGTGATTCATGAGGCATTTAGTGATACAAATAGTACATGGCGTGGTCACAGATCTTGTAAATCAAAGAATGCTTTTGCTACATATTTTTGAGAACCGTCATGGACGGGCTGGATTGGAAAATGTCAAACAAAGTTTCAGAGGACTCGGTTTCAAGTGTATAAGTTAATATCTACTACATCAATTAAAAGTCGTAAAGAAATTTTAATTTGATGTTCGATTTCTTATTGTTTCACAGAATTTGATTGCAGGCGTGCTTAGGATAGGACAATATTTCAAGTTTGATAATCTTCATTATACTAGTTGACGAGTACATCTTGGGGTGACCTTCAGATTGTATAGTACGAGGTTTTTGTAAGTACAATACCCGATTGTTAAGTCAAATTCCCTCCAGAGATAAGTAAATGTTAATAGAGTTCCATATTGAAGTAGAACTACCATTTGGCGCCAGCGCTACTTGATCGCAAATAACACTACATGCATTTGGATATGGAAAATGAAATTGGCTTGATCAATAATTAGACTTCGCTTCCAAATATTTTTAGCTAACTAATGCATCTGTATACAGATTCGATTTCCCAAAACTGGTACAAAAATTACATGCTAGGTCTAAGCATGTCAAGGTAATGTTCCAAGGAGTAATCATTACCTGACAAAATTTGTTTCGCTATTTATAATCTGAACTATATTTCTGATAATCAATGAGCATCCACGCTACGCATACTCTGCTTGATTCAACTGGACTAATCGTGGAAGTTCAGGGTTGAACTCTGCGGCGCTTAGTCAGGGAGGTCGGGGGAGAATCTGCATTCTCGATTGCATTTCCATTCTGACTCTCTTCTTGAGTCGCTGTGAGATTAAAGTTGCTGCTTAGACTGTCATTGTTTGTTGATACAACCGAAGAAGTTAAACCACGAACAGAACGGAGACATCAGAATTTACAGTAAATTAACTATATGAATGATTTTAACAAACAACGATTCGCACCATTGCTGGAGCGACTTGACGAAGAAGTATCACTTGAACCATCCGTGCTCGATTCCGACTCAATAAATGAAGGAAAGCCGAAGTTACGCAGCCAACAAGGTGGGAATGGCTCTCTGCACGACTGTCGAGAGCAATCTGGATGAATTGCGACTCTTATTGCCAGACAAAATAAATGATAAAAATGACCACAGGGCGAGATCTGCACTTCATTGGCAGGAAAGCCGTGGTCGCACATTTCGCATCTCTGACCATCATCCGCTGCAGGTACTCTCGGATTGTGTATCCGCCGTGACAGCTTGAGGTGAGTATGCTGAGCGTAGCTATTGAGTGTCTCCAGCACCAAGTCGTTCTCCGCCTGGAGCTCGTCTAGGACCTCTCGAAGGTACGATGACTCGCGCTCAGCCTCTAGCGGGAGAGCAAGTAGTGAGTTGAACTCATTGAAGCTAGGGTGGTTGCGCAAATTAGTCTCAGCGCGAGAGCGATTCTGTCTGAGCTGAAACATCTTCTCTCGGAGGTTAATCAAATTTGCTCTAGTCTCACTCCGAACCTCCGGGTCGATCGTGGTCGCATCGATACTCTCCGCTTGCGTGATAGCGTCCTTTACAGAGTTAGCACATAGCTCATACCGGCTATGTACATTACAGAGAATTTCCTCAAGCTCAGCTACCTCACTACAATCTTTTCCTTCCTCTAGAAGGGATGGACTTTCTAATTTGAACTCCTCCCTCAACATTCTCTCCCGTACATCTCCGAGGCTAAGGCCATTGCTCGCTTCATTCGCTAGGCGGCATTTGTGTGCCAGAATTGCCGAGACTCTAGACGGGCGCGGACAAGGACTAACGTTCAGACGAGCTCCACTAGACATGGCGAAACGGAAAGAAGGAACCTGAAATCTCGCTAGGTTTTACTCAAAATGTCAAGTGACTGAGTACTCAAATAAGAAAGCTCCACACAGTGTCGTACGCAAAAAGCAAGGAGTTTAGTAGTTCTAAGTTCAAAATACATAACGCATTACTTATATATGCATCGTAGTGTTAAAGAAGCCGTTCGTCGATGTCAGTGCCGGAATTCAAAAACCCATGAAGCCTAACTCAATGCAGATTGGGGAAGCGGCGCCGGCGCCAATCGCAAGCTCCAAGTAGTTAAACCGATTATAGCTTATACGGACATAGTTAGATAAATGGTATCTTGTCTGACTGTAAATAATCGCGAGATCTCATTGAGGGACTGTTGCATAATGAATCCTAGCAACGATAACCAGCAACGATATTATTCACCAAACGATCAATAACAATGCCGTTTTGTTCATGTCGATGATTAATGGCGCCGGCGCCATTCTAGTTTTATATTGAGTATATTGAATTTCATTTTTGTTATATTTGTACCAGGCTACTTCGTCACACTTTGGAGGAAATTGATTCGTATGCTTAAGTCGTGAATTGAAATAAGTCGTAATTTGCAATATTGTCTTGTCGCAAATTCAAACGGATGCATTTCCTCTCATGAACACTGTCTGTCATTTATCAAGGCAAATTTCATTATAATACTAGGTCCTCATTTGCATTTGGTCCTTGGAGTTTACAGTTTGTACTAAGAATTCACAATATTAGGAATAGAATCGTGCCACCCGTGGGATTGTACACAGTCATTTGCTATATGGTGTAAGCACCTAAAGGCGGCCCCCCCCTAAAGGCGTACACCCGAGATTCTTGCTGCAGAGGAGATTTGATGACCCTATAATTACCTATAATGTATCCCATGCGTACATGCAAAAGGGTGTCCGGCTATAGGTCAACCTATGTTGGTCACTTCCAAAATTTGTAGTTATTATTGTAAGTGCTTATAAATATCCCAAAAATGGGGAAACTTTGTTTTTTCTTATTGTTAATCACTGTAAAATAGGAAGCCACTCATTCCACCTCCACAAGTATAGTGAATTCCTTAAGTGTCCGAAAATAGGTGCTGCTACCATATGTACTAGGATTTCCCAATATTAGGAATAGATTGTTCCTATCCGAGTCTTTGCACACAATCATGAGGTACTGAATAAAGGACAGAATAATTTGCAGATATTGTTTATGATCATCATGAGATATATTTGAAAAGGATATGACAATTTAGATAGGGTAAAACATAATATATTTGAACTATATATTCGACCATTTTCATTCCAAATAAAATTAGATTGAGGTGAAATCCTCGATAGTCATTCTGATCCTCAGTTGGCGCCCACGCCATAACTAAGTTCTGAAGATGTACATGGATGGACATGTATTCTATCGCAAGGTCTTCCAAGTTCTCATAATATCGTCAACCTCCACCCGACTCAAAGTGGCTTGATGAGGCCTCTCATCATGTAGTGGTAGTCCGACAACAACATTGTAAACATGGTACATATGTTTACATGTCAGAAAGTATTGACCATTCTTGCTATCAGCCACACTGCTGACAAAAAATAGGCAATTGCACCCAGGTGTGTCACTGATGGTGACTATATAGCTAACGGGTTTGTTTGTTGTTCGGGATATGGTGTTCAGGCCGAATCGGTAAGAACCTGACGCAAGTTCCTCGTCCAGCAGGCGGACTTGCGCAGTCATCATTAGACCCTCCTTCCTTCGACACTTGCCTGCATCGGTCAAGGTCCGTTTGTTCACCCTCTTTCCGCCGCGCCGTGGAGGTCTCTTCAAAGGGTCGAGAAGGAAATTCTGAATTGGATTACTGATAACGCCAACCTGATATCGATGAGATCTACCACTCTGGGGTATGTCTGTCTCGACTAGGGTAAAACCCCCGCTCCCAAGCTTAGCAGCTTCTTCCGTTGATAACTTTGTTCCTATCTCAACTGGCCAAATTGTGGGCAGTGCTGGGGGCTCACCGCCTCGAAGCAGCTGGAGATGATCAGTCGCCACACACCCTCGCACAGTGGCCCCACAAAACCAATAAATCTGAAAACTTTTTTTATATCGCTGCTCCATAGTTCCGTAAAAACTAGGACCTGCATGGCTAGCTTCTGGCCGCGGTTTTATATTGCGCGCACAACTCTCCCATTGTCCATTGCGATAAATCACCGCTGAACATCTGGGATTTTCATTTGGTAGGCATCTCCGAATAGCCGAGTCCTTGTGATCTGTCTCTTTCTCGAGAACAAGCTGACCAAACTGGAATGCAGGTGAGTCGTTGCCGCCATGTCTTGGATTAGGATATACAGTTCGATATGATGACGGGAGCGGTGACCAGGTGTCGTCAATTGGAACCATCCGAGGGGGTGTAATGTTGTGAAATCCATTGAAGACATCAGGGCTGCCCTGATAACCAGATGTAGGTCCACGAGCTTGGCTTTGGTATGGAGTGGATGGACTGCTGAGTCTTGTACCAGAAATATTGAATGAGTAATCACTGGCTTGGGCTCGATATTGCTCCGTAGCCCGAAGTGGGATCGATTCTAGAAATCGAAAGGACTCTGACTGTCCATAGTCATCATCGCTTCGAGTGTGAGAGGTCTCTTCAAGCGATCGTTCATTGTTAGTAGACATGTAGTGGGTTGGAGAGGTAGGAAATCTCGATTGGTATGGTTGGGATAGGTTGTGATTCATGGTCATTGGGACCTGTGTTGGCGCCGGCGCCATGACCTCTTCTTGAAATGACTTGAATGCACAGGTTGGCCGATATGAATTCGGGTGGTTAGTTGGCGCTGGCGCCATCTCAGAGGCTGAGACATTGTCCCTTAGATGCTGATGTGAATCCTGCCGCAAATGACTCCTGGGCGCTTGAGGCGAGTCGAAAAGATTCCTTTGAAATGTTTGTGGCGTTGATGGAGTCGCAAACAAGAATTCGGCCTGGGTGACCTGATCAGTATTATGATTCGACTCGACTCCTTCGAATCCTCTATTTCTCCTTCCCTGATATTCCAAGTTCCGAGATCCTTGAGGCTGATGCCTGAGAGGGGGTCTAATGCTTCTGCTATCTTTATCCGGTCTATGTGATCGTGCCATTTTTCGCCTTCCTGGGCGCGACTGGCATCTCACATTCTGTGTACGGTCCAAATCCCCCTCTAGTCCTAAACCACGTGAGTGAAATGGCGTTCCTTCAACAGCTACCTTAACGGCCATGGCGAAACGCTCTGGTTTATGAGACCTAGCTGCATTGCGCCACATTAATTCGGCCTTTGATGGGCCAGTACCTCGCAAGAGTCCCTTGGATGCGGCCAAACAAAACTGTTGTTGTAGTAATGATCTCGTCATGTCCTCTGCACTGACGGTATACAAATCCATTTTCACTTTGAATCCGCTTGCCGATGTTGCCCACATGGAACTATGGACTGCCTCGCAAACATTTGTGTTAGGAACCAATGCTTCTCGCTCAAGGTCAAGCTCAAGTTCATTGAGGTGGTGATATGCAAAGAGAGTGCGCCTGGCCATCCACCATGTCATCCAGGCCATCATGTTCCTGAGGTTGTCCTTGTGCACAGCTCCTGAGTTAGTCCAAAAATCCTCCAATTCAATCGCAATTTCGCGGAATTCCTCGTTCGTTGGAGCTGCAGCCCATCTTTTGCAGAGTTCTACATGGTGGGTGCGGTACTTCTCATGAACCCACTTGTTTGTATGATCACGAATACTTTGAACAAAATGGAAATAGCAGGTTCGCAGGATTGGGTCATTCGGATTAAGAACTGGTTCCTCGTCCCCCACGTTGCCATCTAATCTCTCTGAGTGTCCAAAGACCTTTCTGACAGCGTTATAATTTGCTGGAGCGGCATCAGCCATAAACCCTCTGAACCTTGGACAAGGCTGACCACTGTGAACTACCGTCTCTATCAGTTGCTCCCAAACTTAACTTGGTTCTCAGTGTTTTCTAGTTTCATCTCACATACTGCAATTGTCAGTAGCCTCCCAAGATTGTGGTCATATACGTGCGCAGCCATTGTTGTCCACAAATTCACACGTTTGATGTGATCAAACATGATGAAGGAATCCTTGAGATCCCTGAGTAACACAACAGCTGTAAGTTGTAATTGACATGATTTATTTCTGTTCAATCTTCTTTATAAAATCTAAATCAAGTCCGTTGGAATGGTTACAACGGGATCAATCATTTTTATTGCGGTGAATTAGAAAAGTGCTAATGCAAACGGTCGATTACTTACGAATTAATCCATAGCCGTCAAAAGGAAGTAGACAATTTATGTATCAGCTGTAATACCTCAACAGTATTATTTAGCCAGCACCTATTCGTGCTCCAAAAGCGGATCTGAGTCATCGGCGGATGAGAAATGTGTTCCCAACGGAACTCTGTGGCGCCGATGGGACGTGAGGACAATTCCAAATCTCGTATAAATAGAAGCTCTCCAGTTGACCATATCCTCACAGCGCCTTTACCTCTCTCTCGTGCCCTTCTGCTGCGTGTCATCCTCGTGTTCCAATATCTCTTGGACTTCATCATAAGTTAGTTAAGTGGTCAAGATGATATCTGCGCCATCGTTCTTTGAAGGGCTTCTTTTTGGTTCTGCTGCTGGTAGGGGTTCGGGCACTACATCGCTCGTAAGCATGGGAAGGAGTGAGCGCCTTGCGGAGTCGGACGGCAACAAGATCAAGAAGAAGCAAAAGGGGCCGGTTACGTTGTGGGTCGAGCAAGAGGTATGTGTTTCTGGCTTTCCTCTACCAATGTCGACTTTCTGGTTATGCTTTTGGTAAATGGCGCTGGCGGCAATTCAAGTATTAGGGTATGGCTTCGACTGCAAATAACAAGACTGGTCTCTGCTCTAAACGAATGGGTTCGATTAGATTTTTGGGTGCAGTATATGAGCTTCACGGTTAGTGCGATATCGTTAATTTTATGTGGTGTAGGAAGCTTGTGAATCACCTGTTATTTTGTCATAAATAGGACCACACAGCTCTCATCGGTCTGTTCACTCCTTGGCAGCGTTTGAGACTTGTTGTATTGCCAAGATCTCGTTGTGATTTTTTTAATGATTTCTCAATTTTCTTTATAACTTGTCCAGTTCTACCAGCAATTTTATGTAGAGTATAGATTAGATGTTTAATAGAGCCACACGTCCGGTCACACCATTCTATCGTCCTTGTTCGGGTCAGATGGTGCCGGCGCGGGTAGGTTCTCCGACTTTCAGCAGGAGGTTTCATTCAGATATAATTGGTCTTTTTTTTCAAGTTGAGAGGAGTTTAATACGCAGACATGGTAATGAAGTTATCAATTTTTGAGAAGCCGGCACTTGCAAAAAAGGTTTGCCGAATCTCTCGTTCAACCTGGACCTGCGCGAATAGGAAGGTTTCCCTGTTGTTATTCAGCCGACTCTAGTTTATTCTATGGTTGATGTTTACTTAACTTAAACTCACTAGGAAGCCACTATGGTTAACTTAAACTCACTATGGTTGATGTTTACTTAATTTACCCACTAGGAAGCCTCGGTGTAATCTCTCTGCTCCGCGCTAAGATGTTGACTGAATGTGCTCTCTCAGCAGTTCATATGTACCAGACTCTAGTTGATTCTTTACGTAATCCCGCAGAGGGTGTCGGCGCCGTTCGTCCATGCGAGTACTGTTGATCTTTGGATACGCTCTTCTTTTATTCGAACTTCTCAGGGAATTGTTCATAGTATCAATAATTGCTTCAATCTTGGCCTATTTTATTCTATCCTTTATTCTAGAGTTCTTCGTTTTCCTAAAAAATCCAATGCTTTCAATCTTACGATGCAGCCGTGATTATATTCAGCACATTGTTCCTTAAAATTAGGGCCCGAGTATGATCTTTGCTTAGTGTTTCTGTTTGGTTGCTCAGTGTTTCTTTTTGGTTGCTTAGAATGCAGACATAGGTCTCAGCGCTGCTGATCAAGACTGGGGCGAGATTGAGCTAGTCAACGACGACGATGGTTGTGAAGAGGCCATTGAACGGGGCAAAGACCCCAATCCATCTGTGACATCCTTCGAGAGCTTTCAAGAGAAATTGTTTAGCCAAGTCAACATCCGCAAACACTTGGAGATACGGAAGATAGTACCTGTGCGCCTTGAGATTCTGCTATGTAGGCTGAACCAACCTCATGGGTTCGACAAGCTCTTCCAGCGGATGTTCAGACAGTCTACGAAGGTTTCCATATCGGAAACTGGGGTACTAATTTTTGGGTTACTTGTTGCGGGAGCCCTAGAAAGTTTCCAGGGGAAGGATTCGAGGACTTGGGACGGTGGCAAGCACTTTCTGATGAATTTGATGCTGAACTGAAGGAGCTTTGCGATACCGACCCAGAGAACAAAGGTATGTATGAGAGGATTATTGGTCAGTACGTCAATGTGTGGGATGGGAACCACCGTGCTCTTGCATGGATGCAGCATATAAAAGAGAACAACGGTGACCCCATCAAAGTAAGCTGCTTCGTCCTGAACGATACTAAAGCAGATCGTGGCTGGATTTCCAACTTTATGCGTGATATAAATGAGTAAGTCTCGATGAGTTTGTTTATCCTGATGACTTGGTTGTTACATTTCGCGATTTCAGGATCATCTCCTTACATGTATCATGTTTTCTGGTTCAACTTTGAATCCTATCTTTTTAATCTGTTTTATGTTTGAATTCCTGACCGTACTGAAATTTGTTTGTGCCAGTGGAACCTCGAACACCACTGTTAAAAAGCAGCTGGCCCATGTCCTATATGAAGTTATGCAAATCGCGAAGAGGGATCCGAAGGAGTATAGCCACTATTTCTCTGATGACGAGATGATAAGAATCAATGATGTTTGCAAAGGGCGCTGGTACAACATGACGTGCGATGCCGTCACTGAAGTATATTTCAAGGTGTGTTTTATCATTGTTATTCGTTTAATTGCGTATTGTTGATGCCTCTTTGGATATGCAACCTATGATTTTGGAGCATATATGTTGCTTTTAAAATTAGCCCTGCACGATTTCGTGATTTTTTTGGTACATCAGTCGGTCTCGGAAGAACATCCTCGAAGCGGACTGCCATCCTCTCAATTACATTCTTACTGTCTAATTGTCGTGTTTCTTGATTGATTTGTTCAGTAGAACAATTAGTTTCCGTATCAGCTTCTTGTGTCTATTCTGAACATGAATACCTGAGGGGCAAATGGTGCCGGCGCCAGCAGCTCCTGAAGTTGGAGCGGTTCTAAAACTCGTCAGTTTTCATCATTTCTGTTCACTGCAGTGTTTCAGTCTAATTTTTCTATCCAACTCTGGAGAACTTCATTTAGTGTCTGCTATGTCCTGGATGGCTGGACAGTTCGCAATTTGGATGTTTTCAACATTATGTTAACTGTTTGCCTCGTTCTTTTAGCAACTGGTTGCGTTGACAGCGTTTGTAGCTAGGTTCCCAGATACCTTTAATGGTAGACATCGTTTTCCTAGTTGCTATGCAGTCAGTTACTTTACGTTGCGGTTAAATTTTAACTTATTGAAGATGGGAACCATTAACTCGGCATGCTGAACCACTATCACTTGTTTCCATGTCTTTGCATCTCAACTAATGGCTACTCTCCTGTCATTTCTAGCGTCTGATCAAGAAGGATCATCCATGGGTTAGTTTTGTTAGCTGTGATCTGGATGTATTCTGAGATCCTGACGGTTTTATATCTGCTTACGCAGCGTGAGATAACTCTGGCTGAGGAAGAAGGAGTGAAGGCTTTGAAGGAAGAAGTCAAAAATCCGACGCCTAAGCAGATTGAGGAAGCTAAGTTTGAAGGCGCCCTTACTATAAGAAAGGAGAAGTTAGACTATATGAAGAAAGTCTTCAGGCTATGCAATCCTAAATACCATCCCCATCTTGCTAATGAACTCGATGCTCACACGCGGGCACCTCAGAGGAAGACAGGTGCGATGACTATTGACAATCTTGGCATTCTTGTTGGGGCACAAGGGGTGGACATTCATAGGGTATTGAAGCTCTGGAATGGGACCACTGCTGATAAAGAACGGTACCACTTCCCCGACTTGGATTTTACTAGGGCTGCATTTCAAAAGTGGTTGAATCGTAGAGCTTGGTGGGAGCAGGTAGGCCCCAGTTATTTCGCTGAAACCGATGTACCACTCGATTGATTTACTTCTCCTACTCCAAATATCGTTTGTATTATGTTTGAGTTCATATGTAATTGTTTTTTGTTTTTTGCATGAAGTTATAGCGATGTTTACATGATTTGTTAAATCTGGGAAGTGTAGGATGATTGCTAGATATGTGCTTTGATTTCGCAGAATGATAAGATTTTTGCATTGATATGCAGATGGGCACCCGGGCATTTGAAATTCTCTCGGAATTGGTCTCGAAATCAAAATCAGAGAAGGGAGTTGGGATTGTTCGAGCTATTGATTTACGTCCCCACTTTGAGGAGTATTTTGACAAGGTTATGGTTTATGGTTTTTACAACTTTTTCCCTGAGATTTTTATTCCTGACGGAGGGTCCGTTCGGCACAAGTGCTGGAAGGATCAGATTACCTACGACTTGGGCGAGAAGGCTGTCCGGCGGTTTGTAATGAGGTTTGTTCGCTGGATTTGCGAGACCACAAGATTGCTGCCAAGGGAGAGCGGGGATATCAGTAAGTTTCCCGTATTCCAGGACTGGCTTCGGATCTCCGAGGATGGGGTTTATACCAAGATGCAGATATCGAAACTTGATCCACCGCATCTTAAAGGGCTTGGTTGGTACATCGAGAACGTTCCTGAGGTAGAGGGCTTTCTCGATGTGCATGATGAAGCCCTTCTTGGCTGCGTTCTGAAGGAGATTGAAGCACTAGAATCAGCATCATTCTTGGAAAAGGCAGAGGCTCTCGACGCGACACTTGAAGAGATAAAAGAACTCGTGAAGTCGAAGACCGACGTGGAGTCAGGAGATAGCGACACGGTAGTTCCATCCTCTACACTGCTTTCTGCGTTATCGGGTAGGCAAAACAAAGTGTACGTTCCTATATCTAACTCTTGGACTTCCGTCGCTCATTACGTTCCCGTAATGTTTCATGAGCTGCAGGAAATGATTGCCTTCAAAACCGGGAAGGAAGTCCAGAGTCATCAATCGCAGGTTCAGGATGGTAGTGGCAATATTCCAGGTGCTATATCGGATGTTGAGGGTGTGAATGCCCACCCTTCAGTTCCCAAACCGCGCAATTCGGAAAGTGGTAGCGATAAACAGGGGGGTGCAGTGGTGGTCACCTGCATAACTTAAGACCAAAGAAAATTCCGCAAGAGGTCCCGGTTGCTGATGACCTGCATCAAAACGTCTCGGAGATTGGCTCTTCTCAGCGCAAGACATCCTCAAAAACTAGGAAGAAGTTACAGAAAACGTCGTTGCCGGGGAAATACGAAGCATTCACGATCAAAGGCGTCGCGCCGACTGTCAAGTTATCGATGAACTTTGCATTTGATAAATTTGTCGAGGGAATGAAGCAATCAGACTTTAATTCATTCTTGGGCGCTATTAAGCACGTATTTTCTTTTTTTTTTTTTTTTTTTTTTTTTTTTTTTTTTGGGAAGCAGGTTTTTTCCAAGACATCTTTATCAATCTGGTTCGGTTTCGAAAAGTTCAGTAACCACCTTGAGTCTGAGTTATTTAGCTCCTTCGATTATTTAGCTCGTAGCAATCACTATTCCTTAGTGTTCATTCAGTTTTCAGAATTTGTCCTTCGTATTGCAACTCCAACAATGTATCAGAACATTCCAGGTCGCTAGTTAAGGTCAGTGCACATTCCAGGTCACGGCGCTGGCGTCACTTCCCTCTTAGAAGCATGTTTTTCTAAGTCATTTGCCCGACCTTATTTCTTTTGCTTAGTGGAACTTTGGTTATCAATTTTCGTTACCAGGTAGATTTTGGAGTGTATGTAGCAAGTTATCTTCTTCTATGAGTTGGCGCCGGCCTCTTTCGCAGTTATGCTTGGTCCTGACCTACCAAAACTCTATTATTGAGGTGGCAAGTCAGTTCGCGTGCATTCAGGATTTTGTTTTCCAAATCTGCTTATTGCTTTTCTATCCACATTGTTTTCGTTAAGCATCTTGATACAGAGACCAGCTTGCTATGATACTGACTGCGATTATGAATGTGACGTGGACAAATACCGTTTGGAGATCATTCGACTTCTTACTTTGCATAGGTGGCGCCGACGCCAACTAGGATTCCCTTAGGAATCCAAGTACTTTTAATGTCAGAATGTATTTAGATCAATGGACAGTATGTATCGTAGACTACCTAGCCTTGGTTTTCAACTGCATCTGAAGTTGACTGGTGGACTGTGCCCACTTGGAATTCAGTTGACCTCTTAATGTTCAAGGTTGGCGTCGGCGCCAACTGAGAATTTAATTTACCTTCTAATTTTTTTTTCTATTTTGTCATACTTGTAGATCAATGGAGGAAGGCTCCGGCAACATAATAGAGTATGGAGCCCACATTGTGTCGACCTGATTGTCTGCGACACCCCGGATAATAGCGAAGTACCTGCGACACCCCGGATAATAGCGATTGTCAATGGAAGATCTGAGACGCCGCCTTGGAACATGGTCAAGCGAACCACATTTCCGGCCATATTCCATGTTGCGGAATCCGTACTAGCAGACTCGGAATTTATTCTGTTATTCGTTCCGGCGGAGGAGCAACCAACATTGATGTCCCCGGTCTGGGCTAGCAACTGGGAATGTATGCGGACCTTTTATTTGATCAACCACAGGCCATTTTCGCCCCTCTGGGTACATCTTCGTGTCCTTTACTTAATAAAAGTCTATTTTGTTTTTAGCTCATTCTGTTTTGCCGAACTTGGATTCATCACTGAAGTGCGTTATGTTTGTTGACTTCAGAAGCGTCTCTTCAAAGCTAAGGTGCTAAGGCGTAAATCCATGAGCCACATCAAATTCCGATTTAACGAAATTGCAAGCAAGGTCATGGATTGGAATCCCGAATCGTCCGATGTGCTTGAGAATGTTGTGACGGATGATAATCTACTTCGCTGTGAGGAAACTGTGTCGTATCGTGGCTCAAAATAGAAGTCACCTGCTTTCATGGAAACTATGATAGAAATCTGCACTGGAAAAGGGAGCGCCGTACTCGACTTAACAGGGGGAATTGGTAAGGCTATCCATAGTGAAATTAAACTAGAAACCAAGAATGGGTGAGCATTTGATTGATTTTAAAATTTTCTATAATCATGACAAATATGGGCTGATGAGTTCGTGATGCTGCTGTTGGTCATGACAGGATCATCTGTCCGGGCCTGTGAGTTATGCGGCAGACATGTACTCGCCCTGGAGGCGGACGAGGCTGCATACAACATGTGTCTAAATGAATTCCCAGTGACACTCGCCGCGGACAGGGGAATCGAGGACAGTCGCCTGCTAACCTTGCATCAGCACTTCGCTGAGCTGGACGCTCAGTTTTCCCATCCTACGTTACAACCGGCCCTCAGCGGTAGTTCGAATGGAATAGCTATCTAAGAGACGTTTTCCGAATAGAATTGTTTAGTACGGTTTAAACGTAGTCGCATATCAGACCTATTTGCTCAAATGACATTAGTAAACAAGGCTAATTGCTCGAATGACTTTATTTGCACTGTATCTGTTATCTTAAAATCTATAAGTTATATACACATTCAGTCAAATTCAAATTCCAATTCATTGGTATCTCAATGTTTCATTTGCCCATTGATGTCCCATCGATGTCCCATTCATGTCCTACGGCATACCATTGAAAGCTTCTCACAAGCAAAGTTGACTACTCTTCAAGGTCTGTGTCACTCACTACTCCTCAAGGTCTGTGTCACTCACTACTCCTCAAGGTCTGTGTCACTCACTACTCCTCAAGGTCTGTGTCACTCACTATGTCAACCCAGAAATTAGAAATCATATCAAAGTGCATTACTGCATCACCTGATTCTGAATCTGCTTGGATGCCTGGCTCCGCCGTTGCTGGGTTCGAAATGAAGTTAGTTTGCTCCACAGCCCGTTCGGTGGCAGACACGGGGATGCCCATTCGTTCAGCACTCTCCATGCTTGGTATCCAAGGTGCATTCGCTAGCGGTTGATTGAGTTGCGAATGCCACACACATCTGGGGTCTGCAGAAGCACCGTTCAATTAGATTTACAAGACATCTGTACAAGCAGCTCTCAGCGATACCAAATTATGAATTCGAAATTATGTAGAGACACTAATCATAAAACCAGAATCCAGGTACCTGAACAGCCGATACCAGACGTCCTTCTGCTTCTCGCCCTCTGTCTTGCTTCCCAGAGCAATCCATGGCGACTCCGTCGCTTATGAGCCTTGCGCAACTTTCGCCTGTGAGTGGCCATCTAACGAGACGGAGTTTATGCTCTAAAGACTGGCCTCTCACTTCTATGTTTATATTCACCAGATGTTTGGACTGCGTTGGGTTTTGAGTTATTGCAGTAAGTGTGAATGATCATCTCCAAGATGCGCCGAAAGTAGGGCCTGCACCATTTCCAAGGATTACAAAGCCCATTATGAAGGATGCGCCAGTTTCAGATCTCGACTGTACATGTTGATGTTGTTTGGATCTTTTATATTTTCTTCCAGAATCTTAATGAGGAAAGCCATATATATATTGACATAGTTAACCAGCATAATCACAAGGACGTAGCATTAATAGTTGGTTGTTTGAATTTGCCCATGTATTTTTAATAATTCTCAGGGTATCAACACCTTTTGCTGCATTGGTATTTGACAGCTCAACGTCTTGGCTTATCATTAGTTCTACATTGCGCTTTATCAATATCCAGAACCTTGTTGAGAAATTTTGAAGTGTCTGGCCTTATTGCACCAGCGCCGTTCGTCCAGTCACTACCTGGTGCTATTTCGATTCAGGATACTCCTTTGTTCGATGGCGGAGAAGCGCTCCACATGCTTTCCATCTGCGTTGTTGGTGAACTCAGCCCCTAGGGCTCCATCGTCGAATGGTCCGATATTTGATGCGTTAATGGCTGGATTTGCAACGCGGTGGGTTGATTGTATCCCGGGCGCTCAGATTGTCTCCGGTGAAGGTCAAGGTGATAGTAGCGACTCCGATTTCGAACCGAATTATAATTCCATTGTGCCAAATTCTTCCTTGAGTTCTCGATGGTTTCAATCACTATCCTCCAGTAGATTGATGAAGCTACTAGCTGAGATTCTTCCTGTGTTAGAGCCATGCCCTGTGGAGACGTTCTCTTGGACATCGATCTGCGATGGAGTTTGCGCCGATAAGTTTCCTTATCATCCTCACTTCATTTTGATTTGTGGAGGGAGTTTTGGGCCAGTTTCCGACCAAGTATCGCTCTTCTTGGATTCTAATTGGGAATCGCTGCCCGCAATGCAGGTCCTTCTTTCAAGGCGGGTGAAAGGATGCCTCCGTATGCAAGTTCTCGATTTCTGGCAGCTTGACCGGGTGGAGAAGCGCTGGATCCACCGGGGTACAGTGAGATATTTGGTAACTGGCAACAACCGCTAGGAGGAACTTGAGCTCCAGCTCACTCAGACATAAATGGACGACTGATCGACTAGAAGGATCCTGCATTTGATCTCTTCCTTTGGTGCCTAGTTTGTCTTAGTTATATTTGTTCGTTATGTTTAGATCAGATTTTTTTTGCCATTATTTATATCTGATCGGTCGTGACACTCACCTCTGTTTCTATCAGATTTTTATCTTAGTCGCTTAAGCCGTTGTTGTTGCTCGTAGATTTTATTTTTCGGGCTACATTTCCGCGTGGCGCTGGCACCAATGTCATTGCATGCGTCCCTTATTCAGAAATATATCTGGTGTTCTGTATGGTATACTTGGTTGGGATATTTCAATATATTGTTCCGTGAAATCGATTGCCGATTTTTTTTCGAGGAATGATGTTCGTGCTTACTTGGCAACGCTGAAGCTGCCATATTGTCTTGCATTTGCATTTGGCGCCGGCGCCAAATGGTTAATTAATACCAAAGCTTTTATCTTGATTCTGCACTTCATGAGCTGATTTGATTCGATCTAGTCGTTACCGCTTTTATTATTGGTACCATGCGAACTCAATATTGTATTAATCTCGGGAGGCTATGTGCTTGTATGTGTCTCTATCTGTTTTCAATCAAATTCTGTTTGTTTCACCACAACATTTGCGCACTTGGGATCTGAGCAATATGTGTACACTTATTCTCTGCAGTCTAATTGATCCATTCAGTCTATCATCGGATACACTATCCAACTTTTCACTCGATTGGTGGATAATCTGATTTCTACTGTTTTGTTAATGCCTTGTTTGTCGTTAATTCTAATATGTCCTTCTGTACATCAGTTATAAGTTCTATTCTTAACCGTAGCAGGACGTATAAGTGTAACCGAGTATGTATATACGTATTTTATACTGGATGAGATATTTGTGTACAAGAGCTTTTTATCCTCATGGTATGCGACTGTATACATACTCGGTTTGCACAGGTATTTTTCATTTAGTCCTTGACGAATGTCCGATGTCGTCTGCTTTTTCTTTCGCACCACGTGTTGGTTCTGACATACAAACTCGCTGGTGCCAGGTCTACGCGCACTCCGAGTGGCACACTCCGAAACTCTCATCACTGTTTTCTGATTTGGTCGTTAAGAATCGGTTGTGACAATTTTTGCTAGAAAAATGTACGCTTTTGGTGCCATAATGGACAAAAGTGTTGTCCATATCATTTTCTCTTTGTTTCTCTTCTGACCTAAAAAATTTGACCTTGAAGTTCATGCATATTACTAGACATGTTTGTGTGTGCGTTTATGTTTTGTAAAAAACATCTACTTTGTTCATAATGATGTAAAATTGTCATTTTTGAAGTCCTGTGTATTTGAATAAATCTATTGTGATTGTAGAATGACCTATATTTAAATTTCTATTTTCATATGTACTATTCTCTCTATGTGGCATAATTATATTAAACCTTTCAGAAGTTTTTATTACTAGAAGTATTTATTAACTTCTATATGGAATAATTACAAATTTAAGTTTTGGCCTTCAAAGTTTTTGCACCTCCTTCCTTTGCTACCAATAAGTACTTCTCATTTTCTTTAATATAAATTTGTTCCACTCGTCTTTCTCATGAAATTACCTCTGCTGTGTAGCACAAGAATTGTATTCATTTTTTTATTATAAGAGAATCTTATTATAATTCTTCAATGGATTGAGGTTATTGACCTAGTTTCTTAATAAATTTTCAAGCTTCATGCTTCTAATTCAATTGTACATTTGACACAAGATGCAATAATTTTCTTTATTTTTGTAATTTAAAAAAAAAATTGGATTATCAAGTTATTCATTAATAATTTTACAAGGTTTTAAAAAAAATATTGTTACTTTAGTTTTTTAAACTACTCAGGCGTGGCTATTTGCAACCCCTGTAGCCCTTGCCCTGTACACTCCCCCATTCAACCCCGGCCCTTCCAAACTCCCTCACTGATTTTTGGGCATTTCAAGCCCATGGTCTTCATTTGCAAATACTTTGAAATCGTCCCCCTCTATACTCTTGAGGACGTAACCACAAGAAGTCAATCAAATGGTCTCAGGGCCGGCCCCAAAGGTTCTCTGCTCCTCACCACTGGCCGTTCAACGAACGTGGAAAGGCCCATGACTTCGGGGCCGGTCCACAGATCAGTGTCGAGACTGTTCGCTACATTAATGGCGATGAGCTAGATTTACGCAGTGAGCTTGGGGTCTCTCTATTCTCCCCCAACAAGCGGTGCAGCCGCCCGCCTCGTGGGAAGGGGCAGCCCAACTCGTCGGGTCGACCCCCCGTCTGTAGCCCAGGCCGTCTCGGCCCTGTGGAGCCCCGCCTCCGCGCCCGTGGAGCCCCCCTTGCGCCCAGTCTCGCAACGCCCGCCCACGCAAGCCTTTATCCTCTTGTCCGTCTTCATCCTTGATCCCCGTCGTCGTCGTCTCTCTTGCGGGGGGGTGGGCGTTGTCTCTCTCGTGGGGTGGGGCGTCGTCTCGGTGGTCGTGGCGATGTCGATACCGATTGCTTGGGAGCGCCATTGTCGAGGAGCTCGTTAGGGTTTCTTCTGAATGTTCATATTGGAGGTCGTGAGGGGACAGTTGGTGGACGTTGGCTTGCATTTCTAGTGTTGAAGTCAGTACTTTTAGCTAGGGTTTTGGCTGAGATAGAATCCTCTCCCTGGGAAGTTATGTTGGTTAGGTTTAATTTGCTTCAGAGACAGCGTGGAGTAGAGAGGAGCGAGGCCGGGAACAAGAGTAAGGGAAAGTTGGTACCAAGGCATCCTCCATTGTGGCTCATCCGACTAATTCAAGGGGTCTGATTTCGGGAGGGGCAGGAGAGCGATTATAGAGGAGGGCAATGGCACGCCTCAATGAACTGGTTAGTCAGATTAGAATTTTTGTTTTTTTTTTAAATTTTTTTTTTGATTATCCGGTGTGTCTATCCTGAGAGGTTCTTAGCGTGCACTTGCATCTTGTGCAGTGTTCTTGTGTGTGTTAGAGGTATTTTCGTCGTTTCTGTCCTTTTCGACCTTTTATTTTCCCTACTTATATGTTTGTGTTCGAGGTTTAGGTCTTTCGATGGTAAGTTTCCCTATCCTGACATTTTCATGTCCATTTTAATTCTGGTAAGTCCACCTTTGTTCTCATTTCATTTTCCCTTTTCTACGGTTTTCTGATCCCTGTCTGAAAGTTATATTTCCTTCATAGCTTCCTCTTTAACTACGTTTTATTTTTCCTTGTCGTTCGTTTCTGTAGGTGCTTTCCTTTCTTCCCTCCCTCTCATTTTAGTTCCTTTATCCGTCTAAATTTTATCTCCTCCCTTCCTATCCATGTCTTGAATTGACTTCCATTCTTTAGCTTTGTGTCTCTATCCTGATTGCTTGCATTCTTCTTTGTTATTCATTATCCTGTTTCTGGTGACTTGCCTTTCCCCGTTTCATTTCTGATTCTATCAATTTTTAATATCATTTTCCCCTCTTTCCTTTCTGTATTCATAGTTTCGATTTTGTATTCGCACTCCTCTTAGTCATGTGCTCGGGCTTATTTATATTTCATGTTTTTTTCATTATTCTCAACGCTGTCCGGGTTCTATTATATGTCCTCTGCTCTTTCTGCCCCTCCTCTACCTATCTTCGTTTTTTTTATTTTATTTCACTCTTTCATGTTTATTTGTTTCCACTCGGCACATGTCCAGTCTTGTATCTGTTCATAACTCCGTGCTAATTCTTAGTTTCTTAATCTCTATACAGCTTTTTGGATCGCATTTGCTTCTGTGTTTTTTTATTTTTATTTAAAAAAATAAAAAATTAAGCTAAGTGTCTGTCCACATTTTATATTCGCTTTTTCCAATACTACTTTTTTGAATTTAGCAATCTCACTTCCCTTTCTTCCTTGTCGGGACTTTGTTCCTTTCCCTTTTCGTGATCATTTTTTTTTTTGAGTTCCCTTCCATTTTTATCACTCCTTCGTGAGTTCTTAAATCTTTTTGGTTTTACACTTCCCTCTCTCTAATTATCTGTTTATGATTTTGGCGGTGTACCTTTCCCATCCCTTTCTTCTTTGATTTGACAATGTTTTATTATTATTATTGTTATTTTTTTCTTTCCTTTATTTTTCATTTTTCTTCAATTCCCTCCTTCGTGAACTTCTATCTACGACCAGTATTACTCTGCCCTTCATGTTATTTCCAATTTGTTCATTTCTGCGATGCTTCTTCAGTTCTCTTTCTTCCCTGTCCATACATTCTTGTATGTCCCTTGTTTTCTTTATTTTTTCTCTTTTCTTCTTTATTTTTTTTTTCCAATTTCATTCTCTATCTCTGTTCAGAATAAGTGCCCGGTTCTTACACCTACCTTTTTCTGAATTCCACGGTCTTCGTTTCCCTTCTCGTTTATCTCTTTTTTTTTTCTTTTTTTTTTCTTTTTTTTTTTTTTTTTTCCTTCTATTCTTTCTTCTTTTCTCCCTTTTTTTTAATTTCTCTTTCAATTCTTTCTTGCAGATTTTTTCCTCTAACTCTGTCCACATCTCCGTATATTCTTCTTTCGGTCTCCTTATTGTAATATGACGATCTCCCTTTCGGTTCCCTTCCATCTGAGTCCGGACACTATATTCCCCGTTTTATTTTTTATTTTTTATTTTCTTCCAAGTTTTTTGTTTGCCTCTGTCTTCTCCCTACTGCGCCATGTTTCATTCTCTGTCCAAAGAGAACTCTCTTATGTTTTATGTTCTTTTAATTGTTTTAATTTCATTTATTAATTGTATTCCCTACTTTTATGTTTCCTTACTGTTTTCCTTAGTGTGCCATGTCTCATTCTCTGTCCGGACAGTCTTATCTCCCTTTTCTCTTCATTTCTTTAATTCGGTTTATTAATTTATTTTTCCCTTTTTTACAGTTTCCTTCCTCTTTCCCTTATTGCGCCATGTCTCATTCTCTGTCCGGACAGTCTTCTCTTTTTTTTTTTTTTTTTTTTTCTGGTTTCCTTCATCTTTTCCCTATTGCGCCATAGTCTATTTTTCCGCCCCCTTGATTTTTCATTTCCTCATGTGGCAATAGAGAGCATGATTTCATACTCAATCCAGCTCTGTTGGAGTGTGTCCGCATTTAAAATCACATGTGTCCGGATGTGTTCGGGTGTGTCCTGGTCTGCTCAAATGTGTTTGCCTACGTCTATTCCGTGTGTATTTTTATTTTGGATTTCGGTTCACCATCTCTAAGTACTCTCCGTCTTCATCCCGGTGACGACATCTTTTGTGTGCTGCAGATCAATGACCCGCGTACACTAGACTTGTTCCACCTCTCAAGAGCCGATGCATGCGACGTACTCCATTCTAGGGCCACAAAGCTCGACGTCAAGACTTTATCAAAAGAGTGGCAGAGGAAGCTCAACACTTGGTAACCGGGGGTCGTGAAGGGAGTAAGTGCCAAAAACGTCCTTGCTCGTTCTCAGTTCCTGATTTCGGCTGAGAGTTTCATTTTGAATTGTATAAGACTGAAGTCGTAGCTCGGTGGAATTCAGATATTGTAGCTGCTCGTGCCCGGCAGATTCGTGCCGGAGGAGGTCGTCCTGTGCTCTAGCGTTGCCGCCGGTTACAATGCGAACCGCAGAGCCTTCACCATGAGTGAGCACGACTAGCTCATGGTGGAGGTTAACATACAATGGAGGAGGGAGGAGGCCCAACCAAGTGGAAACGGGAAGAAGAGAACTAAGATCCCCTTTGTCTGCAAGTTTTGTGACCAAGACATGTTCGACAAAGCCACGCTCGGGTGGCACCGCCAGTCCGAGCACTGTCCGGAGTATGACTACAAAACCTACGGCCGTTTATAGATCTATCCTGCCTACGGGATAGACGGCAACAGGATCGCCAGGGGAATTTTCCACAAGTACGAATTTGGAATCCCCTCGCAGATGCTTGGGAGGAGAACATGAGCGCGGAAGGAAGGTTGTTCAAGACAAGTGGAAGAAGGGGGAAATGATGGTGACAGTGGCAGCGAGGAGGGAATTTGGGAGGAGGGAGGGAAGGGGTAGCGGGACGGATAGGTGGTGGGGGGGAGGATGCTGCTCGGTGCTCTAGAGGCAGCTGCCGAGGTGGGGGGGGGGGGGGGGGGGGGGGGGGGGGGGGAAGCAACAGGGAGACAACGCCACCGCCGGCAAAGAATACGAGGAGGAAGGGCAAGGTGGGCGCGGAAAAGGGAGGACTAGAGGCAGGGAGTCGGGAGGAGCAGATGCCGTCAATGGACAGCAGGTACGACTCGGGAGATAAGCAGAGTGTCGCAAATATTCTGTTGATGAGACAACGTGAACGGGAAGCAATGGAGACGCCGACTGCTGCGGGAGCTACCGCCAGGAAGGTGGTCAGGAAGAAATCAATGCCAAAACATCGAAGAAGGGAGGCTATAGAGAGGGCGACTTGCAGCGAGGGACGAGAAGACTGGAGGTTGCGGAGACGGAGCAGGCCAAGGGATTCACCGACGGAGTTAGAGACTGCGGGATTGAGGCGGAAGCAACCGCGGACGGATAGAGCAGTGGCGGACAAGGGGGTGGGGTCGAGGACCAGGGGAGCCAAAGCGAAGGCCATGGGGGGGACGCCGGATGTGGGTGGGCGTCGGCTAAAGAGGCTCGTAGTCCCGGACAGCCTCAACAGCGACGACGAGGACGCGGCCGTGATGGAAAGGCATGCACTAGAGGACGTGGGCGTGATAGAGAGGAGGGTGTTGACACCGGATGAGGGCCACGAGGCAGGCGGTAGGGATTGTGAGGGAGGCGGGGGTGATGATGGCAGCGGGCAAAAGGATAATGAAGAGCAAGGGACATGAGAGGAGTGCAAGGAAAAGTCACGAAGTCCGCAGGGTGGGGGAGAGAAAGGGACAGGGCCCTCGGAGCGGGAAGAGGAGCGGCATGGTAGCCCAAGGGTTCCGGCTTCGGGGAAGAAGGGAAAGGAGGGGCCGACGTCTGCTCGTGAGGCTTATGCAAGGGATCGGCCGTTGGTGAAGGAGTGCGCCATGAAGAAGGCGCGAGAGAGGTATGGTGACATTGACCCATCAACTGCTCCAGTGGCGCCGGATAATCCACCGGGGCTCTACTGTCTCCAAGAGGTTGTCGGGACAATTGTGCCATCGGAGACTATGGACGACTTGCATGCGCCAGTTGAGGCGCTGCAAAGGCTACTAAAGGAGGGGCGGCTCGCAGCGAGGGTGTCGGAGGCGTGGGGTTTCATTAAGTTTAATCTAGAGCTCTTGGTGAGGATGTGTTTCTAACCCGGTTCTGAGTATATCAGGAGGGAAAGGTTTAGGGTAGTTTACTGATGTCGTTGCAATTAGTTTGTGGCAGGAGTCGTTGCCGGCAGCAATGGTTGGAAAGGTATCGGAGTCAAAATTGGTAAACCTGGTAGAGATGGAAATTCAAGATTTCTATCTCTACCATGACGACTTTCTGAATTTCAGAAAGAAGCAGGATTTTGAGGCGTCCATCCTGGCGGTGGAGATCAAGCGGGAGGCGCTGGTTGCGGAAGAGATGGCGCGGTATGACCGCCTTGTCCGGTTGGAGATCGAAGAGGAAGATTGGGCATGGTCTCCTCTCTTCGCTGAGATGATGGGGGGGGCCGCAACCGCCATGTTTCAACAGAAGGTATGAGCACTCCGAGGCGGAATTTGCGGCCCTTTTGAAGTGGATGGAGATGGGGGGTAAGCAAATTGGTGACCGCAACGACCCTCCACTGATGGCGGGGGCGTTGAAGCTCTTTGCCCGGAGTGAGGTCGGGGGGAAGATGCCGATGCAGTGCCTAGTCGGAGGCCTCACAATGTACACAATCCTGTCCCGGACCGATTAGATTATGATCGCCATGGAGGAGCTGATCAGAATGGAGAAGATTTACTTCCCAACTATGGACACAGAGGGAGAAGAATTTGAGATTTTCAGGTGTGTACTCGACGAGGGGATGATTTGGATGAACAGCATGTGAAGAAGTTCACAATTTGGGAGAGGGACTCCTTTGTACGTGCTTGTTTGGATACCGTGGCGCTGCAGCAGGAGGACATTCTTTGCCAAATGTGGGTAACGAGGGAGGAGGTTGACTAGGAGGGAGTTGTTCACGTTTTTCGCAAGGCGCAGTTGTTCAGGGAGAATACAGACCTCGGTTACTGCCTTGGTTCTCTTGAAGCGACGAGGACGTGGCCAGCAGCGGGAGAGCAGTTGTACAAGGCGGCGAGGGAACCCTTGAAGGAAAGCAACCATCACCTACATGGTAAGCTTCAGGTTTGGAACATCACCCAAGAACTGGTATTTGGATGAGTGGCGTGCGTCTCAAGTTTTGTGCACCATCGATCAGGAGTGGGTGTTCGGTGGCGGCAATGAAGAAATCTGGAAGGGGCTGGATCGGAGGAAGTTAGTGGATGATGGCACTGCGTGGACAAGCCTCCACGGAGGCATAGTCGGTGGCGATGGTAGTCCATGGGATCAGCTGCAGAGCGCTATCGACCTTCGGAGTGTATCCGGTTCGGAGAAGGATTGTGAACGCAGGCTGATAGACTTCAAGGACGAGTCAACCTCATTTTCTCCAGTTGTAGAGCTCCTTGAGTCGTAGAGTATTCTGGTCGGTTTTTTTGGTATAGTTCTGATTACTATTAGTAGGTAGGTTGTAATATGAGGCAGGTAATGCGGCTAGTTTATCTCGAGGCATTTACTGTAAAATGAGAGGTCGTTAGCTCCAGGCAGTCGTCCTTTGAGGCAGGTATTGGCCAAACAATTTGATCTCCGTACGGTGGTGTTATGCTGGGTTGTAACTATGGAGATGTGAGATTAGGTCAGCAGGGGGGTAACCAGGGTGTAAGGAGATCGAGCGGGTATGAGACCGGGTAGTTAGTGAGGCCCTTGGGACATGGATACTTAGCGGTAGAGATAGAGACGTGAACCAGGGGAAGTTTGGTGACCGTGGTGCCTTGGTTGGACCGTGACTGTAGACTTAGAGGAGTCGGTTCCTAGAATACCCAGGGACAGTCGAGGGTGACGACGAAGTTAAAGAAGACAGAGTATATCATGCAGGCAATAGCTAAGGGATTGTTGACAGACAAGGCAATATTCAAAAGGGGAATTTAGACGAGCTCTTAAGACTAAGACAAGGTGCAAGAGGGAGAGAGTAAGAGTACGGAATGCCAAGGGCTTAGCCTCGTGCCCGAGTGTCAACCAAGTGACCTCGGTATGTATTAAAGGAGAAAACAGAGAGTTCAGGGAGACAGCTCGTAAGCTTAAGTCTAACCTTCATACAACATTCACAGAGAGCCAAAACTGCTATTTTCTATGCCTTTTATACTATAGTATCCTTCCTAAATTCCTGCTTCTACTCGTAGTTCTGCCGCTACTACTGCTTCTACTCGTAGCCCTTCTGTTTGGTAACCGTGGCTTCAGTTTGATATCCCCTGGCCGCCTTCTTACCTTGGCGGGTAACATTTTGCCCTCCGTTTGAGAGTGCAATTCGTCCTCGGATTGCTTGGTCTGCCACGGGTACGCCTATAGGCCGGTCTCCTGCCTGGTCGAGTCTCTTCACGTGGTAACTGGATCTGTCGACGGGGAGGAGCTTGACCACCATAGAATGTTGCGATGGCAGCAGCTACTCCGCGATGCAGCAGGTTGTGCTTGGAGCGCGAGGTTAGGGCATGCTGGTAAACGTCGTAGACTGTCTTGCCCAACAGTTTGTTGCATGCTGGGCACTGGAAGCGGTCAGACTCGGGGTTGCTGTAGATTGCGACTAAATCAGCTTGGTTAGTGAAATAGTTCTGAACTTCATTAATCGCTACTTCCAGCTCCTCCTCTGCTTCGCTCTCATCACTCGCCTGTACCCCTAGGTTATGTTCTTCTTCAATCTTTTTTAATGCGTCTTTATGAATTTTAAAAGGTTTAGGGCGAGATTGTACCGTGGGCTGGCTGGGAGAAACTTGGGTCTGCGGGAGCAGACGCGGGGATGGTTGGGGCGTATCCTCCACATCGGTTAGATGGTCGGGGATGTCCACGCGTTCTTCCGGGTTTCCAAGGTCTGGCTGGGTGGCAACCAGGGTGGAGCTGGAAGCTATGGCGGTCTCGGCAGGTGCTTTGCCCTTGTTGAGGTGTGGAGTCGTAAGCAGCACCGGGGGCGAGGTGATTTCGGGGACTGTATGGGCGGTAATGGACATGGGTAAGGATGCCTCGGGAAGATCTTATAGAGGATCCATATCCATGTCCGTTGTCTCCCAATCATGCTCCGACTGCTCCAATTCCAAGACCATCAGCGCGTTATCGATACACTGATCCACGTACTCCGAGGGTGGGGTATTGGTGACCGGAGGATGACTGCGAAGGTAATCGTATGCATACTATGCAATCAGGTTAGCTGCATTATGGACCCATCCTACTTTGTTTGCTTCAAAAGTTTCCTTCACCTGTTCCATGGCTGTGCGTTCTTGCTGCAGGCGCGCGATTTCTTCTAGGACTGCTGCTGCAGGGACCGGATTTCCTTGGTGCTGCTTCAGGGCATTGTTGTCGGTGACCAAGGCTTTGCATCGTGCAAGGGTCTCGGCACTCTGCGCTTCCAGTGCCTTGATGCGTTCGGTGAGGAACATCTTTTCCTTGGTGAGTGTATCGACATGGTCCTGTGTGGCACGGAGCTCTAATTCGAGATTGCGTACCTGCCCCCGAAGGTTGTGGAGTGTCTGAGTGGTTTCTTCCATTTGCTGCTTGGATTCGGTCCTTGCAGCCTCCACCTGTATGTGAGCCAGGGCCTGTGCGGCTTGAACTGTCTGAGTTGCCTTGCGTCGGATGCGTTCTTCGAAGTCTTTGTGTATCCTGTCGATCGTCTGATGCTCTTGCTCGGCCGCATGGATAAATTGAAACACTGCCTCCATCCCGGTGGAGAGAGCGGCTTTCTTCGACTGAAACTCTGTGGCATGCGGTCCCCACGTAGGAGCTGTGGCCATGGACGTGGTCGGGGTTGACTCGGTGAGCCGCGGCCTCTTGCTGGAACCGGGTGCTGCATTGCCTTGGGCGGCTGCGGTGGCAATCTCACGCTGGACATCTAAAAACGTCCCCATGAGAGGCCCCTGATTATTCCTCCGGTGGAAGGAGAAATAATGTGCGATGTACGCGGACAGGAACGGACCTATGGGACTAGAGTATCCGGGCTTGCGACGGTACCCTCGGAGCTCAATCTTGAAGTGCTCTTCAAGCAGCAATCCCCAATTGATAGGCTCGCCCTTGTCGGCCACGAACAGGAGACGGAGTTGCTCAGCAGTGATAGCATTACAATCATTCTGAAAGTAAATCTGGCTAAGAATGCCGCGCATCCTGGCAAACCAAGGGTCCTCGTAAATCTTCCCCAGGGCGAAAATATCATACTTGCCGTCCTCTCGGATGGTGTGGTCGAGGGTGCTGAGGTCAGGTTGAGGATGCGCACATGCGGGGCTCCATTCGGTCGCTCCAAGGCCGTCCCAGCCGAAGAACTTGTGCAGGTACCGACTTGAATATTGCACCAAGACTCCCTCGACCATCCCAGATGGAAACTGCTCGTCTTCTGGGCGATCCCGATTAGTTGCAATGAATTCGTGACAATGTCGAATGTTAACCTTGCCCTCCAACAGCGTGTAGTAACGTCCCAATCCTGTCTTCGTGGTCCAGATGAGGTCCGGCCTCCGCTTCCACTCCATGATCTGGCGAGGCACAAAAAAGGGTGGGACTGGTTTCTTACGCTCCATGGTGCTACTGCTACGCTGACTACCTGGGTGCTCTATCGCGGGCTGAACGTGGTGCAAGAGAGCAGGAAGGAGAAGAGACAATGGTGAGCGAAGAGCCGTGGTGTGTGCGGAATGTGGAGCGCACGCAGCGTGGTGAGCCTCTGCACTGGGAGAGACGCCTGGGTGACCAAGGCCTTTCCTTGGTTGGCGCAAGGGCCCCAAGGGAAATGATGGGAGACGTTTGGGGCATGGTGTGACTGGATGGGGAAGACATAGACAGGTAGAACGGCGCTGGGGCGGCTGTAGGTGAGGATGACTGCCTAGCGGGGATGGTGGCGGCGGGGTCCTAGTAGTGCGGGGTCTACGGTTGGGTCTGGTTGTCCCATCCCTAGCCTGTCCCTCTGTGCCCAGGTAGTCTAGATCTACTCGAATGTGGTTTACATGGTATTTAGGGATGATTTGACTCACATCCTGGGCAGTTTTTGGAAAATTTTGGCTGCCATGGGTTCCAAAATGTTTGGAAGTAACATACGCTGATTGTTTTTCTACCTGGTTTGAATGTAATCGTTGGCATCGTGGTGTCAGGGAATTAACCTGTACTTGGGTTTGGTTGGGTCCAGGATCCGAATGGGCTCGAAGAGTGGGCTCCCCTTCTTGATGAGAGGCTGAGCTGTCGGTAGCTTGGAGGAGTTCCTGTGCATCGGTTGCCAAGGTTTTATGAATGTCTCCTAGGCTGAGTACGGGAAAGGTAATGGGTGTTACTGAATGGTAATGTTTCAACTTGGTTGTGTTCACAATAGTTGCTTGTGGATCATAATTCGTGTCATTAACTAACAGAACCGTGTTGTTGGGTAACACTAATTGGACTCTGTAAGGCCCATTCCACATGAATTCAAACTTTTGTTTTCTGAGCTTGGGGTCTCTGGGGCACCATAACACGTGATCCCCTTTTTGAAACAGACGGGGGGGGGTCTGGAGGCCTGGAAGTACTTAGCTGTCAGTTCCTTTTTGCTTGTTATATTTTTTGTGGCGGAGGCCCTGACTTCTTCGAGATGATGAATGTCTTGGAGCCGGGCAGCAAGGACTCTATGGGGAGTGTAATCCTTGGCTTGCAGGGTACTAAACGTGGGGGCTATATACTCCGTAGGGAGAAGAGGTTGTGTCCCGTAAACTAATTTAAAGGGACTGAACTGTGTGGCACTTTTTGTGGCAACCCGATATGCCCATAGGGCTGCTGGCAGACAATCATCCCAGTCGGCCTGGTTAGCTTGGACAAACCTGCGGAGTATATTGATGAGTGTTTTATTTGTTGATTCGGCCTGGCCATTTCCCTGGGGGTAATAAACCGTGCTAGTCCTGTGCTTGATAACATGGTTATCCAGGAGGTCTTCGATGACTGTATTTACAAAATGGGATCCTTGGTCAGACACGATTTCAAGGGGACAACCAAATCGTGTAATAATATTTTCGTATATGAATGTGGCAGTGACGACAGCCGTATTATTCCGGAGGGGTCGGGCTTCTACCCATTTGGTCGTGTAATCCGTGGCAGCAAGGATATATTTATACCCTTGGCGAGTGACTGGGCGTATAGGTCCGACGAAATCTAGGCCCCATCGCTGGAACGGACCCAGGGGTGGAATGGACTTGAGAGGTACACGACCCTGATGTTGAAAATTTGTCGTGGCCATTTGGCATGCATGGCAGTGTTTAATGTATGCGTACACATCCTTGTACAGTGTGGGCCACCAATATTTTGCAGTGAGCTCTTTTTTGATGGTAGTCTCGGGCCCTTGGTGACCTCCTGCAGGGCCATTATGTAGGGTGGATATAATAGAATTCTGTTGTGACGTGGGTACACACAGTCGAAGTTCCTGGTCTGGACCACGGCGGTATAGGTGATTTTGGACCATGGTGCAGGGAAGCGTTGTGCGAACAAAGCTGATCTTCCTGGTGCCGGTCAGTCCTGTTGGTATGGTGCCCATGGTTAGGTACTGAATGATATTGTTGCGCCAATCGTCCTGGGAGTCCATGGTGATACTGGCCGTTTGTAAGTATGGCTCGTTGAAGGAGTCGTCGATACCCTCCTCGGTTGCCTGGGAATCCCTGGATAAGTAATCGGCTACTACATGTCTTTTCCCTGGGACGTAGACTGCCTCAAAGTCATATTCTAGAAGTATCATAGTCCACCTTGCTACTCGTCCTGTGACCAATGGTTGGTTAACCAGATAAGAAAGACTGTGATGATCCACCATAAACCTGAACTTATTTCCCAATAAATAGTGACGGAATTTTTTGACAGCATAAATCATTGCTAGAGCTTCTCGTTCTGTAGTAGAATAGTTACGCTCAGCTTGGTTCAGGAAACGGCTTGCGTATGCAACCGGTTGATCATATTTTCCTTGTAAGTTCTCGGCCAACATGACTCCCACGGCAATGTTTGAAGCGTCTGTGTGGACATGGAAAGGCTTGGACCAATCTGGGGCAATCAGGATGGATGCCTTGGAATAAGCTTCCTTTATTTTGTCCAGGGCAGTCTGGGCCGCGGGGGTCCAATCCCGAGGATATGTATACCCGGCATGATTTAAAGCTGTAATGGGTGCAGTAAGATGGGCCAATTTTTCAATATATATTCTGTTAAACTGGGATAGTCCTAGGAGTCTTTGGACACCTTTTTGATTTTTTGGGGCTGTCATGTTAAGGATGTCTTGGATCTTCTCAGGGTCTGGAAGTTTGCCATGCTTGCAAACGATGTATCCTAGGATAACCCCGGCAAAAAACAGAAACATACATTTTTCTGCATTAAGACTTACTCCGTTTGCTCTGCAGGCATGGAAGATTTGGCGCAAGTGGGTGACATGGTCTTCCATGCGGCCATAGACCGTTCCATCATCCAGATATATGCGAAAAAAACGTTTGAGGTAGGGCCTGAAAATTAATTCCATGACTCTTTGGAATGTCATGGGGGCATTTTTGGCGCCAAAAGGCATCCTCTCAAATTGGTATGGACCCCATTCCGTGGAGAACGCCGTTTTGCCTTTATCCTGCTCGGCCATGGCTACCTGGTAGTAACCTCAAAAACAATCCAAGAAAGAATACATTTCATGGCCAGCTACCTCATCTATGATTTCTTCCATGTATGGGAGTGGGTAATGGTCCTTATTGGTAGCTGCGTTTAATTTACGGAAATCGACGCAAATTCTCAAGGTTCCGTTTTTCTTTGGTATGATAACCATGGGTGATAACCATGGTGCCGAGTCAACCGGGGATATAAACTTGGCTTTTAACAGTTTGTCTAATTCGGCTTTAACTTGGATGGCATAATTTGGATTCATTCGATATCTCCTTTGTTGCACTGGGGTGGCACCAGGTACCAGGTCGATGGTGTGCTCAGCAATTGTCCTAGGAATACCCTGTAAGTCTTCATGTCCCCAGGCAAAAATATCTTGGTATTCATGGAAAAGGGCAATGGCAGCTTGCTTGATGTTATCTAGGGCGTCAGCGTTGATTTTGATATATTGGGGTTTCTCAGGCGTTGCAAGGTTAACCAACTCAACTCGTTCCTTGGCACCATGGGTCCATCTCGTAATCACCTCTTTTTGTAGGGCATGACTGGCTCGAGTGGAGTTTACTGTTACGGTTTCCCTGACTTCTTTGGAGAAGTGTTCAGGAATGTCCATCTTTTCGTGTTCCGTAACCAAGCTGGCCAAATGGATTTTCTCTAGAGGAATGAGGTCAGGGTTAGCTTGGAATACCAAGGCTTCTTGTTCTGGTGATAATCCTTCAATCCAACTTGTCCCTGCTTTGTGTCTGATCTGGTTGGCTCTAGCTCTGGTGATGCAACTATCGACTGGAATTACTACCGTAGTACCTTGGCGTTGTATACGAATTTGATTTCTGGATCAGTCGTGAATCGCATTCATGTCTCGAAGCCATGGTCTTCCAAGTATAATGGGGAAACTACTACTTTCTGGCATATCGATGACCACAAATGTCGCAGGGGTAGAAACTCCATGGGTTGTGATGGCGACTGCGGGTAAAATACCCAGGGGAGTCACTGGAGCATCGTTTGCCATACGCAATATGAACTGAGCTCGCTTGGGCACTGGAAGTCCTAGGGTTTCTCGGAGATTGTTACTCATCACGTTTACTCCGGATCCGCCATCGACGAGTACATTACTGAGTTCATGGTTCCCAAGTTGCCTATGAATCACAGCAGCGTCTGGATCGAGTGTAGTAGAATTAACTTCGATGACTGCAAGATCTGGCGAAATTTCTGGCATGGCCGCTTGTTGTAGGTATTTTTGTAGCTCTGGGCTCAGCTGTAACAACTTAGCCAAGGTAATAGTGACATTGGTATCATCCAGGAGTTTTTTCATGCCTAGGTCGACCATGGGTGTTTCCAGTCCTTGTTGTATTTCGCGGCGTATATTATGCATCCTTTCCCAATGCTGCTCTGAGAAAGGTTTCCTATGCTCAACCACATGGTCGGTGTCTGTGGTTTTGGAACGTGTGGTGACGACTGCAGTACTGATGGTGGCCACGTTTGTCTCGGCTCCATGGACTTCTGTTAAGGTTACTCCTCCACGGCGTGGCGGGGGAGTGTTTCTTTGAGCTTCGGCCGGCATGGGACCATGGTTTTCCATGGTGCTCCGGGTCTGTCCCCATCGTTGCCTGAGCACGGGACACTGGCCACGTCGATGCTGCAGGGAACCACACTCCCAGCATGCATCGTTCCTACTGGGCTGAAATGCATCCACATTAATTTCTTCAGGAAACATGGAAGCCCTAGTTGCCCTGGGTCGCCGAGTTTCTTCTGGGCGACTATTTCCTGGGGCAAACCAGCATCGGCCATTGTGTGTTTTTCCACAGGTAGCACATGGTGCAAGGATTGGACGGGCCTCGGTACGGAAGGTAGGCAACGGTAACAAGGGAGCCTGGGTCTTTTGAAGTGCCCCGAGTTCCCGGCTGATATCATTTGCGGCTGAGAGTATTTCATGTAGGGTCTTGACTCCTCGGATAACAATTCCTTGTTGAATCCATGGTAGTAATCCTTTTTTGAACCATTCACATAGGTAATCTTCCTCGGGTCGTTCGCTCAATTTATCTGCTAACTGTTTGAATCTGTCATAAAATTTGTCGACAGGTTCATTTCTCTCTTGTGAAATGCTACCTAAGGCCCGTAATATTTCCGAACTGGTCTTCAGTTTTCTGAACTTCTGTAAAAAACTTCGTTCCATTTCCTCCCAGGTAGCATGGGAGTGCTCGGTTTCAAAATCTATGTACCAGTTAATGTGATTTCCCTGAAGGGTTGTACCAAATATATTTTGCAAATCTGCGGGATTATTAATCCCATTTGTGCGTGCAATGACCTTAAAGCGGCGGATGTGCCAGTCTGGGTCTCCTGTTTCGTCAAAAACAGGATAAGGAATCTTAGGAAGCTTGGCATGCCTTTCTGGGTTGGTGCCGCTGGTAGCAGCTGTAAGATTCCCCCTAGGCAGTGTGGCCGATCGTAATGGTTCTACTGGAGCCTCGGAAGCCTGGTTTGCTTGGTTTGCTTCCTGGGTGCGGCTATCCTCTAGAGTCTGGTATTGGATGCTAAGCATCTCGAGCTTGGCGTTAGTACCATCATTTTGTGCCGCCAAATTCGTCATTTGTTGTTTCATCCATTGTAAGAATTCTTTTGTGGCATCTGGGTTGTCTGGTTGTGCAATTTCTTCTGCCTCGGTGTTTCTTTCCGTGGAGACTTTCCTTGGAGGCATGGTGTCTGATTTTTAGAGAGTAGTTTGGTTTTATCTCAACATTCCATCCCCAGCATGGTCGCCAAAATGTTATGCTGGGTTGTAACTATGGAGATGTGAGATTAGGTCAGCAGGGGGGTAACCAGGGTGTAAGGAGATCGAGCGGGTATGAGACCGGGTAGTTAGTGAGGCCCTTGGGACATAAATACTTAGCGGTAGAGATAGAGACGTGAACCAGGGGAAGTTTGGTGACCGTGGTGCCTTGGTTGGACCGTGACTGTAGACTTAGAGGAGTCGGTTCCTAGAATACCCAGGGACAGTCGAGGGTGACGACGAAGTTAAAGAAGACAGAGTATATCATGGAGGCAATAGCTAAGGGATTGTTGACAGACAAGGCAATATTCAAAAGGGGAATTTAGACGAGCTCTTAAGACTAAGACAAGGTGCAAGAGGGAGAGAGTAAGAGTACGGAATGCCAAGGACTTAGCCTCGTGCCCGACTGTCAACCAAGTGACCTCGGTATGTATTAAAGGAGAAAACAGAGAGTTCAGGGAGACAGCTCGTAAGCTTAAGTCTAGCCTTCATACAACATTCACAGAGAGCCAAAACTGCTATTTGCTATGCCTTTTATACTATAGTATCCTTCCTAAATTCCTGCTTCTACTCGTAGTTCTGCCGCTACTACTGCTTCTACTCGTAGTCCTTCTGTTTGGTAACCGTGGCTTCAGTTTGATATCCCCTGGCCGCCTTCTTACCCTGACGGGTAACAAGTGGCATTCAGGATAGACCCCTGTCCGGAGAATGCGAACTTGTTATTTTTCATTATATACACCATATTTTTATTCTGCCCTTAATTAATGTTATGTAATTTTTCCTTAAGAGAACTATTCATTCATGTATAGAGTTGAAGTGCATAAGACTAATCACTGTCTGGACAGGGGTCTGTCCGAACTATGACAGCAAGGAATAGTGCCGGATCTTTGTGTGCGTGCACCGTAGAAGAGAGAATCACCCCCAAAGAAAATAAAAATAAATAAATAAACTAAGACACCTACCAGTAGTCAGAGTCGGAAAGAAAGAAAAGCTGGTTATAAAGACAGGGAATTGCCGTCGAAGGAAAACGGCAAAAAGAAAAAAAGGAAAAGGGATAAACATGAAACAAAGGGACGACTGTTTAGAGGAAAATTTTGAAAAAAAAAAAAATGAAAGAAAGAAAGGTAGAGACGAACCTTCAGAGGAGGATGAAAGAAAAAAAAAAAAAAAAAAAAAAAAAAAAAAGGGACAAACCTTTTGAGGAGGATGAAAAAAAAAAAAAAAAAAAAAAAAAGGAAAGAAAGGAACGAACCTTCGGAGGAGAATAAAAAAAATTAAAAATAAATAAATAAAAAATTTAAAAAAAAAAAAAAAAAAAAAAAAAATTGAAAGAAAGAAAAGGACGTACCTTCAGTAGGAAATAATAAAAAAAAATTTAAGAAAAATTAAAAGAAAGAAAAAGACAAACCTTCAGTGGGAAATAATTTTAAAAAGAATTAAATAAATAAAAGAAAAGAAAGGGACGTACCTTCAGAGGGAAAAGTGAAGAAAGTTTAAAAAAAGTTGAAAGAAAGGAAAAACATACAATACAATAAAAGTTGAAAAGAGAGGCACCTACCATTGGAGGAAAATAAGAGATAGGGGAACAAGATAACAGAGTTATGTACCTGTTTCGGAAACAAATAAAAAAAAGAATATGAAAAAAAAAATATGGTACATTCCGCGAAAGGGAAAAGAATAATTAAAATAAGAATGATGGCAAATAAGGAAAACAACCTTACAAGGGGAAAAATATTAGAAAGGATGGAATAAAAAAATATCGGATCAGAGTCCACTGTTGCGATGGAATCAAGCACGAAACGAATGTTCATGACAGGTAACAGTACGTCCGGACAGGAAAAAACATGTCCGGACAGGTAACAATATTCCCAATCCGATTAAGTCACCACTTAGTTTGGTATTGCAAGCGTTCAGTGAGCAACCCAGATCATGTCTCACATGAGAAGCTCCCTTAAGGATAATTTGCACAATACAGTGAAGTTGTGAAAATCAACAAACAAAGGGGACATCATTCACTTCGAAGAAGACTGTACACAAATGAAAATGAGTTAACATTGTAGAAAGGTGGTGCTCAATGTACAAATTTAACAGAAAGTCTAATGTGAAGACCATTCAGCCTCCCTACAAAAAATACCAACAGACCAAGAGAGCTACTGCTCTACGAGTTCCACTTTCTAGTCTGGCCTCCTTTCTTCTTCGCCTCAGTTTCTAAACACGCCTTAAACCTCCTCAGATTCTTCGGACCATTGTTCACCTTGAACGATGGTTGTGACCAGGGGTGCAGTAAATCCTTACCAGCCTTCACCTTCAAAGACAAAATCTTCCCCTTTGCCTCATTGAATATAGCCAAGAAATTATCCCGCAACCTCACATTGTCCACAGCTTCTGCCTCGATCTCTGCCCATCCTGACCTCATGGCTTCAAGAGTTTGCTCCGGATAGCAACAGCAGCTACTGATTTCCCCATGTCCTGAACTTCATCAGACGAATCTCCAACCACTCTTGTTATCCTAGTAGGAGCAAAGCCAACTTGAATGGTCCCTCAAAGCGTACTTGCATACCAGATAATATCTGCCGGATGAGCATCAGTATTAATCATTCTAAATACCTTCACAATGTGCTTGCAAACGTTGCCTCGCATCCCAAGGGGGCAATTACAGTGTACCCAGTTTGAGTTTGGGTTGGTCACAACCCAAATGGTCTGTGATGCCACATACGCCACATCATATTCCACGCAGATGACGACATGTTCGTCCGGAATCTCCTCGGCCCTGATTACTGCACTTGCCACAATTCCTTCAGCCTTGCCATTCTTTATAAAACCGTATAGTTTGCACTGGATAGCATACCAGTAATGAATCAGAACATCCTTGAGAAGGTGATACACCAACCTGTCCACCCGCCGTCCGTCGAACTCCTGTCTTGATGTCCGGAGAATTGCCTTCAGATTGGCATGGTAGCTCTCGACAGCTACGTTTGTGTCCTGATTAGCATGAGGCATATTCCGGAAACCCTTTACCCACATCTCCAGCTTTGAAATTCAGTGCTCCTCAAAATATGCAAAGAAGACCTTAGCCTGTCGGTACTTTGCCTTCAAGAACTTGAAACGCTCATGTGCAGCCTTCACAGCAAGATCGCCCTGAAGAATCCCATTGCCATACATTAAATTTGCACAAGCAGAATGGATCTCTTTCCGCAAGTAGTTTTCTTTGATCTTCTGAGTGGCATTCTCCAACCATGCCTTCCTTGTGTGCCAAAGACACAGCAGAATGGCGATGTCGTCTTTCTTCTTCCCTGGAATAGTCTCTGTTTATAGCCAGACCTTCTTGCAATCACAGAGTACTATATCAGTCCGGATTCTCAATAGGGACAGCAAGAAGGAAACTGTCCTGAATTGCAAATCCAAAAATTGTAGAGATTTTGGCTGGAACAAACGTGATGGCATTAAGTTCAGCGTTATCGTTATCTACCAGGAAGGCGTTAGGCCTCCACTGAGGCCGGACAGCCAAGCAACGATCCCGTAACTTTGTTAGCCACGGCACAATATCCACTTCCCGGGATCTGATCTCAATGGTGAAAGCCATAAGGATACCCTATTCCCACTCATCAAATACCATCACCGTAGACAACGGGTATTCCAAATCAAGACAGGAGTGCTGGACGATCAGTTTAAAGAGGAAAACATTGTGACTGACCAGGACAAATAATGTGGTGAAAAAATTTAAGACAAAGAATGTGATGAGTAAAAGTAGCAGTTATCTGGAAAAAATGATCAGGACTGCAAACAGCAAATTGGTTACCTTGGGGGCATTTGTCGAAAATGTGGCATCCATTGACAACGCCCTACCATGTCCGTGCCTGACCATCATCTATAGCTGCCGGTCAGTCTGGAGTGCAAGAAAGAATGGATCATCCTCCGGTGGCGGGGGATCGTTCAGCTCCAAACTACCATACTCCCTGTAGTGGTACCAGCTGTCCGGGTTTTCATCTGTCCAGAGTCTGACACTCATTGCATCGCTAGGGTGTTTCTCCTATAGTTCCTTGGCCAGCTTATTTGCAATGTTGTAGACATCCGATGGCATAATGAAAGTGTGCCTCGTGACTAGAAGATTATTTTGTGCACACCTCATCACTTCAGCTTTGTACTATGCCATCACCTATGCTGGTGACTTACTTGATCTGTGGGTATGAGCAATCCAGTGCTTTGTGGCTGCAAACAAGTGTCCGGACAGACCAGCCCTTTGTCCTCCAAATTCAGAGCCGTGACAGGGTTTTCCATCCGGGTTTGTTTGAGTCATACAGTGGAACTGGATTGTGCAGAGAGTTTCATCTGCTTGTATTTGTTTTGCAACAAAGTTGCACTGGCAGCCCCTTTTCATGGACATGCCAGCCTGAATCTTGCTAACCCTTGACTTCCGGCCAGGCTTGGTTGCACTCTCAATTAGGGCTTGAGCTTGGAGCAGCTTTTGTACCTCATGTACCCTTTGGAGCTCCTTGTACCCTTTGGAGCTCCTTTGCATCCTCCTCTTCCGCTTCTTCATTCAAGTCAGGCACTGCCTCTGTCCTGACCTTTTTCTTAGCTCGCCCCTTCTTCTCAGCAACCTTCGCAGCCAACTTAGCCTTCCCAGCCTCTTTTGCAGCCTTTTCAACCAGTTATTTCGCTGCCTTCAAGGCTTTCTTTTGATTTGTAGAGTTTTTCTTCTGTCCTAGGGCATGGGAGAACACTTTCTGCAACTCTACCTTGTAGTGGTGTATGTAGTCCTCAGGGCCATATTGACACCAGTACCTGTTTTGGACAGTAAACGAGGCAATTAGTAATAGAGGGCAAAACATTGCTGAACAAAATTAGAAAAAAAAAGCATTATTCGAAAAGTAAGAAAGTGAACAGTCCTTTAGGAGCGAGCACATCCTGTGCTGACTTAACATGTAATCCCATACCTGATTTCTTGCACTGCAGATTCAGCCTTGATTTGCTTCCAATCATCTTTCTTTATACACTTCCAAGACTCCTCCACGAAGATGCAAGGATGCTGCCGGCCAGACATCTCTCCCTCTAGAAAATCATCAACTCTATTCCAAGGGATTGTAGCCTTCTGGGTTTGCATGCGATTGCCGTTGCCCACATTGGTCTTCTCTTCCCACACTAGATCTGCTCTGTTGAATGGTCCTGGTGGCGGGATCTGGACAAACACCTGTACCTTCTCCTTCATCCTCCTCCAAGGTTGCCTTTTTGTGATTTCAGCCAACAAATCTAAGTCGAAGAGTTTACTCTCTTCCTCCACCCGGAAACCTCCTCCCGTGTTCAGCTCTGGCTCCTTTTGGTCATCGGAGGTTTCACTCGGCAAGGGGGCTCTATCCAAACTCTGCCGTGCTTACTCCCCATGTCTGCATGCGACTTCTTCTTCTTGGCGAACTTGCTCCCACATCAGAAGCTCTAGATCGGAATCACCGTCTCCTTGTAATGCTTTGTGATGGTGATCTAGACAAGTTCCGAGCGCTCCTTCCTGCACCAACTCTGTTGGACAGGCGCTAGATCCGCCTGATTCTGCAAAACGGCGCCTACAAACTGCATCTGATCAACCTCCCTCCTCTTAGCTAACACCAAAGTTTCCACCGTCTTCCTCCCATGTACAGTCCTACCCAATAGCAGATAGATCCACGGCGTACCTCTGGCTTGGTCCTCCAATGCCCTTGGCCGTTGCAGTCGCAACCTGATCCACACCTCCATGACAAAAACAAGGCGCTGCCTCATCGCCAAGAATCCCTCGGAACACGACCCTCGAGACCTCCTCTTGAAGACGCTGTGTGTTGTCGTCCTCCATGGCAGCCGCCTCTCTTTTGACCATCACATCATGACTCTATCTCCTTGTATCTCATAATCGATTTCCACCCTAAACCTTCAGCCTGCGGACATCATGGGGACATACGCATTGCTGTGCATTCTACAAAGAAGTTGCAAAACATTGACGTGAAAGCAAAACACCAAACAAAAGGAGACACAATTGCAGCTGACGTCTCTAGCGACGGCGGGAGTAATGACACCCCCGCGGGCGCGAGGTACGATGCCCACCCACCCCCCCCCCCCCCCCCCCGGCAAGAGAGACGACAATGACGGGGATGAGGGATGAAGACAGGCGGGGGGATGAAGGCTTGCGCGGGCAGGCGTTGTGAGACGGGGCGCAGGGGACTCTGCGGGCGCGAGGGCGCGAGGGCGGGGCTCCAGCGGGCCGGGGACGGGGGGTCGACCTGACGAGTTGGACTGCCGTTGCCCGCGAGGCGAGCGGCTGCACCTCTCGTTGGGGGAGAATAGAGAGACTCGTGAGCTTGGCCCGGCCTTGAAGCCTGAGCATTGGCCCAGCCTATTGCTCTATACCAACTTTGCTCTGTTATTGACTGTTCAACTGTGAGGTCGACTTTGAGCTCCATTTTTTGAGTGTAAGAAGTTTGCAGTGTGGCAGAGGACTTCTTGAGCAATTTCCTTGGTGTTCTCTTGGTGGGCACTTCTTCAGCAATTTTCATTGAATTGGCAACAGCCTAAGAAGAGCTATGTTTGTTAATAATTTGGTTTTTTATTTTTCTTCAAGTGTTAGTCCAATTATTGAATAGAAGTCATCAATATACAGTGAAACAGTGATGCTTGTTTAGAGAAACATGAAGGATAGGAGAATTCATCCACTTGTTTAAATGGTAAGTATTTTTTTGTAAAAATTGAACATGTTTATATATACTAAATTTTTATACAATTGTTTGGTTTACCTTCACTTTAAATTTTTGAAATTGTGTTAAAAAGGTTCTAAATATTGTGGTTGATGAATCAATGAGTGCAGGTGAATCAAGCTCATCAAGTTTGGTATTTTGATAAGGTAATAGTGGTTTGACTCCATTATGTTCACATTCACATGATGTGTTTTGATATTTGCATCATTCATTTTTTTTGGAAAAAAATTGTCAAAAAAATATTTTTTATTTTTAGGTCCCGTCCAAAGTGAATTTGACACGTCCAAAAACCCGTTCATTTTCAGAGAACCCGTCTGCTGGAAATGTTTTTTTTTTCAAAACATGTTCCTAGACATGTTAGTGACCTTATGAAAAACCACCACTGAGTGGACAGACCTACATGCAGACATAAAAACAATCCCGTCTCTCTGGCGTTTCTACTCTTCCAGCATACTACAAAACTTAATCATTTTTTTCCAACTTCCATGTCTCTACATGATTTACTTCCACTGTAGAGTGTTCCAAAAGCAATGAGCTGGGATAACTTAACCCAGAATTGTCAAACTGGTCACCGCGGAGAAACAGGAGATCAGTGACCTAAAACCGTGGGAGTCTGAATCTGTGAACTCTGTGAGTGCATGAGAGAGGATACTGCCGTGGTAATTGTTGCAAGCAGGGAGTGAGGTAGTTAGGTTCCATATGGGCAAGTGTAAAGTTCGAAATAGAAGAACATGTGATATATAAATTGTGATCCATGACAAGCTATCTCAAGAGAGACTGTCGGGCAAGCATTCAAAAAAGGATAACAGAATTTGCTAAAGGTTGACACGGATCTTGGAGGACTAAAATAAAAAACAGTGGCTAATGTTGATCCTGAAAACAACATCCTCACATCAAAAATATGCGGAGCCTTCATACAGGAGTGCTTGCATTGTTGTCATTAGAAAAAATATGTGGAGAGGAATTGGCAAGGAAAGTCGCTAAGAATGTGCATGTCCAAGAGCTTCCCGCAGATTCAGCTGACTTTGAACAGTGAGAGATAGAAGAGAACAGTAAGAGCTAAAAACAAAGAACTTGGAATGCAAGGTGGCCCTCCAAATTTGCATCCAAGGTCGTGCACAGCATGTGCGGGGTCGGGCAAGGAGTGTCCTACGGAGCGGCACTGTTGGTGAGCACAAAAGGACGTGCCCAGCCCCAAGCCCAAGGCCTGCCCACCTCCCTTCGCTGACCGCTTGCACTTTCCTGCTGCACCAAACCACGTGGGTTCGAGGCCACGTCCTCCTTCCCGCCCTTCTCAGTAACTGCCTGCCCAACGTCCCCATATGCCGCAATCCTGAGACCCTCGCACAAGAACTCCCCTCGCCCCCTGAGACCCCTCCTGTTCTGTAATTCCTTGCACTGTATGGCATGTGCAAAATTTGTAAGTGAGTTATTTGGAAAAAAAACAAGAGCCCCTTATCTAATTTATATTTTATCTCACAATGACAAATAGAAGATATAGAAGCATAAGATAGATGTAGTAATGGTGAAAGAATTTTTTTTTTTAAAAAGATTAAAATTTGTAAAAAAAAAAAACACACACACACAAATTGAAGAGGCATTAGATAGAGAAGTAGAACATCAAAACCGTAGAAAGTTTAAAAAATTAGAGGATGGATAAAAGATGTCTAGGCAATGGAGAATCTGAAAAACATAGAAAAGAGAATAATAGATATAGAGAACTCTTAGAGAAGAAACATTATACATGTAGATTGTGCTCTAGAAAAGATAAGTAATAGATAAGGAGAATGGTTTAGAGAGGAATACCTATAGATGGATTTAGAGTACCATAAAAAGCTTCACCAATGGATATCCTAATAGCATTCTTTGCAAATGTGAAGTCCCTGGCAAATGTACTATTTGACTTGCATTGCAAATGTGAAGTCCCCAGACATGTACTATTTGTCCTTGCATTGCACACCCGACAATTTCTCCTCTTCTGCACCATACTTTTCAAGCCATGCGCTGATGAGACATATGGAAATAATGTTGAATATCCACGTTTTCTGCCTGCCCATTTAGCTGCTAGGTCTTTTGCCAATTGCATGATAAAAGAGAGGTGAGTTACTGGCTCTTGTAAAAATCTAAAACTAAGATCGCTATGTATAACCCATGCATTCACTATAACCGTGTCTATCACGTAGAAAAAAATCCGATGCCACCATTTGTGGCTTCTGGTAAGGCATGAATAAGTGCCACGTAATTGATCAGCAGTGTCTATTCCCCTCATGTTCTTTGTATATTGCAAATGCATTGGCCCAGACTTCACTTTTTTTCGCTTCCTACTTATTTTCCGCATAACAAACTGTATAACTCCTGGTGATGGAATTGGCTCTGCATGCGTAGAAAGAAGGACTACTGCTTGCTTGTCTTTCCACACCGCACAACATATTTTCCTTCCTTGTGCATGCGATAATCCACCCATCCAAGGTCTTGTTTCTCTGTCACTTTCTTGGAGAACATTGCCCAAGGTACATACTTGCGTTTGGCTCTTAGAGTGCCTGTTGCCATGATGCCATCCTCCAATAAATCCAAATATAGTGGCACTGATGTGAAAAAATTATCAGCTGTTACAATATGGCCTCTTCCCCCCAAATCTCTTATGAGGTCTTTTACTACATTTCGACCTTGCAAGCCTTCACCCTTGCCACTTCTCAACCGCTCTCCACCTAATGAATTTCCATGGCCTTCTTCTACATTAGATTCCACTTCTTCATCATGTGGATTACCCCCTTTACCACAATAAATGTCGAAGTTCCATAAATACTTGGATACTGCATCGCCTGCAGCCCAAACTTTGATTCCAAATCTTACTGGTTTTTTTGGCATATATTGTTGCAATGGACAATACTTCCCTTTGTACATAATCATGCTTTCATCCACTGTCATTTGCTGATTTGAAGACCACATAGCTTTGCACCGGTCTCTCACTTCATCTAACATCCATCGAACCTTGTGCAATTTGTCATACCTTGGGCTTTCCCGGTTTGTAACACATGGAGGTGCATTTGCCACTTGAAGACAACGTGTTATAGCTTCAGACCTATCTCTTGTCATAATTGAAGAAATGGTTGAACAACGAAATAGTGACTCCTCTTTTGACCAATAAAGTCTTATAGAAGGTAACTTCTTTATCCCCATAAATAAACATATAGAGATGTATCCATGAAACTCCTCTAATCCTAGAGGACTCCAATCTAAGCCACCTCTTGTCTTTCCATCTTCCCCTATTACTTCAGATGCATATCGATTAGTCTCCCGTACCGCCTTCCTTTGCAACTTTTCAGACCAAAACTTTTCAAATAATCCCACTATAGATGGCAACCTTCCATAAGGATGTGTGCATCTTGGTTCTGGTCCTGTAAATGGAAGAGGTGGATTTATATAACAATGAGTGTCTTTTGTCCATGTGTTAGGTCCAAATCTCTCCAACATTGGATCGTCTTTCACATTGTTGGCAGCCCCCTTAGATGGGCCTGCTGTATCCCTTCCTTTCCCCCTTGGTGTGGACCGCGCGCTCTGCTCTGTTTTTTCTTGGGTGGGGGCTTGTACCAAGAGTCAGAAGAGCTACCTGATTGGCCGCCGTTGCCATGGGGGCTGACAGGCACGGGCCCACCGCCTTGCAGTGGCACCTCCACCCTTTCAGCCAAAGGAGCTCCCCAATGGTCCTCTGGATGCATGGGCGCCAAGCCCACCCTCTGCCCCGCCCAATCTTGCACTGCTCCTCGGCGCCCTCTTCCTCGTCGACGCCCTGTACATGAGTCTCTCCCTCGCATAAAAAGTCCCCGCCCTCTCGCGGCCTCCTCTCTGACATTTTGCCTGGCTCCCTCTGCCTCGAGGCTGTCTCTCTCCGCGTCCTCATACAGTCCTCCCTGCCCGCCGCTAAGCCCCCGCTCCACCTCCTGCATCCTACCCACTCCCGCACGCTGCTCTGCTGCTGATCCCCGCCCGTTTTCCCCCGCTTCCTCCCTGTCGCCCCTTCCTGCTCCTTCACGCTGTACATCCCCCTCTTGCCCCCTTGCGGTTCCTTCACGCTGCCCACCTCTTGGTACCTCCTTCGCTCCTCTCGGCCGCCCTGCCCTAATATGTTCTCCCTCCGACAGAGTACTATCCGAGTCAGGCTTCTCCCTCGAAGGTATCTGCACCATGGGATGTCCCTTGCCCCTTTGCTGCTTGCATCCAAGGTCTTCAGACTCTGTTGCCGAGTCGTTGCTTGAGGAGCTACTATCAGCAAATGAAGGATGACCGTCGTATGCAGGCACAGGTGAAGTGGCGCGCACATGCATTTTGATTCTAGTTCGATGTGTTGTTCCAAAGGTCTCTTTTTGGTGTTGTGTCTTCGAATAAAGTCTTCCTCTATATGGTCTGTGCACTGCCCCCTCGCATATTTCTTGCACCTCTCTATCTTCAAATCTTACAGTTATGGTCTTTTCCTTACTGCTAGGGTTTACAGATTCTTGAATGAGATGACCCACACTCCATGTTTCCACATTGTGCATAGTATCTTCTATGTCTTCATATAAGAGTAATCATTGTACTCTAACAACTTCTTCTGATTCTTTTGTGCACTGATTCAGAGTCTGAGGAAGGCTCACATGTGATCCGTGTGCGCCCGAAGTCATTTGGAGTTGGATGTCCGGCAGGTGGATCCGCGAGCTCCCAACCTGAGGACTCTTATGGTGTGCGACTGTGTTTCTTGGCCCATGCAAGGAGGACACGTGGGGGGGGGGGGATCTTTCGCGCCTCAGCCTCTCCCATAATCGTTGCTCTGCTGCACGGAGACGTGCTGCCGATGCTGCTCGTGCGACGATCTCCAACTCCACTGCATGGCTATGCATTGGTTGCAGCTGCTGGATCTGTGCTTCCTGTAACGTCAAGGAGGTGTTGGAATGACCATGCGGACAGCTGACCTCGCGGGTTGTTGCTCCAGATAATGTTGAAGTTGGGGTGATACAAGGGGTGATGTCGGAGCTCGTTTGGAGGTTGCGGCAAGGGGCGTGAGGGGGCCGCTATCGCCTGATTTTGCTGTGTCGGAGTCTGTATGCAAGGTCGGGGCGGCACCTGTGAAGAGGCGGCTGCAGCCAGCGCTTGCTGAGCTTGCACCTGCATGTGAGGTCGGAGCGGGGGCTGTGAGGGCCCGGCTGCAGCCAGAGCCTGTGACGCTTGCTGGTGCATCGAAGGTCGGGGCGGGGAATGTAAAGCCGCTACTGCAGCCAGCGCCTGCAGTCCCGAATCCTGCATCAAAGGCATCGACTGGGCCTCTACGGTCTCAGCTACTGCCCTTGTTTGTGAGTTCTCGACTACTACAAAGAGAGTGCTCTGTTTTGCCGGTGGCTGCTGCAGCTGACGAGTAAGTTGCTTCTTCCTCATTGTGTTCAACTTTGGGGAAAGGATATATTCTCTCTCAAAGTGCTGTATTCACCTCCGGAGAGAACCCGTTTGGATCTGCTTCAGGTTTGCGCTCCTTCCACCCTAGCAATTTTGCAGCCCAAGAGTACCACAACCACCTGAGATGTTGGGGAGATCTGTCACAAAGCTCACTCTTGTCTTTCTTTAGACGTGGCAATTTAAGTAGATAACTCTCAGTAAGCATCCCTAGCAAATAATCTATCTGCCATTGTTTTGCAGCATGTTTTTATTTGAGAAGGGTAGCAATTGTGCAAGCATCAAAGTTGCACCAGCCTGGAGGGCGAGGAGGTGGAGGCAAATCTGTATAGTTTCTCCTGCCTCTCTGCATTCTCATTGTAATCTGCACTTTAATTTCAATGTGAAGCTCTACAACAAATACTGATCACTCTGTCTACTACGCCCTTACTAGATTCGGAGACTCAATCTGTTGCATCACTACTCACTACTTCATTTCTATTGCATCCCCTAATTAGTCTCTGTCCCACCTGCTCACTGCTCTCTCTTCACCTTTGCTCACGGCTCTCACTCAACCTCCAAACCTTTGTTCACGGCTCTCACTCAAGCTTCAAACCTCATCCTTTGTTTTCCCTCTGTTGTAAGCTGGATCGCTGTAAATTGATCACGGCTCTCACTCAACCTTCGAACCTTTGCTCACGGCTCTCACTCGAACTGTGAACCTGATTCTCCGTTTTCACTCTTTGTATCAGGCTGGATCGCTGTAAATTTGCTTCTATGCAGTAGGTTCAATTGTGATTTTTCTTTGCATTGAACTCATGTGTGTTTCTCAATGAGCTATGATTCAATGCTTGGTGTGTTTCTCAATGAGCTATAATTTTGTGTAACCGTTGTTTCCTCTCACTTAGCAACTTTGCATGAATGTTTTATTTTTTTAACCCGGGACTTCTTTTGGCGCTAAAACTGTCACCAACAATCATCTGCATTCTTTCGCCCCAGAATGAAGTGCCCATCAGGTGACTTGGCATACTGCCCCTTCGAGAAAAAATTAAATAAACACCATTCCGTGCAAGCACATCAAATCTGCCTATGCCGCTCAACAACCAAGCCCCCACCTAAATTCTTTCTTTGGGCAAGGCCCTTTTAACCACGGAGCAGCCAAGCACCCACCGTTTTTATTGCAAATCTCACATTCACATTAAGAGGAACACCCCCACGATGGAGTTCTTTGATGCATTGGCACCCCAACTGGACCAGACACTTCCACAAAAATCCCTAGATGATATTTACTGTTTTGTCATCCGTAGTTTATTTTTCTAGTCATCCAAACGCCATGAAATGGCGCCTGCGGCGCTTCTGGGTTAACTCCTTACTTCTAATGCAGATTGCAAGATTGCAGATCGTGGCAGGCGCTAGGACGCTCCAGATCATGCTGCCCGTGAAGCTCTTGGATTTTAGATCATTGCAATCACCTAGGTTCCTTGAAGCATTGTTATAGGCGGTTTTGTAGAAGATTCTATTGCGGTAAAAACATCATGTTGGGAATTTTGAGGAAATTTTTGATAAGTATTTTTTAACAAATTGTTGATAAGTAGCTTGAGAAATTATTGTATGTGGTGTCATTGATATATGTCCATGTATTTGAATAGAATCTTTGACATTTTTTACAATTTATTTGAATAATTTCAATATTTTTGTTTTTGTTACATCTAAGGTATTATGTCAAAAGCATGTTTTTTTGAAATTTTGAAATATAAAATCAATGATGATAAAATAAGTAACATTCAAGGGTTTCTAATACTCATATTATCAATTTCCCTTATATTAAAAAAAAGAGAAACTTTGGTCTTTGGATGAGACCGAAGTGAATTACCTTTTATTAAAAGATTTAATGGTTCTTAGAAAATACTTTATAGAAAAAGTGTGAAAATTGCTTCTTTTTTTTAAACTATATATCTATGTTGATATCAAAGTAAATCGTATGTAATTTTAATTAAAGTTACTAGTATTAATCAATTTAAATATTTGGATACTTAACCAACTCACATAAAACTAAAAAGTTATAAACCACTAACTAAGTCACATTCCAACAAGCATTAATACTAGAGTAATAGGTGCACCCGAAGTGTCACAAAGCACTTCTCCTGAATGTCTAGATTTTTGAGGAGACACTCTGAGAACAACAGGAAAAGCACCTTTCACTTGAGAGTGTAATATCTAGAATAGGATATTTTAGAACATTGGTGTGTTGTACCTTTTTCATTTAGAAAACAATGAATTTTGGCTTTATTATATTATATGATATTGATGGACCTTTAGAGTATGCCACAACATGCTATATCTGAATACTTCATAATACAATTGTAAATTTTACCGAACTACGACAAGCTTGGTTAAAATAAAATTCCTTTGTTCTATATTCAGCTATATCATGAACTTAGTTCTTCACTTCTTTTGAATTCAAGAGCGTTTTCTGCCTAATTATGACTTTAATTTTCAATTGTATATTTGTAAAGAAACTTGTGCTTTTTGTTCATCCAAAACACCTTCCATATATTAATCCATAAAGGACAAATAGTCCTTCACGGGCTATTTTGAGGTTTGGGCATGTACCTATGACTTCAATTTAGATCAAGATTTTTTGAAACCTTTTGGGAATGTTTGCTGTAATTAGGAATTTGAGGAAATCTAATATTTTTTTCATTCAGACATTCTTAAAAATAGTTACTGTATCTCAAGTAAAATGTTCCATTCAATAGGCAGTTCGGTAGCCATACTAAATACATATTACCCCTAAGATTATTTTTATAAATACTTAATGTTGTCATCTTTAGAATTTCCCAAAAAAAAACTTGTTTCAATTTAAAGTGTTCACTCTACAAAATATCAAAGTTCCTCAGCATTTTAGGCAGTGTACAAAAAAACTTCTTCTTTCCTTCATTAAAGTTAGAAAATTTGTTTTCTTAGAAGTACCCCTTTTTCACTTAAAGGATGGACATCAATCTTTCCTTTCACCGCTTGGATTGGAACTATATGAAATAATGGAATATCTAGGAAAGAAATATGAATAAGCATTCTTTTACATTCAACTCAAGAAAAATATTATTTTTGACATGCTACACTTGTTTTTTGTTTGTAATTTTTTTAATACAATTAACTAACTTAGTTTCTTTGTCATGCACTACAAAACCCAAAATCCAAAATGCAAAACACCTTTGCAAAAAAAACTTAGAGCGTGTCAACCTAGTAAAAAATAAGCGAAGCTGTCGTTTGAGCGGTGGGCGGTGAGCGATGAGCGGTAGGGTTTGTTCCTTTTGGAGGACAATGAATTCAGAGTTTGACCAAATGTTTTCGGGTAGCCATTCGTGTCCAATTTATTTAAACTTTCTTAGGCAAAGTGCAGACCTATAACCTTTGGAAGAGAGAATACGTTCTTGAAGAGGAGGATTGTTGAAAAGCTTAGGTTGCAATCTCTTGGGGATGGTGTCGACCGTTGGGACTTAGTAACCCCAAGTCCCAACCGCCAATTTTCTTCAATTCTCTGGCTCAACACCTTCTGTCACAAAAAATCCTATCGCTTGCACGAAGGCGCCTTTGATCTGGAGATTAAGCACTACATTCACAATTCAGATCTTCCTCTTGAAAAATTGACAAAGCTCTTCGAAGATACTGAATTATGCAAGCACACCAAATTTCATGTTGATAACTTTTTGAAAAAAAATTTATATTGCTGTGTCACAATAGAAACTTAGCTCGCCAATATCAACAGCCATGTTTGCGCTTCTGCCACAATCAAAAACCAAGTCCGTCGCTAAAATTTGAGTCTTTCTTGTAAGGAGGTTGACTTCCACCTTGAAAACACAATCATCAAAGGAATATTGGATATATTGATTGGATTCAAACAACAAAACTTATTGGAAATTTATATAAAATTTTAGCGTCACTGACAGATACTTATGGTAGAACGTCCAAAAATGGCGCAGTGCCAAAAATGGAGCTCTAGAAACAGCGTAGGGTGTTCAAGAACTGTTCAATTAATGTGTAAAAAGTGACGGCTTGCAGCCGTGGATGAAAATTGCGCCATTTTTGAATGGAAGTATACAATTTTTGGATGACATCATGCATTTCTGTAAAAGTGGTATGGCACTTTTCGAATAGTTGGCTGGGTAGTTATGAAACAAATCTCGAGCATTTATTACTTGATGCAGAACAGATTATTAAGTAAGATTAGTTGGTTAATAGTCGCGGCTCACTCATAATCCAATATGCGGCTTGTACATTAATTTGAAGTGTAGTGCACGATTTGCAATTGTTTTGAATTCACATTTCATTTCTCATTGATCACCAATTGGTTTCGACTTGCTTTGTTTGATGAGTTTAGAGTGCTTAATTTGTAAACAAATTGTGCTCATACATAGTTCTAGAAATGGAGGATGATGATAATGTGAGTTTTGATGAACTGATGTCTCAGAGGGCAAGTAGCAGTAGACAAAGGCGAAGAGGTCGAATTCCTTCACTGCGACTACATACTAGAGAGGAAGATGAGCATCGAGGACCATATGAGGAGATTCAATCTCAGGGGTACCCATCCATGTGTCGACAGCAACCGCAAGAGCCTGCACAGTCCCAGAGCGAGGAAGCTGATGGACAGGAAGGCGAACATGAAGAACTCGGTGGGGAAGGCCGTGAGCAACGACTTGATTGCCGTCGACGAGCTTCAACACAGCAGCAGGTACAGCAATATGGTGATACTTGCAGACAGTACCTGAGATTAGAATCAGCATATGGTGATAATTGCAGACAGTAATATGGTGATACTTGCAGTCTACAGAAACCTGAGATATGGTGATGCTACCCTGAGAACCGGCAACTCCTGCTATCAACTCACTACTTGCAAATGTTTTTGTGCTATATGTTTTAGTCAGTATCCTAAGTATGGTCACGGTTGGTAGCTTTCACAATAGTCTATCACAACATTAGAAACACTATCGTGGCAGACATGGTGATACTTGCAGACAGTTCCCTGAGACAGCTCAGAAATGCTCGTGTTCCTTGGGCGAATCGCTTCTTCATCCCATCCGACCTAGTACCTCTACAAACTGCATGAACACCAAACATTGAGCATCTGTAAGTTATCCCGTCAGGATGTTCAAACAGACTGCCACAATCGGTGTTTTGAGCTAAGTACAAGAATTGACGCTTCAATTTTTAAAAGTAGCCAAAAATTGAACATTTTCACATGATTACATATTACTTAATTGTATGCATTCATTAGTTTGGTTTAACTGCTCTTGACTATTCCTCAAAAACAGAAAGCTTCATGTCCAGAACCTCTAACTTGATTCTACTTAGTAAAAGCTAGAAGAGCTGATAACACCATATTCATTAAATTGGGACAAAATGCCGTTTATGGGACTAAAATCCCTAGTTTCTAGGATGTCCCTTACTATGAGCTAAATCTATTTTCAAGTCAACAATGAGCTAAATAATCCCTAACATTGAACTAAATAATTCCTAACATTGAACTAACTTGTCCATATTGATAGCATTGAACTAATTAAGTTGGTGTAATCATAAGTGTGTAGTCTTCAAAACTTTAGGGTAAAGACAAATTCGCGTTTGTTTGTGTTAAACTTTCAACGAACATACCCAAGTCATGAAAAATACAATGCATAGAAGAGATCAAAAATCCATATTCAAATTGACGTCATCGATCAGCTCATTGTGAGCTAAAAGGACTTCGGATACAATTTACACCATTGTAAACAAGGTAGAACAAACCAGTGGACAGCCAGCTTAAGTAAAAGCTAAACATTCCAACCAAAACTATTAAAATAATAAATATATCGAAATGATACAATACAATATCAGTTCGTTTATTGGAAATGGAATAATAAATGAGCAAAGACATGGTATAATTGAGTTCGCTACTAGAAATCTATGCTAAAGATTTCTTCTCTCTCTTCGCTTTCAGGTCCTCCAAGGCCTTCATGGTGTCGCTTCTCCGCGAAACGGTCGTAGGGTATGATTCAGCAAAAACTGAAGTCTTTGTTTGTAGCCGAAGAATAGGATGAGCTAAGGAATCTATCATTTGCCGCTTAAGTGTTGCGAGATCCGGACCTGTAGAAGAACAAGAACGGGTAGGCTGGAATCTAGATAATCTCGGGGGTTTCGGAGCAATAGTTGGCACTGTTGATATTCCCAAGCGTGAAACATCAAGTTCTCCTAAGTTGGGCTCACGATTAGGCATGGTTCTAGAAATGCTTCTTCCTACTGACCTAGTCTCTAGAATTTGCTCACTGTGAACAAAAGGCTTACTGGCTATTTCCACCCTGGGAAGTACAATTTTAGGTGGAAGAACCTCGTACAATTGTCTCTGAGGGATCATAGACTTTTGAGGTGCGAGAGAAGTAGAACGTTCCCGCCTAGGTTTAAACCTTCCAACCGATTTCAAAGGGGAAGGTGACGACACTGTGATTCGACCACCTCCACTGCTAGGAGGACTATTTACAACGTCTTGCTCCACATCTCCCCTTGAAAAATCTATAGCTGCAGAAGCAGCGTCTGTGGCAGAAAACAACAAGAAGGGCTTCGAATATTGTTGTACTCCGAGAGCCTCCCCTTCAGATATAGAGCATGTACCAACGAACTGCCCACTTGAATTATTCGACGTAAGGCCGAAAGAATCACCAAACCTGCAATCAGACCCACCAGAAATAGAGTGCAGTGGCTGAACCTGAAGAACAATTACACATCGGTGAGACAGGCCAATTAGTATTAAGACAAATTGCAAACCTCACAAAATCCATTAATAACCCGAAGAGAAAAACATTAACATTTACATAAACATTTACAAAAGCATTTACAAGTCTGTCCATGGTTTAGCTCACTGTGAGCCACCGTCTTCTCAATCATTGTTCAATATTGCCGAGGATTGCTAACCTCGCAAACATTATACACAGTACCCACGTTCCTTGTAGAAACGGCCATTCCCTCTAAAATATGGTTGAATAGTGGATCATCGTCGGACATTGGGGGGACTCCTATTCTGTTCGACTCGACATAATTTTGAAGATCTCCATTAGCAACCACCTTGACCAAGTTGGACAACCATGGAGCCAAAACTGACATAAGGTAGTCATCTTTTTCATCCTTTTCAATCCAGGACTTTAGGAAAACAGCATTGCCAGTCTCATTACAGATGCTTTTCTCCGGACTATCATCAATAAGAATCGTGTTGTCCTCGTTGTAGATACTACTCTCTCCAAAAAGGGCTGAAGAGAATGTTTTCAAAAATATAGGCTTATCTCCATCAGGGTATTTCAAGTAGGTACGGCGAGAAGTTTGAATTCGTTCGCAATCTTCCTGACTAAGAACAAGCGAAGGTATGGGCAGCCCAGTGAAAAGATATTTGACAACATCCACCGCTGTCGAATTCTTCATTGAACTCCAGACCAAGATATTTGCGAATTCGTTCACAAATGATATGAAATCTGAGAAGACGGGCCGAACATACACTGCCTTCGGTCCAACAATAGTGGCGAACTTCGGACTAAGAACAGAAAGGTTTACGTGGTTTGTCACTGAGTCCTTCAACCCAAGACGCCTCTCGACGCATTTACATAGAATACCATTAATGTCCAAAACAATGTTCAGCCACTTCTTGGAAGTTACACCCTTAAGACCTCGTGGTAACTGTGTAGAAGCTTCAGCCTGGAAAATCAATAAAACAAAACAAATGGCGTTACCTGTTGAAATGCAGATGGACGAAAAGGCGAGGAGAATTTGAACTTTTGATTTTGACAATTGGAACGCAATTCCACGTCGCTAACCACAGATTTAACAGCAACCGGGCGGTGAACATGGTCAGTTCCATTAAGCTGACCATCCATTGAAGCACACCAATTTAAACAAGTCAAATTCTACAGATACTCAAATTCTTCTGCTACTCTATGAAATTAACATCTTAACTTCGCTCAGTGTGAGGTAAATAAAATGCCACGATAGATTCTTTTATAATATTGAATATCAAAATTTTATAAAATGTGTATTGTCACAGTTACATATATGTAAATACAGTCACTTATCATTCGGCTAAGACCTCTACTTTAGAATTAAATAGTGGAGAAGTAATACTCAGAGCTTTAAGTTGATATATATCTGAGAGGTGCATACCTCGGGACAATCATCACTTTGCTGACCCTCCTGGTGAATCCTCTGAGCGTCTGGGAGAGAGAGACTTGCCCCTGGAGACTCCTCGTAGTCCACCAACTCTTCATCAACCGGATCGACAAGTGCTTCGGGTTCCACCAAACAGTCTGAGGGCCCTGAAGTCTCTTTTGGTGTAGGGTTGGCCGACAGGTTACCCCCTCCCTCCAGGTCCACCGTCGGGCTCGTTGCAGGTGTGAATGGGTTAACGGAGAATCCATCACCGCCACTACCAATGTCATCATCGTCATTTTTCGGGCCTGATGGAATTGGAGTCATCGGTTTGCAAGGGCTCGTAATAACAGCGTCCGGAATCTCCTCTTCGACCACAACGGCATTCTCCACCGTAGTATCCGCAGTGGCCAAAGCATTACAACCTGGATAATTAGAAATACAAATGTCAGCTACTTCTATAGGATTTTGCTCAATGTGAGCTAAATCTTTTTATACAGGCCTAGAAGATAACCCAATGCAATTCATAGTGGGTTCACTCGTTGAGCACGTTGATATTTCTTTATCGCTACAATCTGTTATAAAATTCTAATAAGTTGATCCAAATTGCTAACATTTTTAATGACATTTAGAACTAATATACGTAGTTCAAATATTTGGTCGATTTGTACGACTGTGAAAACTTAGAAGATCCCGCACACTGCTTCAGAATGGGACAAAATTTGAGCTACTGCCTTCTCCCTATTGCAAGTGGATCTTACATTTAAGTACTGTAATCAAAGGCATACATTACTAAAACCTTTGATGGTGAAACCAGTAATGTGATTAAATGGATATCTCCGGTAATATGAAAAAGATAAAAATCTAAATATCTTGTAGCGTTAAGAAACAACTATCATACCGAAACCATAACAATTAGACTGAGACAATTCGAGAACCACACAACCAGGTTTATCATTCTCGATCATACCATACAATCCATGGTTTCTAGATTACATTCATTACTCTTTAGTCTTTACCTTTAGGACTTTCAACCGCATCACTACTGGGCATCACAATGGGCTTCTCGATGGCGGTCTCCTGGACTGGAGCAGGAATTTGGCCTCGCATCTGCATCAACATACTACGCATCTCCCGCATCTCTCTGTCCCTCTCCCGCATCTCTCTGTCCCTCTCGCAATCCTTCTCCTCTTGAATCTTGAGAAGGCTCTCCGCCCTTTCCTTCGCTAAACGAGCCTCTTCAACAATACGCCGAGTTGCCTCGGCTTCTTTTTCCCTCTTCTCCTCCTTCTTCTTTCTCTTCTCTTCGTTCCACTCAAACCAGTCCACATCCCTCTTTGAAACCGGTGCTCCTAGATGGGGTGCCTTCCCCGCAGCGTTGAAGACTTCCTCTGCGTCATCTGGTACTAACTCTGTGCGGACAACAACAGGATGAACTACTGGTGCTCTCGCTACAACTCTGGTCTCTGAAGTCTTCGGTTCTTCATCTGAGCTATCATCCACGGAGTCGCTGAGCAGAACCAACGGAGTCTTCGTCACAGTCTTCACACAGCTTTCACCCCCTCTACTCTCTGGCACGTCAAGGTCAGGGACTCCTTCATCCGCTCCCCCTTCCGAGTCCTCTTCTTCGTCCATGTCAATATCCTTCGAAGTTGACCCAATGTTTCGGGTTTGAGTCCGCTGCTCTGACCCGAACTCCTGAACGAGGCGTTGCCCTAGAATAGAGTTTTGGACGCGAAATCTAGACTCACGAGGTGAAGAATGCCGACTAAGTGGTGAGTAAATTAGCTGACTATGAGCTAAACTTGTGGAGCGTGGACTTGATCTAGGTGTGGCAGGCAAGTTATCAATATCTGCTCCAAGAACCTCTTCGTCAAATCCTGCACCGAGTGTCTCCTCGTCAAATCCCGCCCCAAGAGTCTCTTCAACTGGTTCCTCTTCGAGAGCTTCGCCTTCGTGCTCTTCGTCTCTCTCATCCGCCTCATCATCGTCCTCGGATTCCACAGTGATGCTTCTTTCGAATTCGTCACTCTCTAGAAACTGCTGTCTCTCAGGCATCGGCTGGTCCTCCTTCGGTGCGTCGTAGACAGAGTCCACTTGAATGAAATCATTCATATCCACGTGAGGAACCAGTTTCGCCATCTGCTTGTAGCAGTCCTCGAAGTTATGGTCTATTATTCCGTAGTAGAACAGACCATAGATCTGGACAGAACACACTTAAAAATTAGAATGGATTAGGAAAGAAACATTTAGCTCACTATGAGCTAAATTTTGACAACCTCACCGACGCGGATTCCTAGGGATAATTCAATTTCAATAGCATTAAAGAACCATACATTTCTTACACGAAAGCGTGACTTACCATTGAGCTCATACTGAGCTAAATTTAATGAATACAAATTAAGGTACACGAGTTTCGGACTTCACTTTAGCTCACTGTGAGCTAATTCAATTAATACTCACTAAGACAAAATTGAGACATAGAAATTAAATACAGTCACTTACCCGAGCGGCTAGCATACACTTTGTTCCACTAAACACGCCCCAGAAGTTCTCCCCGGGTAAGCAAAAGGTCTTGAAGAGCTCTATGTAGAACTCCATCCGGAGTTCCCGAGCGTTCAGTCGTAAATGAGCTTCCTTATACAGTCCGTAAACTGTATAATAGTTTGTGTTAGGAGCTTTGTATACCGCCTTTACCTTTTTCTTCTCTTCGCTCCTATCAGCACGCACCAAGAATACAAGGTACAACTCATCCTTCCCGGAGTTCCTAGTAGTATGATCGTTCAGGCGTTCGTTCTTCGCGGGAATATACCTTGATGGAATCACCTCGTACCCTTTCATGTACTTCTCACCGTATGCGATTGCCTGGGCGTTCCTGTGCTGTGAAGCACTAATCCAGACCCAAACTTCCGGGTCGGAGACACCTGGAGTTTTTAAGAGTAGAAGTTTCTTCATAAACGGCTTGAAGAACGGATTCTCGACAGTGTCATCCTTTGTCAAATGGCCGGGGGTATCTCGCAAATCCAATAATGCCAGTCCAAGTCGCGGAGCACTGTCGTAGACGAAGTGCTGCCCAAACTCCATTTTCACGGCATTGAATAATCTTGTACGAATCCGACCTTTGGGAGCAACGAAATTACCTTTCACCTCCAGAAACTTCTTAAAGAATGGAAACACATTGGGCCATTTATCCGTCAAATCCCTTGACCTCTTAAACATCCCTTTCTTCTCAGCTCAAAAACCATAAAATGCCTTGTCAGGCCGGTCCAGAAGAACGTTCAACGTGGCGCTGGAGATACCGTGCTTATCCTTCCACTTGTGCCACTTCTCGCGGTTGATAGTCATATCCTTGTTGCAAAGCCCGAGTGTCGGTTTGATGTCATGGAGTTCCTGGATACAGATCCGCTTCCTCTTCTTCTTGGCCATCCAGTCTCCAGATGAGTAGTGATGTGGCAATACTGTGCCCCGAGTTTTGTGTACTGATACCTTGGGGTATCGATACTTCCAATTCTTCGTCTGCATCAGTAAGTGTATCACCAATGACTTCGTCTCCTCTTCTGTCATGAAGCCTATTCCACGGAAGAAACTGCGTTGGAGTTGGAATGCCTTTCCGCCCTTGAATCCCTTTTTCTGATTAAACCTTGCACAGGTTTCTAGATCTATCAACTCTCCGGTGCTGTGCTTCGTGATAAACTCCTTCCACAGACTGTAATGATCTTCCGGGGCGGTGATTATTACCATTTCATTCTTTATGTCTGCTGGCCCCTGGATTTGCTTTCCTTCTTTGCTCGGATCGATGTTCTGAAATCTCTTGATAAGCAAGTCCACAAATTTCTGCCAAAACCAAAGTTATAAATTAGATAGACTAAAATTCAATAATTAATCTCTAAACAGTTACTACACTTATGCAAGTATATTGCTTCACGAACCAGTATTGTCATGCAATTGTATTTCTATCGAACCATAGACAATACATCTTAACATTCATAAACATTCGAAGACCTTTCAAATATTTATTTATTACCATTCACGATGAAGACAACAATTCAAATATTCAAATCCGCAAGCCATACATCTGTAGAGCTGATTAACTCATATTAAATGACTAATTTAGCTCGCAGTGAGCCAAATGCGGCCTTCTTGGTCTGGATAAATAGAATTCTCAGTTTAGCTCACAGTGAGCTAAATTGATGTACATTAACCCACGAAACTATATATTCAAGAAATTGCGAATAATATTCAATTATATAAACCTGATATTTCTTGGTGTTGTATTGAGCTCCGTTGTTTCGATTGTTGTCTTTCATATTCGTAGGTTTCTCTTGGCTAATCCAGTCATTCCGCGCACTCAGTATGTTAGTACCCCATGTAGGATGCGCGTGATTAAGATGGTTACACATATTATAAAACTCGGAGATTCTGACTAGGATCATAGCGTCTTTGCTCCATACGATGTACGCGTCCCAGTATTCGAGCTCCTTCTTCCTCTTTTCCCCGCAACCTGAAACCTGTAACTCCTGTGAAGCTACTATACTATGTTGACCATTGATTATCATAAACTTTCCGTCCTTTATGTCGCCCCACGACTTCGGTTTCTCTGGCAGGAGCTGCAAATTGTCAGTCACTGGCATTAGGCAAACCTTCTGTCTTTGGTTAATGTCTCCCATCCTTACGAGCTCCTCTTTCACAGATTTAACAATATCTCTCTCTAAGTCCCGGACAATATACTCATCCTTCGCAATATGACACTGCTTGACATTAACAGGGAATGTGGTCTTCATATCAAAGACATATGCGGATTCACAGTCATCCCAGAATGTCTTCTGGATCTCTGTAAACTTCTGATAATCTGGTACGTCCTTTTCCTTTCCCTTTGCTTTCGCCTTCTTAGTTTCCTCTGTCTGAGTTAGTCCGGATCCCGAGCTTCCTGCCTTCCTTGTTTGCTTCCGCCTCTTCTTCGAAGTGGATGCTTCGGGCACGTCAATGGCCGGGCGCTTGCTTGCACGTGAACGAGATGGAGCTGGAATGGGTGATGCCTCAGTCTACTGAATGCTCCCCCGAGATGGAGCAGCAGAGTCTTCACGCATAGAAACCAACGCAGTGCTATGTAACGGAACAGTAGAGATCTTGGAGGCTGATTTGTCAGTTATGTAATGCGTTAGGGTCAAGAATATACGATTCAATCTACGTCCAAAAGATACGGCGCTCAACTCTGTACCATCATCATTCCTCCACGAGGTCTTCTCTACGTCGAGTCGGAGATCCTCGCATGATGTTCCGATCATGCTGTTGATCAACGGCTCCGGGTCAAATCGAGAATGTGGAACTCCAACCTCGATTATCAAGGAGTGGACATGTGTTAGATCACATTCTGATTCTGGGTCCACAGCACCAACCGTTAGTACAATGTACTTTCGGTGATGTTCTTCGATAACTTTCACTCGTTCATGTGTAGAGAGATCTAGGTACCGTGGACTGTTCTTCTCCTTGTGCAATATCCGCACAAACTTGTTGTACCTAGATACGGCAAGAGACCATCCCTCGACCTGGGTCTTGAACTTCCAGAGGGAACCGTAGAAATTCTCCAAGGACGGTTCAAAGAAGGGGGTTGTTGGATCAGGGTTTGTAAATATTTCAATAAATGGATTGAGGTGACTCATGTCGTAACCATCTGGCATTAGAACTGGGGACGCCATCGTCATCTGGAAACATACCGAGAAGTTTATATCAGTACAACATAGTTTTCGTAGATGTCTAACAAAGTTTCAATCTTATTCATGCTGTGGATTCTCGCCTGAGACATATTGAACACCACTGAATAGTTTTGCTCACTGTGAGCCAAATGTACACGAATCAAACCAATTCTGACGAGAGATTTAGCTCACTGTGAGCTAAAATGTTAATAATTATATAAAGAAGTTAGGTGTTGGCTATAGCGTTTTTATCCCCAAGCATTTACCTCACTGTGAACTAAACTTTGAAGTACGCCTGCTAAAGTACATGGACCTAGATTGTTAGTAATATATAGTAAGCTCACGACTTGGATCTGTTGTGTTTCAAGTAAATTTAAATCGTTTAGCTCACCCTTAGCAACCGTAAGTACTTTATTATCAGAACAACGCAAAGGTCATTAGTATTGTATCGGAGTTGTTGAGAAGATTAAGTTCAGAGAGAGCAAATTTGGTTTCGAGGGCATAGGATTTAGCTCAGTGTGAGCTAAAATCTCTAAGTTGGACTCTCATTTAGCTCTGCGTGAGCTAAATATGAGAATAGGTTGCACTAAGATTTAGCTCACAGTGAGCTAAATCCTCTAAGTTGCACTAGAATTTAGCTCATAGTGAGCTAAATCCTCTAAGTTGCACTACGACTTAGCTTACTGTGAGCTAAATCGTCTATGTTGCACTATTATTTAGCTCACTGTGAACTAAATTTTTGAAGTTATACTACAATTTAGCTCACAGTGAGCTAAATAAACCCCAATTTTTCTATAGTATTTAGGTTACCGATACATGAAACTACAACATGTTTAACATAATGCATTTTATATAAAAAGGTTACCCTGGAAACAGGAATTCTGCTCTCAGTACCTGGTGAAACTGTGCTCTAATAGTGCAACAGTATTGCACATAAGTTTTGAACTATCTCTACTATCAAAACGGAAGGCCAGTCCACTGCTCCTCCCCTTCAGTTTGATTGTTCACTGTAGAAATTAGAGAAAAAAGGTTAGTCCAAATCGTTCAAGGCATTAGAGTGTAATCTCGAATTACAAACAGAACGGAGTGTAAATCATTTACATTTAGAACAGACAGTGTCCCGAGCAATACATTGACCTCAGTTCGAGAATTTCTATCAACAACAAATTCGGATTCATTTCGCAGTTACAAATAAATAAACACATATTATCTTGATCAATAAGCGAGTGTACACTAAACAATCTGAACAACCTAATTTAAGCAAGAGAAAAGGCTACCATGTATTACTATAAAAAGCTAATTCTGTACACCTGCAAGCTCAATTGCAGGGAAACGACAAAGTGTGCATCGACTAGATTGCGTACCACTCTTCTTTAGCTCTGACGTATATAGGTTAAAGATAGCGCACGTCTTGGATTCCTTCAAGATTGCAACTTGCAATACTGCGACAACAGAAGTGCAACGACTTCATTAGCCAACATCACGACCTACTCAATATACCAGGCACCCTAAACATTTAGTTTCTAGAATCGACAATGAATATGGCTGTGTTCAAGACCTTCAGAAAAGCATAGAAAACATCTCAAAGGTTTGGTGAAATAACTTACACGTCTATAAACTGGGGAGCTCTTCAGTAGACGACGTCAAGGAGAAGCTGAAAACCCGGGAACATGGTGTTCACTGCAAAATGCATTTGAAATTTAGTGCAACATATATGCAACACGCATTCTTCGGTAAACCGACATTGTGAACGAGAACAAAAATAAAGAAAGACAACAAACAACGCACAGACACAGAAATGTGCGAAACAAACATGTAGAACTAATCAACCCGGGAACAAAACGTTACAAAACATAGAAGTATACACATGATGCGTACCGTCCAGAGGTACTACTTGTACCCAAGGTTGACTACTCTCTCCTTCCAGACAAACTACCAAGCACCAACAAAAACGGACACTATCTACAAAACGAAGTAACAACAATCACAAAAAGGAACTCACATAAAAGCGGGGGTTTCCACGACTGCAGCGGCGCGTCCACCTCGTCTCCGAAGTAGTCTTCAAGTAACAGAAACAGCGTGAAATGTTCGCGAAATCAGGGTGGAAAGATATCAGAAGACGCGATCACAGTACAAGAAACGTAGGGTTCCAAGGACCAAATCGCTGGAAACTAATTCCTACGAAGGTCTACCTACAGAGCCGACTGTCCTCGTAACTGCCGAAAACATCTGAGGAAATATGCGCGCTACACTACAAGAACAGCAACAACGCTAGGAAGACACAACAAAATCAAATGAGAGACGGAAACCCTAAAGGAGATAGAGGTAGCACAATGCGATCAAAACCGACCGACGCCATGTTCCGGGGATGATGAGAGACGACGGGAAAACTAGCGAGGGAAGATGCAAGCGCAAGTTCCGGAGATGGGTGTCGTGGGCTGTTCACGAATTGATTTCGTGGGCAGCCCGATAAAAATTTGGCGGCTGCGGGCAGGTAACGTGGCCATTGTCGCTCTGCCACGTGTCATCGATGGAAAGCCCTTCGAGACCACATTAATTACTCATCTCGGTTGTAAAGTGACCACTCAGCATATTAACACGATTTTTTTATTTTTTATTTTTCAAATTCTACATATTATTTTTATTTTTAAAATATCCAATGATTTGGCAAAATTAAATTCAATTGGAAACCTTTCAGTTAGCAATCATTGAATAACTTATTTCTATGACAATTACTTGACGTATATTTAATCTAAATAAGAAATTTCAAATAAAATAGAAACTTGTAAAATCTAGTCATCAAAAATGTGAATTTAATCTTATCACTACAATTATTTTATTTTTTACCACACTTTAAGCTATTTATGAATGCAATAATTATGTTATTCACACAAATAAATTTGTAACAGCAGTAATACGTATTGGTATATATATACGTATAAAGAATCCATTAAAACAAATGTAACATAATACTTATATTAAATGAACACTTCATCGTTATATCATTTATTATTCTTATATATAATCAAGTCATATTACATAAATGGTTAATTAAATATTTCATAATTAGTAATTCATGTTAATTTGACAACAAAAGAAGAATATTTAAAGATTAAAAAAATTATAAATAATAATTCGAGAGATATAGAAGGATAAAAGACTAAGAAAAAGAATGGATTATTGAATTCATCACTAAAAAGATAAAACAAAAGAATAGAAGACTAATAAAATAAAATAGCCAAGTTAAAAAAAAATATAATGGAAGCAGAATTTAAGAGTGAAAAAAAGAAAAAAATGAACGTAAGAATCTAATAGAATGATGGAAAAGTTGGAAAGAAGAGTGATGACCAATGGAATAATAAAAAGATAGGAGGTTAGAAAAGAAGACCAAAAAAATATTAAAAAATAATATTAAAAAAAACCAATGGAAGAATGTAGAAGAATAGAAGAATAATAAAAATCAAAGAAATAAAGAGGAAAAGGAATAGAAGGATGAGAAACTATAAAAGAGATGGATGACCAATAGACGAATACAAAGATAGGAGGATGAAATAGAAGACCAATTAAATATTAAAAAAAAATATTAAAAAAAAAACAATGGAAGAAGTTAGAAGAATAGAAGAATTCAAAAAAAATAAAAAAATAGAGAAGAACATGAATAGAAGGATTAGAAACTACGAAAGGGAGGTGTGACCAATGGACGAACTAAAGAGTTAGAATGATAGAAAAGAAGAGCAATAAAATAAATTAAAAAAAAATTTAAAAATAATTAAATGGTAGAAGAATAGAAGAATAAAAAAAATCTTTAAATAGAGAGCAATAGAATAAAAAGATGAAAAGATAAGTGAAAGGATGGATGACTAATCGGAGAGCAAAAACAAAACAAGATAGACTACAAGAGCACTAAAATAATTAAATAAAGATAAAAAAAAAATAATAGAAGTATAATAGAAGATTCAAAAAGACATGGTACATATAGAGAGAAATAGGGGGATGAAAACCAAGTGAAAGGATGGATGACCAGTGGAATAGTAAAAAAAACAAGATAGAGACGAAGCCGAATGAAATAATTAAAGAATAATAATTAAAAAAATAACATTCATTAATAATAGGAGAAAAGAAAAAAGATGAAATAAGGACGGATAGGAATAGAAGGATGAAAAACTAAGAAAATTGAGGATAACCAATGGGCGAATGAAAAGATAGAAGGATAGAAAGGAAGACCAATACAGTAAATAAAAAAATTAAAAAATAATTTAAGAAAAAATGGAGAAATAGATTGGGAGAGAGTAGAAGGATGAAATATCAAGGGAAATGATAGATGACCAATGGGCAAATAGAAATATAGGATGATCGAAAATTTGACCAATAAAAAATTTTCAAAAAAATATTTATATTAATAAAAAAATGGTGAAAAAGATTGGGCGATAATAGAAGGATGAAATACGAAAAGAAAGGATGGGTGAACTGTGGATGAATAAAAAGACAGTATAATTGAAAAGATGACCATTAAAATAATTATAAAAAGATTTTAATTTAAACTAATAAGAAATAAAATTAAAAAAACAAAAAACAATAGAAGTAGGATAGAAGAATGAAGAAAAAATGGTACATAGAGAGGAATAGAAGGATTGAAAAGTAGAGGAAAGGATGGATGACCAATGAAATAGTTGAAAAATAGGAGGATAGAGACGAAGCCCAATAAAATATATTGAAAATAGTAATATTAAAAAAAAAATGGAAGAAGAATAGAATAGTTAAGAAAAAATGCTAGAGAGAGAGAGGAATAGAAGAATTATAAACTAGGGGAAAAGGATGGAAGATCCATGCAAGAGTAATAAAGATAAGAGGATATAATAGAAGCCAAATAAAATATTAAAAAAATAATTTAAAAAGTAATACAAAGAAAGAAAAGAATAGAATGAGATTCAATAGATAGGGAAGCCTGGGTAAAGATTTAGGATGAAAGACGAAGTGAAAAGATAGATGACCAATTATGGATGATTAAAGAAAGGAGATATACTACAAAGGATGACCAATGGACGAATGAAAAGAAAAGAGAGTATAATTGATGATGTATATAATAATAATGATAACATAAAATAAAATAAAATAAAATAAATGGTTGAAGAATAGAATAATTAAAAATGATGAAGTAGAGAGGGAGAGAAATAGAAAGATGAAAAAGTAGAGGAACGGTTGGATGACTCATGGAAGAATCAAAGAAAGCGAAGATACTAGAATGGTGTATCCATAGGAAGTATAAAATTAGAATGATAGGGAATAGGTGGCTAATAAAATAAACAATTAAAAAAACATTGGGTAAATATTATTGTAAGATTCAAAGAAGAGAGAAAATAGAGTGAGAGAAGAATAGAAGGACAAAAAATAAAATAATACAAGCGAGTCAATTAAAAAAACTTTTAAAAAAAAAATAAAGAATAATGGAAGAATAAAAATTTAATAGGATTATACGGGGAAATTATTAAATATACAATATTAATATGTTATAATGTTCATGTTCATGATTTATTGAGCAAATGTTTCACAAACAATTCCTTAATTATCTGACTAATAACTAGTTTGTCTTCTGTGAAAAAGGAATAAATGACCTTAAGCAATGTGCAGGAAACAAAGCTTTATATTCACTAGTTAAATTCCTAGTACTCATGTAGAATCTAATTTGTAGATGGAAATGCAACTAAGATTAACTCTAATTTTTACCGTAATGAATTTTGCAATCCTCTTATGCCGTATGAGACCCTATACCATAGAATAATATTACGTAAATTTTAACAACAAATTTAACTATTCAAATATGAAACGAAAAAGAGTAAAGAATTTGAGGTTGTATTAGTAGTTAGAAAATACTATAATACTAGATTTATTATCTAGATGCAAAAATAATGACACAATACGTGTCCAATTCAAAACATCTCTAATATTTATGGGTAAGATACATCACTTCCGTACGAAAAATCCAAAATTACAAATATTATATAGTTTATGTATTCACAGTGCACGTGTTTTAACATTCTTGTGAAATTATGTATGACTAGCTTCTGTGTATAATGGAATTTGAATGAAACCAAGTTAATTAACAAAACAAAATTATCACCCAGAAAAGCAGATGATTTAATTTTCGTATGCACATTTATCTGTAAATGTTCAATGTATAAGGTTTTGAGTATAGGGTATAGGGTTTAGGGTAACTAGGGTTTAGGGTTTAGAGTATAGGGTATAGGGTTTAGGGTAACTAGGGTTTAGGGTATAAGGATAGGGATCAGGGTTTAGTGGCGTCACGCATTTCATTAATACAACTGTAATACATATCAATTTGACCATTCTGTTCTCTAGATTTAAATGAGATAAATGTGTATCAAAATGGCTAGTTTTTTGGCTCAGTCGTTTCATATTCATGTGGTTTGTCACATGAATTGTTTTAATTGATTATTTACGTATCACATACTATATTAATTAACACTTTAACCATGGGTATATGATATCTATTTCCCATTAGAACAATGAGTTGAGGTCATGTTCATAAACGTTTGAGCTTCCTTTAAATGGAACGGTTTAACTTTGTTATATGTACTTGTCATAAAAGTCACGGAGTAATCCAAGACGGATAATTAACTTCCTAAGAACTTAATTATAAAATTCAAGTTCTTCTTTATGAGAAGGAAATTACTTTGATTTGAAACGTGGTTCATTCCTTTTAAATATTGTATTCGATTTATATTCCCTTTCATTACTAGTTTCAGTTTTTCCAAATGTTTTTGAAATCCTATTTTGAAGTATCCCGTATTCTCTCCCAAGAATATGCTCACGGTATTATGTGATTATATACCAATGTTTGCAACATGATAGTTCTTTTTAGTACAAGTAAATCGTTTCGACATCTATGGTTTGTGTATGTGATTCTTGAAATTCTATGTTTTTCACCACAACCAAAAGAAATCCACAGGAGCATCTCTAAGAGTAATTTTATTATTTCCCGCCAACAGACACCAGGTCCATCTATTCCCCGTATCGAATTTCCTATCTTGACAGGTCAGAAGTCACTTGTTTGTCAAAGTGTATGTTGACCTCTGTAGTTCCCGATGTTAGAGAGCATAAACCAAGAAGGTGAGGAGGTCATGGATGCAAAATTAGGCCGAATCTACCTAACTGAATAGAACACAACGAAAGTCTCTCGCCCCTATACAATGCCTCCTTCTGTAATTAGCCATATTCGTTGAAAGCATTCATGTCGACGTCCTGGCTACTCCATACTGTGGAATAAAGTGGTGCAAAGGTACCGCCGCCTAAAATGGAGCGCAAAGCGCTGGGAAAGGACAAGCTGAGATTGTGCTGCATCCTCAGAATGGACCAACGGTGAAAGGACAATAAAAGAATACATCCTTCCCGCCTAAATGGGGATGTCGAATGTTCCCGCTAAATTCAAAGAGCCGTTCGAGAATGCTTGGGGTCCAGGGTTATCACGTCCTCGCTTCTCATTCTCTCGCCTTTCTTTCACAACACTTTAGTTGTATAGTATCGGTATGTGGAGTCTGTCTTAGTCTGCTGGGGTTGTCTTCGTGTATTGCTCTGTAGGGTTTCTCTTCTTGAGTCTGCGATTGCAGATTTCACTGCCCCTTCGTGTGTGTGAACTCTACTTACACGTACTGATAGAATGAGACCGTAGTCCATAGTTGTGAAGTTCTTGGGAGATATTTAGTGACCAACGTTTCTCTGGGAGCATCCAAGGACTCTTAACAGGTGATTGCGTATGCATATAGATGTACTAGCAGCATTTTCAATTTCCTGGGTGATTGTCTTATTGAAAGAAGTAGCACTCATAATCATTGTAGTTGATTCTGTTTTACCTTATTTGGTTACTGATTTGTATGTAAACTTAGACCGTAGGTGGTAATTCATGATATCGATTATATATCAGAATCGAATCATGTCAGAATTGTTGAGTGTACCCGAGAGTTCTCAGAATTAATTTACGAATTCTTTGATTATATCCGTAATTATCCGGGAAAATGAGTACATTTTTAACTGAGATATATATTTGAATGTTGATTTTTTCTTGTTGTATTTGTAATGTTTACGTCCTCCTTATTGCGATCAAAGTTTGTTGAAGATATTGTGCGATATAACTATGTATGCAAAGTTGGTGTTAGAGAAGGGTAGGCTGAATACGAGTTGGGTCCGTCTGTGCTGAAGTGGAGTTCGTTCATTATGAGCTAAATTGTACTTAGCTCACTGTGAGCTAAATTGGACTTAGCTCACTATGAGCTAAATTAGACTTAGCTCACTATGAGTTAACTGTGACTTAGCTCAATCTGTGCTAAAACGGACTTAGCTCACTGTGAGCTAAAACGGACTTAGCTCACTGTGAGCTAAAACGGACTCAGCTCACTGTGAGCTAAAACGGACTTGGCTCACTGTGAGCCAAAATGGACTTAGCTCACTGTGAGCAAAACTCCACTTACTTCACGGAGATCAAGATTTGATTTAGCTCATTTTGAGCAGACTTTGACTTACCTCACACAGAGCTAATTTGCAATTGACTGAAAGTTTAGGATATAACTGAGATACTTGTTCCCGAGATACGAATTGTTTTACTATACGCTATGTTTATAGTATGACTCAAACAACTAACCCTTAGATAGAGTACGGTTCACTGTTTGTACGTAGTCATTTATAATTTATAATCAATGAAGATAAGATCCTCAGAATATTGTAACGAACATGAACCCAGTATAGTCTAAGTGGAAGTGAGGAATTCATGTTCGAATATTTACTTCGTGAATATAAAACCGAACGTGTTAATTCGTGAAGTTAAACGCCATCTTTTCGTACTGATTTTAAAAGAATTTAGCTCATAGTGAGCTAAATTACTAGTAGTTCATAGTGGGCTATATCGCGCATTAGCTCGTTGTAATCCAAATTAACGATCGAATATCGCAGGTAACTTTCAATTCACTATTACTACGCTCTGAACATTTCTGGTCAATTCTAACTCATTACATGTATCTCAAGAGAAATATGTTCACGAAGGCCACATCATTCTATGTTTTGAATTCTTCCGCATAGGTGATTTAAAACTCGTAACAGTTGCCGAAGACAGTGTTTGTTGCTGTGATATAGGTGCGATTTATCACTGGAGTATTGATTTATAATAATGCTATAAAATCAGAATAGCGATACCGTGCAAAATGAAATGTGTGAATCAAATTGATGGTATATTGGAAATACGACATATCGTAGAAAATAATGTTTATTAAAGTTTTTAGTAATTGGGTGAATAAGCTACATACACGAGAACTCGAGTAATATCGTAGACTTGTTTGAACCGCTTTGTCAGATAGAGCACTTTGGCTCACAGTGAGCTAAATTAGTTATGTTGAAATGTACCTGACTGCTATTGTATGTTGGCATAAGCTACCTTGGTATTCAGTAACTGCATGCATGGGACTTGAATAGACTCTTCTATTCTATGTATTCTGTTTTATAGAAGCTGGGAGTATATATTAAGTTTGTAAAGTGCTGCAACTTCGTCTCTATCTCTAACCCGTTTGCGTTATTTTCTCTTGTCCAGGTTTCGAAGAGTATACCTGATATTAGCATTTTAAAATGGAGGCATTCTCCGTCGCTGACGAGTTTCTAGCACCACAGTTGCCAACTTTGCCAGACGATGTCGTTACTTGCGAAGGCTTGCCTTGGTCTTCATGGATCACGAAATCAGTCACGCTAGTGAACGTGTATGGCTCTATTGTTGCCAAAGGGATTTGCCACAGCATCGACTCAGACCTTGTAATCGGAAGTGATGGAGCTCCGCTTGGAGATGATGAAGTCGCTGTTCAGATTGCAGAGTCCTTGTGTGAAGATGATGTGCCATCGGAATGGATGTTTTCACTACGTGCTTGGCATATCCGGAATGTATTTGTGAATGGTGCATCTCTCTACGACCATGATCAAGTGGCCATTTACAATGCTGCCGTTTCTTCGTTGCGGGGAAGAAAGCGTGTAGGATTCAGACCTTATGAGAGTTCTAGAGTCCAGAGAGTTCCGAATAACACACCAAAGGCAGAGGAGAAGTTATCTCATGAGGCATTTGCTTCTGTATCCAGCAAAAGATGTTGTCGGTTGAATTGTGTTCAGTTCTATCCAAGACTTAAGATTGAGGCCCTACGAAATCAGTTCTGGAGAGATGGGACAGTGTACTTCAAGAAGCACACTCAACTTGATGTTCATAGGCAAATGCACACTGACGTCGCTGGGAATCGTGTTGTTACACTTGAAGGTATTGATGTATGTCATATTGCTTGGTACAAGATACTTGGAGTATCGCGCACTAGCTTTTTCCGGCACCAAAGCCTTGCTGATGAAGGTGTAAGGGCAAACCATCATGGAAATCTGGGGACTAAAAAGCCTCGTACATACACCGTTCAGGCAAAAGCAACCTTGGGTTGTTTGCTAGAGAGCGTTGCAGATCAGATGCCCCATAGATCAAGGACGTTGGAGAATGGAGAGAAGGTAGTGTCAATGGCGCTGCCACCTTCATGGAAATGGAAAGACTCTTTGCCCCAGGTGAATATAGTGAACGGTCAACTGGGGCTGCGGAAGGTTTCCCTCTCCGGGATCAGCAATATCAGGAGGCGATCCTTCCCAGAGTTTTCAGTGAAGAGACCCGGAGATAATTTTGCACGCTGTGGTACATGTGATAAACTAAAGTCGTTGAAATTGGCCAGTACAAAAGGTTCAAGGGCAGCGGATTTATGGGGAATGAAACTCCAAGAACACCTCGCTGTGCAGCGGCGCACAGGGAGTTGTACTATGCGAATCAATATAACTCTATAACAGAGCTTGACAATGTTGTCACTGTGATTCATGATAAAATGGATCACTCCAAAACTGCGTCCCCTGCGTACTCTCACAAGAACAAGGCTACTGATTTGTATTTCAAGTTACTGTTGCAAGTGACTGGGATGATCGCTCATGGACATGGTGATATACGATATGCACACTATGGTTTGGATATTTATCCTAGTGACTCGAATCACACAGTAGGGAGTCTTGCTAAGCTGTTACGTGACCTTGAGTCTACACCAATGGCATGTTCAGGAGAGTTGTTTTCTAGTGATCGCATTGCACCTCTCTTTGAGGCGGTTTTGAATGGAGCCAACATTTATAGGTCATCCCTTCCTCCAATACCAAGAACACCTGTTCCAGCGAAGCCTCTTCCTCCAATTCTAAATGTCCAGCTAGACAATGCCTGCTCTGATAATAAGAATAGATATATGTTGTATTTTTTTTCACTTCTTGTGGCTCGGGGTATATTTCGAGAGGCTTATGTCAACTTCATGCTTGTTGGACATACACATGATGATATTGATGCTCTGTTTGGGCGTTGGAGTATGAAGCTTCGGAAAAATGACTACCCTACAATTCCTTTGCTCATGAAATCGTTTATGGATGCTAAAACGGAGCCTGTGATCCCACACTTCATCGAAGAAGTGCCAGATTTCAAAGGATTTATTGATGGTCATATTGCTTCACGCGACGAGGCTTTGGAGGGACATACTAATGCCCAACAGTTCAAATTCTATAAACATGCGAATGGATGGCCGATGATGCAATATAAGATTGTTTGCACCAATAGTGACTGGCTTCCAAAAGAGAATGGTGGCATTAAGTTGTGGAGTGAGCTTGGTGACGGGAGACCAAGCTTGCCATTAGGGAGTCCAAATGCATTACCAGCGCAGTGCATGAAGAACAAAGACGAGATCATTAGGGGAATTGGGGGATTTATCAATCATTGGGATACCATGGCCAATGAAGACTTGTCTGGCGAGAATCCATCTACTTTGAAGGATGGATTCTGGCCACTATCTTGGTTTGCTCCATCAGCTGAAGATGAGTACCTTGATGACGGCATCGTCCGTGAAGCTTTTGCTGTAGATGAGCCCTTCATCGGGCAACACCGTGATAGACCGAATGCATCATTTCGGGTGGCTCGTGATGTTTTTGAGGGATATTTTCTTATTGTACGCTCGCCTGATGATGATTCACAACCCTTCTAGGTAGCTAGAGCAATGTCAAATCCTTTTGAAAACTCAATTAATCATCCCAATGGTATTAAAGTCCAGTACTGGAAACCAGTGTCTACCAAAGAAGATGTCCTAGAGTGTTATGTCGGGTGGAACTCTGGAAGATCCTTCCAATGGGAAGCACATGAGTATCACACGCCTGAGTGGATTGATACCGATTCACTTATGACTAGTTGGAAATCAAAAATTAAACCTGGGACTCAAAATCCAAAAGTGCGCATTCCAGTACTTCAGAGAAATGTTATCTCCAATAGTTTGGTGAGGTTCTAGGAAATTAAAGTATGCTTCGTTTAGCTTGATGTGAGCTAAATACTACGGTGCTATGAAGTTAAAGTATAATTCATTTAGCTTGATGTGAGCTAAATACTACGGTGCTAGGAAGTTAAAGCATAATTTGTTTAGCTTGATGTGAGCTAAATACTACGGTGCTAGGAAGTTAAAGTATACTTCATTTAGCTTGATGTGAGTTAAATACTACGGTGCTATGAAGTTAAAGTATACTTCATTTAGCTTGATGTGAGCTAAATACTACGGTGCTAGGAAGTTAAAGTATAATTTGTTTAGCTTGATGTGAGCTAAATACTACGGTGCTAGGAAGTTAAAGTATACTTCATTTAGCTTGATGTGAGCTAAATACTACGGTGCTAGGAAGATAAAGTATACTTCATTTAGCTTGATGTGAGCTAAATACTACGGTGCTATGAAGTTAAAGTATACTTCATTTAGCTTGATGTGAGCTAAATACTACGGTGCTAGGAAGTTAAAGTATACTTCATTTACCTTGATGTGAGGTAACTACTACGGAGCCATGAACCTCACGTATCTTTAAATCAGCTTGATATGAGCTGAATCGTAGAACAACTTCTTTGTATAAGGAAGTTTGTCATATTGGTAGGATAGGTCGTTAGTGTTTGTATGTTGGAAACATTGTTGGATTATATTATGTGCACTATGTTTCTTAGACAAACTGCTATGATATGAGGGCAGAAACTGTCTAATTTGTATACCATTTTTTAAGCTTCAAGGTTGTGAAGTTTAATATTAATTATAAATTCCAGGCACTATACTGCTCACACGCTGTTCAAAAATGTGGTGTTGTTTGGAAGAGTCTATACTCTCTAATTTTATTGTTATAGAGTCAACTTCCGAATCATTTTAACATTTGTTGGAATTATCTTAGTAATACAAATTTGTGAGGAATTAGTTGACTCTGAGCTAAACCTCAAACTTCTCACCCTTTAAAGTGACATGTATGATATTTTGACATGCTTGAATTGCTTAAAATGTCCTATGTTGAAACAATAAGCAACAATTATTTATATTTCAATGATAGGGACGCTCCTATTGTATGTTGGAATGTGAAAGAAATGGTTGATTAAAAGAACATTGTATCAATTTTGAGTACCAATATAATGAAAGTCCCATTATAGTTGATATAATTTTAGGTCTATTTTAAGCACTATATTAATTTGGGACTTACAGAAGTCCCATTTTAATGAATATGGTGTTTGATGTTGTGTACACTGATACAACTAGTACATCGCAGAAGAGGAGCGAAGTGTATGCTCACTAGGCAGAAACAGTACCCTTGAGTATGAAAAGACGAATGGCTTGTTCGAACCGGTCAAGCAGAGTAAGTGGTGCTATAGGATTCAACTGTGCCGAGGAGCTCGTATTCTCTGCGTTCTTCTTTAGCGAACCACGGTACCAGGAAGAAAAACCCTCTTAGATATGGAGAGGGGATTCACATCCGTCTTTGCGAATTGTAAGCCGAGATGGTGAACAATGTTGATACCTGTACTTTCTCCCATTACAAAGCATATGGAGAAGTCTGCATGCTTGGTTAACCATGACTCATCTCCTTCACGATTGGCTTGAAGCGATGCCTGCACAACGTATCAAATGAAAGATTCAGTAAAGAAGAAAGATGTGAAACTTTGTGAATACTCCTGGGAAAATTTGATTTGGTCTTTCCCACAACTTCTGAAAATCACTAGCAAATCAAAACAGATTCGAAAAGGAATGTGTCGAAGGTCTTTCAAAATGTGCATTGTAAGCAGAGGCTCCAAAACATTTCTGGAAAGATGACTCAGAGGAATTGCGGTCTCCGGAGGTGGCACAGGCATTTTGAGATATTCTGAAGAAATTCATTCAAGCTAATAACCTACATTCACATTCATGGTGGGCTTCGCAAAAATTCGAATTAAATTGATGTGTACCTAATATACTTCGGTTTATCTTGCAGGTTGGTCGGATTCGTCAGTGGGCAACCTACGGCTGCAGAGGTGGCGGTGAGCTCCGGAGCAGGGCGCCTACATCAGCAAGCACTACATCTTCAAAACGCAAGAAGAACGGAAATTGGACAGATGCGCAGCTGGAGCAAGCACTATCAGCAATTCAAGATTATGGGCCGAAAATTTGGGAGGCTGGAAGAATGTATAACATACCTGCCACATCGCTCCGCAACCACTTGTGGGGGACGACACTTGGGCGACAGAGAGGTATACGCCCAACCTTGAAACAAGATGAAGAAGGGAAATTAGTGGAGTTCATCTTCAAAATGCAAGAGCTTGGTAATCCATTGACACCTACAGATCTGAGAGTTAAAGTAGCTCAAGCTACTCAAGCACGACAAACACCTTGGACTACAAAGGGCCTACCTGGCAGCGGCTGGTTGAGAAGCTTTCGAAATCGGCATCCTGAACTTTCACTCCGTAAGTCTCAAGAACTTGCAGTTGCCCGTGCTCGAGGCTTGTGTCCTGAAATTGTAGAAGGCTTTTATGCTAATCTAGAATACCTGTACTCAACTCACAATTATCCAGAGTCCCATATCTGGAACTGTGACGAGTCTGGTGTCCCAGGGGCAAAGAACGGTGGAGCAATGGTCTTGGCAAAGAAGGGCAGCAAGTTAGTGAATTCCATAACACCTGATGAAAGGGAGCACATTTCAGTACTTTCATGTATCAACGCAGCAGGTGGAAAGATTCCCAATTTTTACATTGTAAAGGGCAAAAATTTTACATCAAACGTGGTCGAGAGATGCGAACCTGGAGCTCTCATGGGAGTTCAACACAATGCGTGGATGACGAAGTTCCTCTTTGAAAGCTGGATTGCTCACTTTCTGAAGAAATTGAGGGATGGTCCTGGGGTTTCACCTGTGAACAGGCATCTGCTCATAGTTGACGGCCACACATCACATGTTACAATGGAAGTCGCAAAAACTTGCATGCAACACGGCATTGACGTTTTAACTCTACCATCACACACGTCGCATGCTTTGCAACCTCTCGACTGGACTTGCTTTGCACCTTTTAAAGCGGCATTTAGAAGGATCCGAGACAACTAGATGAGTGGTCAGACAAACAAGAAGGTGGAGAAGAGCTTACTGTGCGAGTGGACCGCTCAAGCTCTCGGAGAGGCACTCAGAGTAAACAATATCAAAGCAGGCTTTAGGCAGACAGGAATCTGGCCCCTCGATAGGGGCGCGTTGGCAGGGGATATGGGCCCATCGGCTAATTTCCAAGCTGGAACTGAAGAGGGATCCTCCGCCTCTGATAGAGACGACAGCGACCAAGGTGAGGACGATGACCAGGTTGCGGCAACTGAAGCCAGAGGTAAGACACTCTCTGTAACATTAGACACATCATATGGTATGTGCAGCATTGAGCTTTTCTCACATAAATCCTGGAAAATCCCAAAAACAACAACGCCCTTTCACATAGGTCCTGAAGTTTATAACTTCTATGATATTTGCTCTAGGACCAACTAGAATTATCGTTGTTTCTTGGTCCTTGATAACCTGGATCAATTATCAACAAACAGATCGAGAGTGAAATCCCATATCTGGCCATCAAAGAGTTACCTGGCCATCAAAGAGAAGGAGAAAGTTTTAGTGCAAGAGATGGAGAGGTAGCTGAGCTAGAAAGTGTGACCGATTAGTCCAGTTTCATATGAAGCTTTTAATAAGATGGGTCATATGAACTTATGAAGGAATGGGAATTACCAGGTCGTAGATGTACACACAGCCATCGTGTGAGCCTGTGTAGATATACTTTTGCCCTGTACTGCATCGATAACACCAGTTGTGAAGACTCAGTATTAGAAACATTATTAATCCGTTGATTGTAATTTCAACTCTAGCAATATGGGTTGTCAAACTTTAGGATTATCCGGCGGTTTATGTGCAATCTCTAGCTTTCAGTTCCAGTGAGGTGCAAAGGATATGTCACTGATGAAATTATAAAGCGAGAAAGCAAGCATACATCAAAGTGCAGATAAGTAGAAATTGCAGGTTGCGTAGCACATTAACAGAGTTTAAAGCTGAAGAAGGTCCTTACAGTGATAAAATGCTCGAATCAGACCTGGTGAGAGGAGAGAAGTAGCAGCGAATTAGAGTGCGCAGCACCAGGTGTCCTTCGGTGAACCATTGCCTGCTTAGAAACTGGAGTCATTTTGAGAAGTTTTCATGTACTGTAAAGAAGTGGAGTAGTGAATCACTTACATTCCAGAATAGGAAGTGTGTCTCAGCTGCGGAGTGAGCAACTAAAACCAGGAGAGTAGAAATTGCAACCAAAAGCTTTGTAGGTTCCATGGTGAGGTCTATCGATCACTGCAGCTTGAAAGAGAATGGATACGCACAGATGAATCGAAGAACGACTTCAGGAATGATATTAATGTCGACGTCAGCTTTAGTTTCAGATCTGAAAACAGAGTAGGCATGATGAACTGATGATTAGACGAACATCTAATATCGATCAGAAACTGAGACTTGTCAAATTGTCAAATTTACATTCATCTCACAATGAGTGGGAATATTGAGGAACATCACACAAACCTTGAAGAACTGTTTTCACAGCTCGAAGAGTTTCTGGCCAATAATTTGCATCACCCAACCTGGTTGATGTTATCAACCTTGCTTGACATGAAAGTAATCCTTCAAAAGCTCCACTCTAAGTTACAAGCTGCAAAGTATACTTATGCCATGGCTAGTGTGTGGCAGTGTCAAGGCTCAGTCATCCCATTGAAGTGATCTGAGACTGAGCTGGTTCTCAATATATACTTGTTGGATGCAGACTCAACTGAATCATGTAGAACATGGGTTGTGATCTTAAGCTACAATTATATGACAGAGAGTAGATCATGTATGTTCACAATAAGGACTGAGGATTTGGTATGGGGTTTAGATACCGGCACAGGCAACGCTTTTGCTGCGGGAGACTTCGGTGAGGGCCCATCTGCAGCAGCGAGCAATGACGTCAATGCCAATGCAGAGCAAGATCGAGAACCGAGGTACTATGTGAATGTTCCTAATGTAGAGGAAAGTACTCACGAAGTGGAAGACAGGGCTGTGAACATTGATCCAGATTTTGAGTTGACCCTGCAAGAGCGAAATGATGATCAGAATTTCAGCTCATTTCTAGCCCTCTCGGAGGTTATTCCAGCTCGAAAAAGAAAGCGTCAGCAACCACTATTGGATTTCACAAAATCCCATATCTTGACCTCAGAGGACTACATCTCTGCATGTGAGCAACTTCTAGCAAAGCGACAAGAGAATGAAGAAGCAGCAAAGCGCAGAGCTACAGAGAGCTGCAAAAGAAGAAACTCAAAGGAGAGAAAAAGAGGAGCGCATCGCAGCTGTGAATCAGAAGAAGGCTGAACGTGCAGCCAAGCGGTTGGAGAAGGAGCGCCTTCAAGCTGAGAGGAGGGCTGCGGGGGGAGGACGAAGAAGGCGGCACAACCCATGTCAAATCAACCAAGTTGCCAAAGATGATGTCGCAGGGAGGAGCTATGCACCTGGGCAAAACCCTACAGGGGCGGAAGGGGCTGCACAGGTGATGGAAGCTGGAGGGGCGCACACATTCTGGGGCAGCGGCACTGCGTCTGAGCTGGGACGCGACTCCACCTTCGGCACAGCATTCACCACCTTCGGCACATCATTCACCACCTTCGGCACAGCAGCACCTCCACCCACACGTCCAGCGCCCCACCTCCACTCACACATGTCGCATGTGCAAACCCCATCAACTCCATTCCGACCACCCAATTCGAATGTGTGGCCGTCTCCACCACCCATGTTCTACAATCCGATGCTTATGACTCCCTTCTTCCCCCCCACAACGGCACCCTTCACTGGATCTGAAAGCAATGGTAACCCAAGATAGAATAAGCAAGAAAAGCGCGCCAATGTTGGTTGCCAGCAAGGTCATTCCTGAATTTTTGGTGCACCATCTTGCATGTGGCTAGGTGCACATTGTGGGAACAAAAAGGAGTCATAATAGGACAATGATGTTCTCTACATGGGAACTAAATGCTTACTTCAAGACTCCTTTTTAGCACAAAGGGACTTCTTCACCCTTAGTTTTAGGATCTCGTTTGTTCTTTTCCAGTGAGTCATTTGCTCCATTTTGGAACTAGTTTTGTCTTCTACCTAAACTCTCTCTTATTGCTTACGCATGGACCCTATGCACCACATGTGGGACTCTACTACCTTTCCTTCTTTTAATTGTAGATAATTCATCCTTTGCTCAAAAAATTCAATTCTTGAACCACTTGACTCCTTGGTGCCTTGCTCATCAACCAAAATTGCTACAACGACTAAAACTCACTCAGATTCTCCATGCTGAAATTTGCGCCATTATTGGACGCTCTACTATACTTCACTAGCAGCTGCTGCATAATTAAAGTACAGGAATGGCCCACGAAATGTATAGCTAGCACGGAGAATCCTGCCTTTAGGAGGTTATAGATTGCATGATATGTGCTTCCCACGCAGGAAATCTATTAAGATTGCCACCAGGTTCGAGGAGGTACATGCCATGATGTCGTCACTCCTGGATTTCTCTCTCGCCTCTAGGGAGGTGTTAGAACATATACGCGGACAGTGGCATTCCGCTCTCTCACGGATGTCCAGTACTCACTATGCTACACTTCATAGTAGCCTTGTCCGAATCGGAGGGGACCATCGACAGAGTCTTAGGACCCATGGCAAGAGTGCGTACTGCAACATCGAGGAGGACGAGAGCGGTTTGAGTTTATCCGTTGAGGCACCGCAAAGTCTAGAAGAGCTGCAGCCATGGCTGGTGGAAGTGGAGAGAGCCAGGGGTCACGGCATGGATATTTGCCCTCTTATACATATTGCACGTCGGGGGTAGCTTGTATGCGTGCGGCGAGCGGAGAGCGGCGAGCGGAGATTTGAAGAGCGGAGAGCAGAAAATGAGGCCCTAAATCTAAAAACAGTAAAGTTCTTACTAAAAATAAAAACTATTATTAGATTATTAGATTATTTTAGGAATATTCCTAGAATATTCCTATTTATAGTAATTAATGATGACCCTATTACCGTGGACTGAATTACAGTTTTTTAATAATTTTTACCAAGTTCCCCTGCCTTTATTTTAATATTCCTAAAGTCGATACGACCGATAAACTAACTTTTTGAATCCTATGTCATTTTCTTTACATTACTACATTTGTACCAGAGAGAGAGAGAGAAACTTCGGTCTCCGGAGGAGACCGACGTGAATTAAGTGTCTGTTCGACCTACCCCCAATCCAAAGCCCACAGGACAAAGGTATGGAAGTAAAGATCTACTCCCCCCTTTCGAGAGTAGATCATTTGAATTAATTTCCCTTTCCATCTTCTTCGATTCTATCCATCTTCTCAATTCCAATTCTATCTATCTATTCTATTCCTCCATTATATGTTTTATTGCATTGATGTTAATTGCCATTTCATCTTCTTATTTTGCCATTCATTTGCTTCTTATATATTCTTTGTTCATTTTCAATTTAATATTTTTCTCCCCTTTCAATTTTTATTTTTGAATCATGTTTTCCCTTAATGTACACACATCCTCTTTCAGATGCATTTATTGAGTTTAATTTTTTTTTTAAATTTATTTTTTTATTTTTTAAAATTTTAAACGAACTTTCTCTAGTTCCCTCTCAATTTTTGGTTTAGGCCCTAGGGTATGTTGTTTACAAATTAATGAAAACAGTGTCAACAAACCCAGTCACGCCATTCAGTAGGATGAAATTCGTTTATCATTATATGGTCCAGGTTTCAAGGGCGCCAAGCATCTAGCTCTTGGATATTTAAGTAGTGGCAATAGAAGGTCACTTCCTCTTTGTTCATTCTCTTCTTGAAGCAAGTCCAAGGAAGAGCGTGTTTCGGATATGGAAGATGTCAGGGATACTGCTCTCTCACTTGGTGATGTCGTTCGCCCATTTCATCCATATGTGGAGGTCGAGGGGGAAGACGAGGCGAATGGGTGCAATGAAGGGCATTCTGGAAATGATGACGTGGATGTAGAATTAGACGTGATAGGAGACTTATGGCTGTAGAAGAGCCAGGTAGTCTCGTAGTACTTCAGGAGGAGCCGGTTGTGCCTTTGCCACCTCATGCATACTCCAAGGTCGGGAAGATTCCACCAAGGACTTATTCTAGGGAAGCATTACGTAGAAAGAGTGAAGCTTGTCCATTGTTGAAACGTCCCCGCCTACGATAAATGCCAACTAGGGAATGAGCAATGAATGTCAATGTAGCTTGTCCTGTAGTGCAGCAGGAGGTTGGTAATTATGCTGAAAATGCGAGTGGGATACCTAAACGCATTAATTTCAAAGAATAAAATGGGTTTTGAAATGTATTGATGGCATTAGAACAGTCCAACTGTTTTAGGGTATAAAGAACAAAGGCCACTTGTCCAACTGAATGCTATTGTTACTCAATGTAATAAATGTGGATGACAAAACCTTTATATTGAAATAGGCAATACGAGATTTGCATCGCTGACTCAGTACAAGGAAAAATTCAATCACCAATGACTAAGTATCCCCATAAACCACCGTCCACTATGCGAATGCGTGTCTAAAAAAGTACGCTCCCTCCTCTTTTTTGGCCAAGGGGTGAGTCAAGATTCCACTCTCTAGGACTAGATTGACCTTGTTGAAACTAAAGGTAGGCGCATGGATGAAAAGCTCGGTCTCGGATCACGGTTGCAGACCTTCAAAAGGATATAATACAAGTGTTTAGAGTACAAAAACTGAATCCTGCCTCGAAACTTAGTCATTGTCTCCTTGAATGCAGGGCAAGTGCAACCAGACTAAGAGCTGATGGTGATCTTGTACTGTGTGATAGTAGGAGCAATGCCAAAATCCAGCTTGATGATGCAACCATGGCCCTGGTGAGGTATCATAGTGACAGAACGGAAGCAAGCTTTGACTCGGATTCGGAGGAGCCCATGCAGTGTCAGCGATGCTTTTGGAGTTGAATTTGGAGTTGAATTCGGAGTTGAATTTGGAGTTGAATTCGATGCGAATTCGCTCCGGCACGAGCTCTAAGGCTAGTGGCCGCGGGTAGTCCCCCACTGATTCCTGCCCCGGCCCCGGCTTCACTCTCTCTTGCTTGCCATTGCCCATGATTGCTCTTACACCTCTTCCGCTCAGGTTGCGCCTATTACTGCAAGGAACTATGGAATTGGAGGTTGCAGGTCGGGGTTGTAAGATTGCTTGACGGATCCAAGGCGCCCCTAGAGTAACTGTAGAGCGTACGTGAGTGGGAGAGAAGGAGAAGGTGGTGAGTGGAAAAGTAGCTGCCATAGGTGGCTGGTTTTGCAGCAAAAAGTTTCCGCGAGGGGAACCATATCATATCATTGTAGGAGCACCAAGAGCAATGGGAGGAAAGCCTAGGTTAATGATATGCCAAGTGGGGCCAGCGTAATTGCCTACCAAGATAAGTTTCGTCGGAAATGTCTTCGAATGCCTCATGCTAGTGCCTCGGATATGTATTAGCGTAGATGAATTAAAAACGATTCGATCATGGCCAACACTTATCGAGTCTACTTTTCGGCCAGTATTTGTTGATCACTTCATCTTGACTATCCCTGTGTAAGAAGCAGTAGAACAACATTGAGTTGGGTTCTACTAAATTTTAGGATTCTGGAGGTGATTTTACTCCAAAGCTTGTTTTTCTTCTTCATGATTTCAAACTTGTTTCCAGATAACTGCCATTCATAGGAAACGGCAAGATGTGTGTGCAGAAGAATTTAGCCGGGACATGCGTAGCAGATGCACAGAAGCATCTTCATTTCCTTTCCGTGGGTGAACGAGAATTTTCCTGTTTAGCGCTTGAGAATTGCATCACTCATGCAAGGAATTGAGATGCCGAACTACTGTTGTCCAAATAATAATCTGAATCCAGGCTTGCAATGAGATATCTCAATGCACTGCAGATATCTTTAAGATAATAGCACTTTTGAAGTGAAACCAAAACCCTTCTTTGACATTCTATGAATGTGCATTACAGTACCCTCAAACAAAGAAGAGCCGACAAGCAGACCCAGTGACTGGCAACGTACTCCGTCGATAGAAACTATACAACAAGTACGGTTGTTGACTATAGCAATGAAGTGTAATGAACATTTGTTTGTAAAGAATTGATTGTTTACCTGACTTTTTATCTTCCAGTTTAATAGAACAATTTTCACCTTTCGACACAACCTTCAAGACGCCCTCCTACGCCCACTTGTTAATGTCCCATTCATCCGCCCTACAATCAACACAGATCATCAAGGTAACTACACTTCTAGAAACAGACTAATCCACCAAAAGATCCCTGCTGTAAATTCGAAGCAGAGCACCTTTCTGGTCGACCATTTACTTGTAAGAAGCTGCACTCTTTCTTGGAGGTATCTGTGACAAATAAAATAAACATGCTACTCCTTTAGCCGGGTATTACAAACAGGAACAAAACCATACTAACAGGCTCAATAATGTACTTTGAAATCCGGCAAGTCGAATCCTAAAAGTTCCAATGTAGAATGTAAAATTGACAAAACATGATGCATGACTTAGTTAAAACCACGACAATTGCAATGTCTTGTTGATTTCAAACTAAGTAATCCAAAAAACAACACTAATTTATACACTCAACATCCTTAAAAACAAAGTGATTTCCAACAACACCTCCCATAAACCACAGATGCAATTCACAATAAACCCTATAAACACATCCAACTACTAGAAACACACAAACTCCAAAAACTACACATAACACAAAAGAGATTGTTGAAAGCAAAACCTAAACCCTCTCACTTCACGAAACTCTAAAACCAGTCCACCGAAGCAACAAAACGACTATCTGGTGACAAACTCCAACACCGTCTTCTAAAACCTTGACCAGTGGGCTCAAAAAAAAACCACAACAATCACACACAGCCCAAATCAACCCAAGTACTGAATTTCAAATTCCATAGGTCTCGCACCATATACACATAGCATTCCTTCACTTGGAAGAGCACCAACTCCGCATTGCTCTCCTGATCATCAACCGCGACGCTCTCCATCCCTGCCGCCATATTTTCGAAATCGTGATTTCCCAATTATGCAACAATCCACTCACCAATATACCCCGATGTACCCACCCAATTGCCCAGATCAACAAACATAACGCTCTCAGACCAATCAATCTGCTTGCTCTACTTGGCTCACAATTCCTCACTCGTCATCGTCATCCTTAGCATTCTTAGCCGGCTCGCCCTCCTCTCCGGATGCGTGTATCCTAAAGCTTCGCCTCGAGCAATGATCTGTAGACCCCAGTGGAGCCTCACTTAGGCTAGATAGAACGTAATATGATCACGAATTGGTCAATAGAAAGGAATTCATAAGAGAAGATAGTATGGTTAGAACAGTACAGTATCTGCCATGACATTGTGACGTGGTGTTTTTACTCCTCTACGCTGCCTCTTATGGGCAACGCAAGAGCTCTCCAGGGGTACTGCCGTTAACGGCAGTACCCTAACGCTACATTTTTATGTCTTGAAGTTGAGGTTTTACTCTTCAACGCTGCCTCTCATCAATAGTGTGAGAGCTCTCCAAGGGTACTACCGTTGATGGTAGTACCCCGAAGCTCCTATTTTTAATTTTTTTGAAGTTAAGGTTTTACTCTTGAGGCTGCTTTTTTAAATTTTTAGTTTTGTTTTAGATCTTCTTTGTTGCCTTTCTTTGGAAGCCCCAAAGCTCTCCAGGGGTACTGCCGTTGACGGCACTACCCTAAGGCTGCTTTTATTTTTTCTGAAGTTGAGGTTTTACTCCTCTATGCTGCCTTTCTTCGGCAGCGCGAGAGCTCTCCAGGGGTACTGCCGTTAACGGCAGTACCCTAAAGCTGTTTTTATTTTTTTGGTTTTTGAATTTAACCCCTTAAAACAGCAGAGGATATTTCTAGAGACGTGCCATTGACAACACAACCTCCACAGCAAATTTATTTCAACAGATCATAAAATGACCAAAAGAAGTCTGAAAAAGGAGTGCCGTTAACGGCACTTCTTTTTAGGCCTTTATCAAAAGTTGAGAAATTATCAAGTAAACCTTCAATTGGATACTTCATGTACTTCAAATGGCAGTAAAAAAGTACTGCCGTTAACGACACTACCTTTGAAGGTCGTCAAAAAATTAATTTTGAGTCCGTAATTGATTTATAAAGGCTATTTTTAGGAGTTTGTAGGTATTTTGTGCATCTCAGATATGCTTTTGGGATACTGCCGTTAACGGCACATCCTTTTTCATGCCTTATGGGTATTTTTGAAGCTCAAATTGTCCTATATTTTGATTTAGTCCCAAGTCACTTAAGCACCACCGTTTTCCCTAAGATATTATCTTAAAAGTAGTGTTGTTGCTTTGCTGTTGACAAGGCCGTGTAAGGGGTTGAAGTTGAGCACTTTTTAGACATCTTGGGAGGTCATAAAAGTAGTGCCGTTAACGGCACTCCCTTTTGACCCTCCCTTCTTATATAATTTTCCTCCCAAAACCGCTCCATGTCTAGTTTTTGCATCCTGCAGAATGGTACTTTGTTGTTGGTTTTCCGTTGACAAGGCCGTCCAAGGTAAGAAATTTGAGCACTTTGTAGACATCTTCGGAGGTTATAAAAGTAGTGCCGTTGACGACACTCCCTTTTGACCCTCCCTTCATATATGATTTAGCTTTCAAAACCGCTCCATGTCTGGTGCATCCTGTAGAATGGTCTGTCTAACGAAACGAAGTTAAGCACTTGCAAGACATCTTGGGAGATCATAGAAGGAGTGCCATCATTGTGACATTATTTTCTTCCTCTTGTGATATATGTATTTTCGTGTGTAAGTTGTTCAATGTCTTGGTATTGCGTCGTGTGCCAAGCTCGGTTCCGTCTAGTGGATGATGTTGTGGTTGTTGGATGGAGAGTAGTGAATGAAGACTCTGGCCGGGCGTTCACGGAGATGATGACTTTTAGGCCTTTACTTATAAGATGTTCATGGTTTGAAATTTGGTTTAAGCTAAATTCTTAGGGGCATTCTTCCCAACTATCAATAACGGGAGTGGGTTTGAGAAGGGAGAAGGAGCTGGATTTTCTCAACTTAGGGATGGGCAAGTGGTTAGGATCGAGAGGGACTTTGCTTGCCCAATTGCTTAATTTTGAGGAGCTCCTATCTTCCACTACCAAAAATTGCAGCGGATTCAGGAAGAGATAGGGAGGTGTATTTCAAAAATAGTAAATTGAATTCATCTGTAATTGAATGGCTGGTCACTTTCGGAGAGATAAATGAGTTTTTACTTTATAAATGCCATTTAATACTGTGATTCTTCTTCTATATTTGACCCTAATTCATTACAATTTCCAATTACTCATTGTGCTGCACATATCTATAGTGGATTTCACCTTTGAAAATATGAAGAATTAGGTGTTTGAGATTCATGTTATTACCTGGATGTTTTTTTTTATAATTTTTATTTGCGTAGATGCTTCACGATCTTTTGGACACAGTCCCCTAGAAATTTTCGATGCCTCTCTCTATCCAATTTCACTTGAATGCGCTGAAAAGAAATACATGTATGGAGTGTTGAGATTGGAATACAGTTTTTCTGAAAATCTTAGTCTCAATACTGGAGCCTTACTTGGTTCTCCGCTTCGCCAACGTATGAATATGGAAATGTTTAAAAACAATCTATTCTGTGAATTTTCCTACAACACTCAGAATTGGAATTGCGTGGAATCTTTTATTGTTGAACCACTATGCATTTATGAGAATCCATGAGAGCGGTACAAGCGAAACAAGTTGGCAGGACACTCAGAAGACTGTTAAAGGGTGATTTAGCTTCACCCTTAAAAAGCTAGTTTACTGTCCAGATCTAAAGAAAACCCACTAAATTTTTATACCCACCTAGCTAGTTCTACTTAACACCATTCTGCTCCTTTATTGCACCAGATTTCTAAGTCTCCTGCCCTTTTCTTCTAACATTAAAGCAACAACCCAACAAACCCACATACATCTCCCATACCCTAACATCAATGCATACACTCAATCTACTCAAAAGAGTCTTTGTTTTCTCATTAATCTCTACCTCATACAATCAGTCCTGCCCTATACAGTCCTGTCTTGCCCTCATAACTACTCCTAACTTCTACAACCCCCATTCCAACCTCCATAGTCGCACAAACTCCAAGGGGAGAGAGAGAGAGTGAGAGCCGCCAAGGTCTCATTCCTCACTACCCCCCCAACCTTAGCCGCCACCCTCCATCTGTTCGTTTTTCATCCAAGTCAATGTTTCATCCGACTGTCAAAACTTCATCCAAAACGAAGTAACTAAGAAATCCGCAGTAACTAACTGTTTTACTGCTCCTGGCAGTTTACTTTTCCTGCTCCTGTTTTACTGCTCCTAGGTAAAAGGCAAAAAATCTCTTTAACAAAGACGACTGTCCATTATGTGAAGAATGGCCGCACACTGACGAACCTCAGTGTCGTTGGAAAATTCAGTCGGATGGAGTCTATGTGTCTTTGTTCAGTCCTCCAAGAGGTTGCAAGCACTTTCTTAAAAAACGTGAGTTCACACTGAATCCATACACATTGCCATTGGTCGAGAGACTTGGCGATTACATGGTTACAATGCTTAATGACCTTGACCATGAATTGATGCTAGTTTACGGACCAGTAAATGGGGATAAGACTGTCAGAACACTTCCATCCCGCATTCAGAGACCTTGTGCAAATGAACGTACCACAGGAGTTATCTTGAGAAGGCATTAATATCCTCATTATATAACAGAATGGAAATGCAAGTTCATTTCTGTAGCAGCAAAGAAAATCTGCAAAGATGTATTTATTTGGATACCACCTAATGATCCAACACACATGACGTGTATTGATTGCGCTTGGAAAGCAAATGACACTGGTATTTATCTAGATACCAGAGGGTGTAACCAAGACAGACCAATATGGGTAAAACAATATGATTGGTCCAAAATTTGCGGATCAACTTTGGAAGTGGAGGAAGCAAGAGCACCCATGGAAGTAGACACTGTTGGTTCATCAGTGGAGTCAGAGATTGAAAATCCAAGCAAACATCCAAAACTTGACCACACTGAATTGTGACTATAGTGAGCTGTAAAAGGTTTTCTAGAATTTGCGTTGAAGGATAATCTAACCATTCATAGATATCGATAAATACAAAGTGCAACTCATGTAATTAGCCCGAATGCACATATAATTGAAAGGCTCATAATATACATACATCACTACTCATATACAACTGTATTGCATTCATGATTTCTTAATCACACCAATCTCATCTATGCTTAGGAGAGACCCAAATACCATCACTAGGAATCACTTTCTCTCCCGGTTCCACCCATATTGGTTGATTTCTGTTGTCGATGAGGATCAACCTCAAGTGATCTAACTCAATGCAACGAAGTTCACCAAATGACGCTGTTTCTAACCTGTCATTGCGAATCGGATGTGCTAGAATCCAGGAACTCTTAAAAATATTCCGGTTCACGTTGAAGCGAAACGCTTTAAAGTCTTTCTTGGGAGTCCACTGCCCCTCTGAGTATGAATCGTAATCCCATTTTGCAAGTCGGAGGCAAGCATATTCAGTACTGTTGTCAATCTCACGTCTCCAGAGCTTCAACACAACACGAGCATTCTCCACATCTTCAAACGTGATCACTATTGGAGGACTACAACTTTGAGTTGTACTAACACACACTGATTCCCAGAGATCAGGTCCATCTGCCATCCGCCAAAGCAGATCCTGAAGAATTGTTTCACAAGCAACTACTTCAAAGGTATTGCTCATTCTCTCAAACAATGCCTATGAATTGCAAGATTCTGTGTATCGATTGATGACTCTAAACAAGTAGACCAAAAACCTCTATGGTTTATATGGAATTGTTAGACATAAAAAGCTAGAATAGATCTTATCTATAGCCGATGGAATTATCAGTGAGGACAAGCAAATTTGGGAAGGATAAATTTTTGACTAAGTAATACAATTATTATACACGATTTTTTAGAAATCTCAAGAGGATTTCAATGGCATGCTTTATAAAGTGGCAGAAGCAACAAAGCTCAACTTATTTTTAAATCTATCTTTAAAATTATTTTCTAAAGTATCAAGTGCCAATTATTCACTGTTTTTATCGTATCCTAGATCATAGCAGGAAGATGGATTCCTATTGTCAATCGGCAAGGTATATGAAACAGAAAAAGATGTAGGATTTAAAACAACTTTAATGGTGCATACTCAGGGCAATGCGTCATCATGACGTCAGCCCTAATTTTACTTACTCCCTTTTAACTGTAGGTTAAATATGGGTTGGGAGAATTTTTCCACGGAATTACACACAATTACTATAAATTATTCTAAAAATATAACTCTAAATTTAGATACTACCCACGGTTATAGGGTATTTTTTTTTATAAAATGGGTGTTCAAAGGTCAAATCTCTGCTCTCGAATCTCCGCTCGCCGCTCGCCGCACGCATGCTAACTTTCTCCTTGCACGTCTAACGGAGCTCAGAGCAAAGTGGTGCTGGGCACTGGCCTGAACCATTGAGCACCTGAACGTGATGGCGGATTCCCTCATCGCGTTTCCCGTGAGCTCCACCGACTACAGAAACTCTGTTGCGGATTCAAACTCTACCGCGATTCCGAACGCAGAGAGCCAAGGTAGTGTACACCTGAGTAGGTTGGGGGGGTGCCAAGAAAAGTGCAGGTGGGCTGCGCATTGTGGAGGAGGAGAACACTCTGTTGGTGGATCCATACCTCAGTGTGAATTGGACCAGCCAGCAAGAGTCGCTCGCCATGATAACTTGTACAGTCTGTTTGGAGTGCTATTTTGTCTACTTCCTGCATGGACATCTGGGAATGGATGCTTTTACATTGTCTACTTGATCTCCACGTTAGCGTCATGTGTATTGACATGTTGGTGCGGGTATGGAAACATTTCAACACGCGGTTAGGGTTGGATATTGTGCTTTTGCTGTGCGGCTGTAGCCGAGAGTGATGTGATATACACTTCTGCATGTTCAGTCTTTGTAGGTCCACATGCTTAACTAGTGTTTATTTATTGTAACACCTCACAAACTCTGCGCACCTTCTATCATGCCCGAATCCCGAGATTCCACTAATATGGAGACCTATTTTTGTCTTTGTCCTCTTAGGCAGAAACTATGTGGAGACTTCCCCCATCAACTCAATCCGAAAGTCCAATGACCTATCCACAACCCTTTTCACATTTTGAAACATGATAGGGTATATTTTGTATCCATTTTCACACTTAGGGTTGTGGCGCCGATTGGTGGTGACGAGGCAGTTTTCATGCAGTTTGATGAATAGTATTATGTGATGAACAGACTTCTCATCCACCTTCTCATCCCCTCCCCGTAAACTCCGCAAGGGTTTCGGTATTCTGCGTGGGTAGGGTTTCGGTTAGTTTTGGTGTGGTTCGGGGTTAGGTGCTCGTTTCTTTGATTCTGTAGCAGATGAGCATTTTGTTACAATTGGTTAGACAGTGTAGTGTTCACCGGAACCATGCATGCACAACAATAGTTTAGGGTTATGATGTTTGAGTTTTGGTTGTGAGTTTATTGAGGGCTTCTGATGAGTGTGCACATGCTGTTGAGAGATTTGGGTTTTTTTCCTTTGCTGGTTGTGAAGCTTTGCTGCGTGTTGTAAAGAATGTTGAGAAGCTTAATAGTTTTGAAACAAATGAGCATTTCGTAGCAATTCCATTCCATTACAATATGGTGTTCGCAGGAACCATGCATACAGAAGGATGGTTTAGGGTTATAATTTTTTCTCAATCGAGTGAGGTCTTAGTTCCGAATTGAGTGATGTTTTCCTTCTGAATTCAGTTGGGTTCAGTTCCGAATTGAGTGAGGTCATTGTTCTGAACTAACTGGGGTTTTAGTTCTGAATTCAGTTGGGTTTTAGTTCTGAATTGATTGAGGTCTTAGTTTTAGATTGAGCAATGTTTTAATTCTGAATAGAGTTGGGTTTTAGGTCTGAATCCAGTTGGGTTTTTGTGGCTGGTTGTTTTGGTTTTGTAGAAGATGGAGTTTTGGAGTTTTTAGGAGTTATTACTTTGTGGAAGCGAGAGACAAATTTGGGACTCGAAACAGTCGTTGAGGGAGTGATGAGTGAAGAGAGGATGTCTTGGATCTGGAGAATTCATTTGGTTTGAATTGTCGACATATTATGTAAGATTCACAATGTTTTTTATGACTATGGAACTGTAGATTTTATAAAATTCCTTACCTGGGCATGTAGGATTGAACGTTGATTTACTCACATTCAGAAGGTAGTTTATCTCAGCTCAGATTTCAGTGCAAGGTAATGGCAAAGTGAGTCTGCATAGGTGAAGCATTCAAAGGCAGTAGCTCTGCATAGGTGAAGCACATCATTAAATTGATGAACCCCCCTCACATGAGGCCCCCCCATTACCACAGCTGAAGCCCCTATTACCATAGGTGAAATGCATCATTAAATTGATTGACCCCCTCACATGAGGCCCCCCTATTACCGCAGATGAAGCCCCTATTACCACAGTTGAAGCCCCCATCACCATACTGAAGCCCATTACTCGAGAAGCCTATTACCAGTGAAGCCCCTACACCTAGGTAAAGCCTATCTTTATCACCATCCCTTATCACCATCTGACATTCCACGTCAAGCTTGGCACCTTCTAGATTAGAAATAATTAAGAACTACTACATTAGAAATAATTAAAAATTATTAAATTAGAAATAAATGAGTTCGGTGATAATGTTGTCGTTAAATTAAAATTAGGTTAAAAGTAGGTAAAGAAGCGGTGCATTGAATGAAGTTTGGTAGGATTTTTTTCAATATAATGAACTAAACATTCCGTCATTCTCATTCTCTCATTTTGATCTGCATCTTGTCTTCTCATTTTCTTCTCATTTGCATCTGTGTTCATACTTTTGTGTGTTTTTTTTCTCAACCATCGCACTTCCTTCTAGCAAGTCTAGAGCAAGGTTGGTGGTGTCTGTAGATGATCTTACTGAGGGTACTAGAGACATAACATTTGAGGGGAAGATTTTGTCTAGGTATGGAAATTGGGATCCAACCAAGGATGTCAAACATCCCTATCTTCATTGTGATTTACTTGATAGAGAAGGGTACACTACCATTACGATGAGTTTGGTGCGCCCTCAGATTGAACAGCATGAAGGGAAGTTGAATGTTGGATCATTCATTCGTATAGAGAACTTTGGTGTAGCTTCCAAGTCTGAGAAGTCGTTTGAGAAGGGTGATATGTCTGTTGTGTTGAAGGTCCAGTCTACCACATCTGTCACCACCATATCTAATGGTGGTGAAAATGAGTTCATTCCTAAGTTTTATCATAGTGATAGCATTGATGAGTTTCGTAAACGCTCCCATGAACAGTGGCCAACAGCAACTATTGATGTCTGTGTCATTGGTATCATAGGCACATATGGTCGTTATCACCAGCTAGTAATAGCTGATGGATTTACCGAAAGTGATACCGACATTGTGGCACTTGTCCCCAATTTCAGAAAGAATACAACCAGATCGTTGAAGCTTTTAATAGTGGTCAATGTCTTATGGTTTTGTTTAAAAACCTTAGTGTTTCTCAATCTGGAGAGCGTTACCTTTGCACAGAAGCAAGCACAATTATATCATCTGTTGTTGACAACTTCGTCCAAATGCAATTGCAGTCTATCCACAACAGATTGTGTTCTACAACTCCAGCTTCAACAAGAGAGGTATTTTATTTTTACAATCATTTTCAATAGGTTTACTTTTAAGTTTTATATTAACTTTTAGTAACTATATTGTATTATTTTTTGCAGATTTATGGGACATTGGCAATTGCTAGTCCAATAGTAGCTCCTTACAAATACGTGTGCAATAAGTGTAATCTCTCCAACCTCATTGTTGTTGAAGAAGGTTTCTACTACAACGTAAGTCACAACCCTCTGTTAGAAAGCAAGCATATCTTCGTGGAAGGATTTCTACAGCTACTCAAGCAGTCACTATGTACCTTGAAGGCTAGTGGCTACAAACTCTTGTAAGAATGACAGAAGAACATTTTTTGAAGCTTTCTAGAGGAGAACAGATCAAGATGCTTACTGCTTTCCGGATCAAAGGTACATTTTGGTTAACTCCTATGGCTATTTTGAATGGATTTGAAGAAGATATGGATACTAGCAACTTCAGTTCTTTGGATATGCCTACTTCTAGTACCGGAAGACCTCTGAGTTGCACACAAGATTCAGTTCCAGGGATCGATATGGAAGGAGATGGAGGGACTCCATGCACTCAAAGGTACAAAAGGAAACTTGACAAAGACAACGTAGGAGCATCTAGCAATAAGGTTAAAAAGACTTAGAAGTTGTAGAACTTCAAACATGCTTCAATTTGTGAATGCAGTTTGGTTTTTTTAATGGAGATATATATTTGACTTAAAGGGGCATGCCTCCACATTTGCAAAGATCATTTTACAATCTTCTATACGCAGTCTTCTATCTACATTCTTTCATCGCAGTCTTCCATCTACATTTTTTTATTCCAGCCTTCCATCCACAACTTTCTATTCGCAGTCTTTCATCCGCTTAAACAGTATTGCTTAAACAGTTTTACTTAAACAATCTTGCTTAAACAGTTTTACTTAAACAGTCTTGCTTAAACAGTTTTACTTAAACAATCTTGCTTAAACAGTTTTACTTAAACAGTCTTGCTTAAACAGTTTTACTTAAACAGTCTTGCTTAAACAAAGATACACCTATTCATTCAAACAGTTTTGCTTAAATAGTCTTGCTTAAACAATTTTATTTAAATAATTTTGCTTAAACATTGTTTACACTTATTCATTCAAATAGAATTGCTTAAACAAAGATACATTTACTTTTTTGATACAATTTTGCTTCAACAAAGATTCATCTTTTCAAAAGATTTTGCTTGAAACAAAATGTGATTTTATATGATTTTATAAAACAATTTGCTTAGATTGTGATTTTTTTCTTTAAAAAAATGAAAATTATTGAGATATGCACAACTTGACAATGAACAGATATTACAAATTACATTATTGCTAATATTTTAAGTAATTGAAAAATCAAAATAAAATTAGGTAATATTCCTTTAACTGCATTTGCTTAAATATTGTATGTATAATTACAAAACTATAAATATATATATATATATATATATATATAATAAGAAATTCTTTACATTATTTGATTTAGTATAGAAAGTAAATAGTAAAAACATATTACAATGGCAATCATAGACAGGAAATTAGCAGATTGTAATTTACAACGTAATACAGCATATAGGTGTGTTGTTGGTGATTATTTATTTGATTCAATAACATATCTTTTACATTATAATATTTCTTCAGAAATTCTTAGAATAAATACAATGCAACATCTTGCATTTTGTATATCTTTAAATACTCCACTACAAATAGTAAAACGAATGAAACTTATTTCATTTTAAGTAAAAAATAATTTTCCATTAGATAAAACTTTATTTCAAAAAAAATTAACCAAAGATAAGTTGGCTAAAGTCATAAAAAAAAATAAGGATCCTTTTATTATATTTCAAAACAAAATAAAAGATATTCCAATCTATCCATGTATATGTTGTGAAAGGTTAAATTTTATTTCAAAAACTACAGTGGCATGTGAAAAAATCTTGAGTAAGATGAATAATGTATTAAAATATAATTTACAATTGATAACAAAAGAAATAATATACGTACGTAATTTTTGCTTAAAATCAATTAACAATTCTATGGTTCCTAAATATTGTGTTCCAAACAACCTTTCTAGAAATTCTATTATTGAATCTGTCAAAAAACTTACAACCTTGGAAGAAAGATTAATATCTCCACGTATTGCATTTGCGCAAATCCATAAATTGTACAATCATAGCCAGTACAAATTACATGGAAGAATTATAAATGTTCCAGCAAACATTGATCAAACTCAATCTTTACTTCCTCGATTACCTGAAGATGGTACAACAATCGGAATATTACTAAAACGTCGTCTAGAATATCGTTCTCCCTATATATCTGGAAATATTCGACCAAATTTAACAATGTTAGCTTTAAAAGGTTTACTTGACACACCTCTTTATAAAGAATGCAATGTTTATATTCGTCCACAGTGTAATAGTTTGTTTGCATTACAAATGCAATCAAGTTTAAATCTAGATACAACAAATAATACAATTGAGGATATGGCAAATGAAGACAACTTTGAAGAAGATATAGAAGGACCACCAAGTGAAACTTTAGTACATAATTTTTTAGATTCAGAAAAAATTTATGATTTTTATAGTATGATTTCTGTTGCTCCAAGCCAAGAATATTCTCCTATTGGAATTTTTAAAGACAAACACAGTGAAGAATTGAATTATCCGACACTATTTTACGGCCATCTACGAGAAGATAAGATTTCCAATAACTTTTCCTATCATCAAATAGCAAGTTGGGAAATTCTACATAAAGATCATGATTTTACTACAAATATACAAAATATAATTTTCAAAGCAATTAAAATTTGTATAGAGAAAGTTAAAAACTCTAGTTGGATTCGAATTCGAAAAGGAAAGATATCTGGACGTACACTAACAGCTGGTCAAGTTTCTCAAGAACCAAATCTTGATAAAATTTTAGAATCCCATATAGGTTTTCGTGATTTAGAAAAACTTCAAACATCACCTGATTATATTGAGGGATTAAGAAAAAACTTATTTGCTATGATTAGACAATTAAGACCACCAACATTTTTCATCACATTAACAAGTGCAGAGCAATTGTGGGAGCCGTTGATTGAAGTTTTGTATAAACTGAATAGAGAAAACCTTAAACTACCAGAATTTAATAATTTAGATTCCACTCATATTGCAGAATTAATAAGATCCGATCCGGTGACTTGTGCATTATATTATAATCACCGTATTAAAGCTTTATGAGAATTGCTTCAAAAAGAGTCTTGTATTTTAGATGAAGTTGTTGATTTTTTTTTTGTCACGGAATTTCAACACCGTGGAAGTGAGCATGAACATGCACTTAATTGGATAAAAAATGCACCAAAGTTTCGAGTAAATTCTAAAGAAGAAATTGAAAATTTTGTTGAAAAATATATAAGTACAAACAAAAGTTTATTGCCTTCAACTTTACAAGAGGCGCAAACACATAAACATTCACGCACATGTTGGAAAAAAGGTCAATCAATATGTAGATTCCACTATCCACTTCCTCCAATGAAGCAAACAACAATTTTAGAGCCTTTAGAGAACACGGATGCTAAAACATTATTGTATTTAAAAAACAAAGCTAAAAATATTTTTTTATACTTAAAAGAATTAGAAATTGGAACAGACATGAAATTTGAAGATTTTCTTACAAAATTCCAAATGGATTAAGAAACTTATATTTTAATTTTATGTAGTCAATTAAAAAGGCCTCAAGTATTTTTGAAGCAAACACTAAATAATATACGCACAAACGCATTTAACAAAAACATTGCACATACATGGTTTGCAAATACTGATATTCAATTTAATCTTGATCCATATGCTGCAGCTACATATTGTACATCATATATGACAAAGGTAGATAAATCAATAACAACAGAGTTAAAATCAATCTCACAAAAATGTATTAATGATAAAACTGATGCTAACTTGAGAATTTTAAAACTTGGCAATGCTTTTTTAAATGCTCAGCAAATGTCAGCTCAATCAGCAATTTATCTTGTTTTGTCTATTCCCTTGTATCATTGTTCCCGTTCTTTTGCATTTATAAACACTTCGCCATTACAAGAACGTGCATTTGTTTTAAAACCACAACAACAACTTCTTAAATCGGACAAAGATTGCACAGATGTGATGTGTAAATCTATACTGAATAAGTACTTAGATAGGCCAAATGGCTTAAAAGATATATGTTTAGCAGAATTTGTAGCAAATTACAATCACAATAAGAAAAAATTGTCTATTCAGAAAAAATAAAGAATTAATGGATTTGTTCATTACAATAAATTCAAAGATTTCGAAAATTGGTCACGAGAACAATTATTGTTATATATTCCATTTTTTGAAGCTGAAGAATCTTCAAAAAAAGAGAAAACAACTTGGAAACAAGCTTATGATGAAGAAATTGAAATGATTCTGTTGATGCGGAATTTTTTCAATTATCAAATTAAAAAAGGAATCATCACGAGATTGTGGTGATGATGACAAGTGGATCAACTTACAAGAAATAGCATCTAATTTAGCAACTTCAAAAGATTTTAGCTTGTGGAATGATTCATCTATTGAAAATACCCAATCAATACCGATTGGTATGAATGTGGAAAAATATGATTTAACTACAGATATTTATATAAAACCATATTCTAATTATTCATATAAAAGTACATTACAAGATAATAATTGTATCTTGGAATTAATGAAAGATGAAGAATATTTTAAGATACTTCGACTATTAAATGAAGAACAAAGAGCAATTTATGATGATGTACTGTACAGAAAAAAAGTTCATTTTGATGAACCAATATATTTATTTCTCACAGGAGGAATTTACAATACATTTCAGCTTTACACATTCCCATTAATCAATCACTTTCAAATCTTGGAAAATTATCGTCGGAAACACTTACCAAATTAAATGAACAATATGAACAATTAAAATTTATAGTTATTGATGAAATATCACTAGTAGGTGCTAGAATGTTAGATGCCGTGGATCAAAGATTGCGTTCAATCAAACATGTACAAAATAATTTTTTTGGAGGTTTAGATGTAATAGACACTGGAGATTTTTATCAAGCACCACCAGTACGAGATAGATGGATATTTCAAAAACTTGATCTTGGAGTTATTGCTATAGCACCAAATTTTTGGCATGAATACATTAAATGTTATGAATCAAATATTGTTTTGCGCCAAAATGATGTGATGTTTATCAACATATTAAATAGATTTAGGAAGGCATTGCATACTATAGAAGACATAGACACAATAAATAATTTGTGTTTAAAACAACCTCCAACAAATTCACTAATTCCTTATTTATTTTATACCAATAAAGATATGATTGCGCACAATAATAAAGTGTTTCTTAATGCCGAAGGGCAAACATATCATTTTGAAGCAACTGATATTAGGCATCTTTCTTTACCATCGTCTTATCAAATTCCAAATAATCCAAATTTGACAGCAGGACTTCATACAACCATCAAAATCAAACAAAATATGCTTGTAGAACTTTGCAATAATTATGCAATTTTTGATGGACTTGTTAATGGAGCAGATGGTTTATTTAAAGCAACAACATCATTTTCTAATAAATCTTACATTTGGATACATTTTTTTAATATAAAAGTGGGCAATGCTACAAGACTTTCTAACTCTCATTTGTATACAAATGTAAATATGGATTCTACTTGGACCTCGATAAAATCAATTGTTAAAGAAATTAGAATTGGTAAAAAATTAAACACATTTCATAACCCGTAGGTAATTTTCTATTCAACTAGTTGCTGCAAGAACAGTTCATCGATCTCAAGGTTTGTCATTGGATGATGTTGCTTTTAATCCATTTGGTTTGAATGAACATGGATTGTCTTATACAGCTTTATCACGCCTACGAACTAAAGAAAAATTGTATCTATTTGCTCCGTTATCAAAATTTAACTTCCGAGTAGATGTACTAGTACGAGAAGAAATGGAAAGCTAAACAACACAAGCAAAATGGCATTTACTTGTATTAATGTTAAAACCATTACGTCATTCTCATATAATGATTCAAAGTATCAATGTAAATTCTTTACGAAAACATCATTTGGATTATAAAAATGACCATAATATGCAAGCTTCACATATTTTGTGTTTTTAAGAAACTAAGATAAATGAAGAAAATGAAATAAGTGAATTAATTGATACATCTAGACATAAATTTATCCACATTAAAGATAAATATGGCTTGCTCATGATGTATGAATATCAAATGCAATGTGCATCATTTCAAACAAAGACTTGTAATGGGTCGGAGTTTATAATCTGAGAACCCGTAATGCAATATATGTTATCTCATTATATCGTAGTCATTCAACCAAAATTACAAATTTTTTGGAAATTTTAGAAATTTTAGTTAATGAAGCACTAATAGAATGTCCAATCATTATTTTAGGTGATTTTAATGTAGATTTATCTAATGACGGTATTCAACATTATGAAATTGAAATGATTTTACATAGCATGAACAAAAATAATCTTAAACAAAAAATTTTGACATCAACTACCAAAAAAATTCTTTAATAGATCATATATGGTCAAACATACCTGGAACTGATACAAAATATGGAGTTAGAGATGCCTATTGGCCTGATTATCACAAACCTATTTTTTGTGCCTTTAAATTGCCAAGTTCATTACCAAAATATATTAGACAAATCCAATCATTTCGTTTTACATAACTTCAATAATATAAATTTACTAAATTGTTCTTTTATGTTAAAATATTGGCAACGCTTAAAAATATTAGCTAATACGATCTTTAGGATTGATGCCAACAAGTTTCTCAAACTAATCTTCAAGACAAGCCCTTGGATAAGGCAATTGGAATACATACAACAATGAATTTTAATCTAAAGAAAACTTTTTGGATGATTTACAATGGTGAGTTCATCACCTCAATCTATTTCTTATGCACAGTTTTTGATGTATCTCCTCAAGAAGTATAATTTTCTTCTAAAAATTGACAATTGTGATACATTCATTCTCCAAAACAACTTATAAGTATCACCTAATATGTCCAAAATTTGTTGCTCTCATTCAACAAGTAAGCCATTGTTCTCCAAGATAAAAGCCAAATGCTCCAAAATAGGACGACCAATTCCAAATAGTAGTTGCTCTTGTACTCAATAATTTTTGTAAATAAATTTATTTCTTTTATAAATTTGAATAAAATTTATTTACGAATTCAAATAAAATATTCTTATAAATTAAAGAAGAATATTCTTATAAATTAAAGAAGAATATTCTTATAAATTAAAGAAGAATATTCTTATAAATTAAAGCAATTTTTTTTATGAATTAAATTATAAGAGTGGTTATTTATAAATTAAAGTAAAATACAATATTATTGTAAGTAAAGTAAAATGTTTTTATAAATTAAAGTAATTTTTTTTCTAAATTAAATTAAAAAATCTTTATATATAAAAGTAAAATATCTTGATAAATCAAAGTAAAATTTCTTTATAAGTTAAGATTAAACGTTTTAATGATTTAAAGTAATTTTTTTAGAATTTAAAGTAAACTATTATTCTAAAGTAAAAAAAACTTAATGTAAACCTGAAAAATAAATAGATTGTATTACAATTATTAAAACTTATGAAAGTTATGTTATATATCATTCACATGCAAGATCAAGAGATTACAAGTCTGGGTAAATTAAATGACAAATTGGCTGATTGGACAACACACGTTTTTATACATGATGAACAATGTTATGAGTCTTTGCAACAATTATGTGATGCATATGACCACAAAAAAGTATTTTATAATAATAATTTAAAAGACAAATATTCAATAGATCCATCCTTACTTCAAAAGCCTATGGAAATTTCATGGCTACGACCATGGAAAGGATTAAACCCCAATGATTACATAACATTAAGCAATGCTTGCTTAAAATCTCCACAAACCTATTTTTTTGAAGGATACAATATCAAAAATGGTATATTTAAAACTCATACAATTAATTATTTATCAAATAAAATGAAAATAACTAATGCTGTCAATAATTTATACCGTTGGTTTGAATTAAAAGACAATCCTTTTACTCTTGATTCAGATTTTAGAATATGTGATATATCAAAATTTCAAGATGAAAGGATGCTTGAGATTTTAGATGAGTCCAACAATTCTATCTTTATAAAAATATGGGGCACATTAAAACAAATTACCTAATTATGAAAGATACATTCCTCCACTCATATCTGATCATTACAAATCAATTAAATTTTTATTGAACCAATCAATGGTTCCTAGCTCTTCTAATTTCTGGACATGGAATGAGAAAATTCAAAGTCCTATTTTAAACAAGTCCATTGAAATTCTTGCAAAAATTGGGAAACTTTAATATAACTTCCTATGCTCTTTCAAATGATTCCTTATTTGTTTTTGATACACGACGCCAAGGAGTTAATGGACGGCATTGGTCCAAGAATGATTATACTTTATTTGGAACAAATTTAAAAAAATGGACTTCTTCAATTTCACGTTGGAATGTAATTCTGTTATTGCCAATAGACACCTCTGCACATGAGATACTTTCTTATCTTGAAATAAATGATGAACATATTATAATGCAAGGCATTTGCGGGTATCCTAAACAACATGAAGGCGAAATTTTACAAGATAATAATCAACAAAACTCAATATGTTTTCAACAAAAATCCGAAATTATTTTATTTTCTCTTACCAAAGTCAAAGTGATCCATCTTTAAATTTTCCATTAAAGTTTTTAAGTGAACCGTTGCCACTCATATTTACTAAAGATGAAGTTCAATACGTTTCTAGTGAAAGAGGAATATTAAATTTTAATTACTTAATAGAGTGTTATTTACCACAAGATTGGAATTTAATCTTGATTGGAAATACTTTTAATGTAGAAGGTTTAATAAAATCCCCTCTTTTTGTAGGAACTAAAATTTACGTGTTAGATCCCTCTATAGAAAAAAATAGAGAATTTAAAAAACCAAATTTTAAACATTAATTGAAATGACTTAGTTATCATTTGATAAAATCATTTTAATAAAAAATTGTATTATTTTTAAGTTGAATTTAATTTCATTTAAAAAAATATATAAACTATCATTATTGAGGACAGAGCCCCACGGTTCCACCGTTCTTGTTTTGGAATCCTTTCACTGCATACCCCTGCGTTCCCCTTTCCTTTGCACTACACGTTCACTTCCATTCCAGTATTTGCTTTGTTCCACTTTCCTTTGGATTCCAGTTTCACTTGCATTTCATTTGCTCTATCATCCATTGAGATTTTTATCTCCAGTGACCTATTTGCATTGTGAGTGTGAGAATTGCAGTTCATCTTTCCTACACTAGATTGTGTGTTGTAGTTGAATATTATGTTACAGCTCTTCCAACGTACAGATCAGAAATTGCTCTGGCAAGCATTTTCACATAATTACTGCTGCGAAACAAAAACATTGTTCCTCTTATGTATGAACCTAAATTCAGTGACCAGTGAGAAAGTGCATATAGCTTAGTACTTGTCTCTAACTAATGAATTACAAGTTAAGTTCAACCGTACCTTCTTTAGAAACTCCTCAACATCTACCGTCTTTCATGCATTGAATCTAAATCTATCACTCACATCCTTCCAAGTTTCTCAATCTACAAGATATAAACTACAACCTGGATATAAACTACGGAACTTACTTTACTTCTGGCTAAATCATAGTAACAGCGCAATCACATTGATTTTATTGTGAGGCCCCTAAAACTACTTATTGTACACTTCTTTTTATTTCAACATAATATAGAATCAATACAAAACTCTCACCGTAACAGGCGCCAAATATTGATATCCAAAGAATTCTCAATCTCAGGGACACCACAGAATGTCTCTCTCACCACTTGAACAACTACCGCAATTTTCTCCTATTTCGTACATCTTCAGCGCTCAGCGCTCACACGATAACATCCTTGAGTCAAAAATTTTGTCAAAGAAGTTTGTTTACAATTTTCAATCGCTATAATCTTCTAATCGCTGGTACGTATGATGAAAATTATTAAACTATATCTACTACAATAATATAATTGAAGATCTTATAATTAGAATCAGAAAATAATGATTTTTTTGTCATTCATGCTTTATACAATGGAAATGGCAGTTTTGGAGTGTTTTTTGGTGAAACATAGTCAAGAAACCTTAAGGATATATTTCTTTTGTAGTAAATACCTTCTTTTCTGAAATCATACTTTTCCTTCATTGTTTATACTTTTCTTTCATTCTCAAAACTTTTCTTTATTAAATTTACTTTTCTTTCATTGTTAATAATTTTCTTTATTTAATATGTTTTTCTTTTACAACTAGTACTTTTCTTTTAACCTTCCATAACATCTTTAATGATGACTCCATTTCTTTTACTGAAATGTATTTTCTTTCTAGATTTCTCACTTTTGTTAGGATTTTTAATTCTTTTTCATTAGATAAATTTTCAAGCCTACCTATAACCAACGGTATGACTAATTTCCATGCCTGCACTAATGAGGACCCCAATTTGCATTACCTTTAACAAAATAGCCAAGTATTATGATGCACAAGATAATGTGGACTGGCCATTTTAATGAATATGCCATTTCAAGCGGTGTCTACACATATAAGTAATCTATGATGTCCATGTCATGACTTTATCGGCATTCCATGATTATCCCACGTGCCACACCTTCATTTTAGTCACATGAGTGTGTCCTTCATGCAAGTTCATTAGTCACAACTGGATTTCAAAAGTAAAAAATCGCTGCCTCCGTTGACACTGTTTTTGTATTTGATTTAAATTAGATTGTTATTTCTCTAGAGGAGCAAAGAGTAGTGTACTTATCATTACACAAGTACAGAGTCTGCGATTTGTGACTAGTTTTCTGATTGATTGCCTTAGAGAGTGGATGGACGTGCTCTGCGTGGACCAGTGCAGCAACCACTTGACGAGGAGGAATTTTATGATGCTGAAGGAGGAAGAGATGGAGAGACGCAATACGTCTGGCCAGAGATGGACACCGGGAATTTCAATGACATGATGTATGATGCGTATGGAAGAGCCGACGAAATCATTAGAGCCACAACCGCAGAAGCCAAAGCAATGAGAAATGAAGAACATTTGGAAGACGAGGAAGGTGACAACATAGCCTACGAAAACATGCTATGGCACGGAGTTCTTTGTGTCAACATGTCGAAGCCAGTAGGGGAACGTGCCTTTACACTAAAATCGATTTTTATGTGGAGAGTCTCAGATTTCCCTGCTCTCGGTTTAATTTTGGGACATATTGTTAAGGGATATCTCGCATGTCCAATATGTGGCGCACCAACGTGTTCAGAGCACTCAAAATACCTGAACAAAATGATTAACCTCGGCGCTTGACGCTTCCTCAATAGTGGACACCGATTCAGAAGAGCAAGGGTAGCTTTCAACTGGGGAAAGCAAACACCGACCTATGCCTGAGAGAAGAACAGGGGATCAGATTCTGGAAGAGGGACGAGCCTAAGCCAAGTAACTACAGAATGGAGGAGTTGAGGGCTCAGATGCAGACCCTGTGAAAGAGCACGGAGTCAAGAGAGCTAGTATCCTCTTAGCCCTCCCGTATGGGAAGGTGTGTGAATTCATTTTATACCTCTCTATCTGTGAGTCCTTATAGTCTCTCTAATTAGTCTGTCCTTGTTCACTTGCATGAGTTTGGATTCGTCTCGGATACTATGTGTAGTATGTTTATCATGTCGTAAAATGCGTGCTTGGGGACGTGGATTGCAATTCCGATCCATAACACTTGCTTCAGAGGCAATTATACCTAGGCAATTATACCTTTGCAATTAAGAAACCGATTAGCTCGTCAACCGAGCCAATTACACACAGCGCAACTAAAACATTAGGGTTGACACGTCAAATTTTAATTTCAGTGTACCTTGCTTGGTAGATCCTTTACTCAAGTTATTGCATCATGTAGGCAATGACCACAAATTCGGAATTCTCTTACATGTTTTGTTTTATGCACTTAATTCGAAGCTTTTGTTGGCTTGCATTATTATTGTTTATCACATGTAGTCGTGAGTCAATTTACAGTTTATGTATTTCTACTCAGAATCTATCAGTGATATTCTTGAAAGTATATTAGTCATGGCCTAGAAATTTTTGTTACGAACCCAAGCGAATTGCAAGTCCAGACTTCAAGAGTCTACTCGAGTATAGGGTAGTTTCTGGCGTAATGTTTTATATATGCGTTCGCCTGTACAGAGGTTGGATTCTCAGTGTCGTTTTAAATGAGATATGGTATTTTTTGTCTAAGCGGAAGAAGGTCCCCTTTTTGTTTTGATATATTTCTGCGTTGTATGTTTTGATATATTTCTGTTTTCCACTTCGCGTATATTTGTTCGCCAAATTGACTCGCAGTTGTTTTAGTTCGTCATGGCGTGACATAATATACACTAATCACCTTGTTCTAGTGAAGTCCACAGTATAGAATCCAACTGGAGATAGAACGACCTCTAGTTCACAGTGTCTACTTGACATCTCTTTTTTGTAAGTCCTTTTTCATGTTTTTTTTTGTCCTTTGTTTTCTGATTTTTAATCTCCTGCTTTTAAGTCTTCGAATATTTGTCGATATCTTTGCACAGTTCAGATTTTTTGTCCTACATTGCACTAAGGAAAGCATTAGCTAGTTTTTGTCAGGAGAACACGTCGTCGGACACAGTTATGAATAACTAAAATTTCAACAGCTCTGAAATCCGGATTTTCCGTATAGCATTAGCCTGGTCTATTTACATTGAATTGTGGTATAGTGCTTCTCGGTTAGGGACTGCACTTAGACATTGTGTCTCTTGGAGAAAGAGTTCCCTCCATCTTTTTGCAACATCATGGTTCACCTCACCATATACTTGGTGCAAGAGCTTTTTATTTGAGGACTTGTGCATGTCCCCTGGATGTACCCATATGAAAGTACTTCAAGACTTAAAAGGACTTTGTGAGAAACATGGCAAAGCTTGAGGGATGTACTACCAAAGGTTACAAAGTAGAAGAGGCATCTGGCTTTGTAGCAGAGTATTTGTCGGAGGGTGTGGGCTCTTTCAAAAGGGTGTGGGACTCAGAGGAAGACCCTGTGATGAATGACATCGTGCTGGAAGGAAATGGAAAAAGACGACTGCTCAACCCTGTTCTTCACTGACACATGCACAGTTTTGTTCTAGAAAACGTCGGTATCGTGGAGCCTAATTGTCTATGAGTGATTTAACAAAGTACTTAGTTATTACTGACTCTACTATTGATAATCAATAATTCAGAAAATATGAATGGTTGCTAATCCAGTTCTCTTCTGAGTTCTAGAAGCTTAGATTGGCAGGTTTCATTACATGGCTCATGTCATGTTTATAAATTGTGTTATATTAATTATCTTATATCGCCTTAATATGGTTATCAAAAACAAATTATAAAGTCACTTTTGCTTGGCTCAGCCTTTACTGTTACTCGTACTGTTTCTTTGAACGCAGAGGTTACAGTGTTCTTATTGAGAGTCGCACCCTTGAGCGTCAACAGTGGAGGTCGCGCCATGCTGGCCGAAGAGGGTCAAAAGCTCCTAATTTTCCACCTGCACTTGCAAAGCCTCCGCCTTTCCCAGATTGGCTTCGAGTGATTATAGAAGTGGAGGTTCGTTCTGAGACAGAAGTCGAGGATATGCTTGAAGCAATTTTGAAATTCTCCTCCATTGCCGCTAAGAAGTACCAAAGCATGTCTGCCTACGGCTACCATCTTTGCGTGAAAAGTGCAAAGGCAAGTGGACGTACCTGTAACTCTGGTATTGCTTGAACGTTTATACGAGTATGTCGATCAAGAGTGGGAGACAAAAATGTACTGAAGGCACTAGTGGAGTACGTTGGCACCTTAGATGAAATAATCGACCTCGATTATGAAATTTTTAGGGGCAGATACGTTTGCTCTCTCGTTGCACATTGAACATGTATTTTTAACTAAATGTCCAGAAGCTCCTGGTTGGAGAGTTGTTATTAGAACGGGACCTTGAAGGGTCGCTTTAGATGCGGACAGAGAAAAAGGTCCTCTATTCCAGACTCAACAAGATGAAGAGTATGAAGGCTTGAGGGTACCACACAATACATCTGAGGAACCAGCGCCGCCATTGGCAGGAGAAAGGGTTTTCCGGGTAGATAGCATGTTTGCCAATATAGAACCATAAATACGAGAGGTCTTCGACAGAGCACTTGGGGAGTCATCAGAATCTGATTAATTCGCACACAAAGCCCCAGCTAGTAAGTATTTAATATGCATTTACCATCTCTAAACTGCATTGTGAATTTACATCTGAGTAATCTTATCACGCTCTGATTATATCCTCCTATAATGATGCATGTTGACTAGTTTGATTTCGAGCAGAGAAGCGGTTCTAAATACCAGATGTGAATTTCACATAGGTAAGAAGTTCTGCAATGCTTTTTGTGAATTTCCATTTCTGGAGGTTTTGTTTGGTCACAGGCACTGACGTTCGTCATCATTTTTTATTGTTTTTCCAGCTCCAGGATTGGTGCCGTTCAATGTGTGTGCTCTCAGTGGTATGAACACATTCCAATGTTTTGTGAGGGTATCTCAATACGTGCGGGCATGAAGTTTTCTGTCTGTGGAATCCACAAATCTGAGGTCGCACAGCTTCAATGTTCCAATGGAGACTCACCAAAGTTACTTGTATGGTAACCACAATCCTCTAGGTTTCCTAATGTTTTTCTTTGCTTTTTTTGGAACATCCAGAGGTATACCGTTACATTTTCAGTCACAGTGGGAATGCATGTAGTGACAGTATCCTTAATATCTACCTCGGTATTTCTTGTAACCAGACAATCAGTCCATATATGCTATATAGTCTAGCTGCATCCTCTATGCTGCTTACCGAAGTCTACAGAGTAGATCAAACTAGGATGTACAGTATGTGTTTGTCGATTTTATTCTAGGAGGCTTGTAGACAAGTTAAAAAGTGCTGATGACCTTGTAGTCAAAGCGTGTATGGGGGTCCTTTACATTGTTTTCTACTGTAACACTATTTTTAATATACTCGGCATTTTGTATTACTTCCTTTTGAAATGCTACGTTCGGACAATCCTCGTCCACATGCATGTCACGAACTCCCCAATGGACTAATTTCACGTGTATGAATGTCATCATTTTTCACACAGTTACGAGTTTGGCCCTCTGTTCATGAACACGGTTCCGACCACATGCCTAAACCCTAATGTCGGTAACCACGTGGCAAAATCGAGGCCGTCTGCACACTCTCCGTCCACAAACGACCGGATCCTTGACACGTCACATTCATTCCACACACACTCACGTCCTACACTCCGAGATCCTCTGGTAAACAAGGAATGTTAGTGAATCTTCTTGCGGTGTCTCTTGCTTTCAGAACGCAACATCCCTGAAACCGTCTCCCTATTGTGCCGCAGAGAATTTAGTTGATTATCTCTTAATTCTACCTTATTTTCCTTGTAGTGTAAGGTGGTTGATGTAGAAATAAAAGTGGAGTTACTCGATGATGTTGCTGAGAACATTTGTTCTTTAGAGAAGGAACTACCGCCATCAGTGTTTGTAATTATCACTAATAGGAATTGTGTCCGATGGTAGAACACAGCAAATGACACCTTGTCTGCTTGCAGTCTTTAGTGACGCTGTAAACAAGACAATGTCATTTCGAGTTTTCTCTTGGTAACTCGCGGTTGCGTGTTGCACTTTCAGCAGTTCTCTGTTTTACCTTGCCCAAGGAGATGAGCTTCGATTTACTATTGACTGTTCACTTCGAACAATGTATCCCTCCCCTTCGTACATGTGGACCGAATCTCCTTGTCGACCTAGATTTCGTTTACTACTCAAACAGAAAGATGCATCTCCGGATGTACAGGTGGCTTTCCTCCTAGCTGAAGTCTCCATGTCAGTTGTTTATGCTAGAAGTCCCGTATATGTTCATACTGTGAAATCCCTGGAGTACATGACTTCCTCTTTTCAATCCTCAGCCATTGATGATTTCAAACGAAAGTTTTTAGTTCCTCCTTGGTTGTGTGATCTCAATTACTGCGCCTAAGAGATTTCTCCGCTACGAGAACATCACAAAGCAGATAGTTGACACAATAGGAGTGATACTTTAATTCATGCTGAGTCATTGGAAAACAAAATATATGATTTGCCCCCATGCTCGCACCACTTTGGAAAATCTGATTTATCGTACCTGTATTATTTCAAATTGTGTAAAACGAGATTGTAGGTTTGACCCATGTCATGGTTTAGTACGATTTTAAGCAATTTCTAGAGCTCTACAGTCTAGTTTACAACACTTCATCGTAGTGTAATCACGGCTGATTTTCTACTCAACTTCTACTTCAGTCACCTCCACGACAAGTAATCCTAATTTGATTTTAATTGAAAGATTTGTACAATTTCAGCGAATCAGGGTTGCTTAGATTTTCACATGGGATGTCTTGTTCAGGAGTGCATCCTTCTTGAAAAATTACCTCCTGATGCTCTTTGTGAACACTGTCTGCCTTTTGTTTTGTTGAAAAAGCACCTCCTTCCGTCGCAGCTCTTATCCAAGACTGGAGCGCTCCTTACACCTTCACTGCTTCCGGTTTCACCTTCAGTTTCCAGAATTATTGTCGTATCCTCTAGTTCAAAATGGACAAGGTCGTTCTTCTCAGTTCGCTAGCCGAGGTCCACCTGCGGAAAGAAACACATTTTTTAATCCTTCCAACTGTACCTTCTCTTGGAAAGTTTGTGCAGTTTTCTAATGATTTTGTTTGGAGTGAAAATTGTTACCAGGAAGTGTTGTCTTTGGGCCACGCCTTCGGGATTCATTTTGCTGAGTATTACCGTGGTCTTCATCTACCGCAAGGTGCACGTGGAAGCTCCCCTGCAAATCCGATTCTCATTGACAACAATATAGTCGTCGTTGACTCTAGTTATAGCGGCAGTAGTGCTCCTTGGGCATACGCGGAGACGTCCTCAGAGCAAACTTGCAGCAGCCAACGCTCGAGTCCCGCATCGAACAGTGTCGTTAGCGAGGAGTGTTGAGTGATATCCTCAATTCTACGCGGCAAGCAAAGAAGACAGACTTACGTGACAAAGAGTTGGTCCTAGCTTTGGTGAGATTCCTCTGCCAAACAACCAACCAATGTCGTTATTTTCTGTAGCCCCCTCTTCATCATGGCATTCTCTCTAAGACAATCTATACAAATGTAAATACCGACAACTGACAGATCGTTACAAAATTACGGACAAGAATGCAGTGCGGGACATTTTGATATCGGTTAACAAAAATGTAGAAACAGCGTGTCAGTTCCCTCAAATTACGAGTCTTACAAAAATCTCATAAAATCTGTCGCATGCTGATGTATATGTCACACATAGTAATGTCCATATTAGCGTTATAAGTCCTGGTCTAAATGAGAGTTTAAAAGCACATAGTATAAAACTAACTCAAAATCACCAAGCCTACGGAATAAAGATAAGAAAAGATACTTGTCGGTATTTATAGTTGTATAGATTTTCTTTATGAGTTACATAGAGTAACATTTGCTGATCGAGTAAGTTGAATCTTCGTTACAAATTGATTATCGGACGTTGTCCCAGAAAAGATTACGTTGTAGCTAATCGTGAAATAAGTACATGCTAACCCTCCTATCTCTTGAATAGTTTTAACAGTTCATTTGATAAATACTTGTTGTTGAGGTTAGGAAGCCAAACTCACCTCCAATGCTCCGCATTCAGTGTTTGCTTATCTCCTTTATCATCAATAACCCGTACACTTCAGGTTTTTAACCACGTGTTCCCCTGATAATAGGGGACAACACAATTGCTTAGTAATTACTGTCAGATGTAATCTTCTTCTAGTTTAATAACATGTATATAAACTGACAACAGATTCTAAAGTCCTGTTTGGTTTAGACTTTTGCAATTAAAGCATTGAACAAAAACGCAAAACGTGCATACGCAAACTCCGTGAAGATTACATACTAGAGTGAATACTTACAAAATGATCAATGTAGGGATCGCATCGCCATCTTCTCTCATCATCCAACCTATGAAATAGTAGATGGTGAGTCCCAAAACCATTCTTAATAAATGTACAAAAACAACCTTTACTGACACTAGATATTGATAGCTTAAAATAATTTTGTCCGGCAGACATTACTCTGACCATTTACAATCATCGAAGATAGAAAATGTACACAAAAAAACCATTTTTTATTCATATGTTCTCTTCAATACATGGCATGATAAACGTAATGCAAAAAACACGCCTTCACAGAGAACATTAGTTTCAGAGTCACTGAAATTATTTAAAAATAGCAACCTCACACACAGAGCCAATCACAACCTGAACAGAACGAAAAGAACGATGAAAATGTAAAACTTAAACAATAGAGGAACGGACACAAAGGGGTACTACATAAGCCACGAACATAACATAGAACAACTTCAAGCCACAACATCCAATCAATTTGGATTCAACGTTCACAAGTATTGGATGCTGTCATAACGCTATATTTACTTAGACATCCCGTGCAGAAGTAGTATCCTTTTCTACCGGTGCCTCTTTCTTTCGACGCTTCATCTTCTGAACTTCGTGCCACCTGTGAACCTTCAGCCGCCAATATTTGTCCTGCTCTGTCCTTGGCCATGGCATATCGAGTGATTCCAAGAGAATAGTGTTCAAATCCTCATTTGGGCCAAACTCGGACTTTGAAATTGGTTATTGTCCACAAAACTCCTTCCACGTCAACGTCATTAGCTCATATCTAGACGGAGCATCAGCTTCTTTATAGTGTTCCTTGTACTTTTTCTTCATATAACAGACTGATGTGTCGTTTTCCTACACTCTGTCCTCTGCTAAAAAGGACTCCTCATGCGATGCTCTAAACTCCAGTGAGTCCTTGCATCTCTTACCATCATGAACATCCTCTGCTTGTCTTTTCCGTCGTCTCCCTTCACTGTCCGTTTTTATAGACGAAGACCGGTCGCCCATCTTGGCCTCACTGTCGGTATCGACAGAATCCACAACAAGACCCTCACAGGCTGTCATTGAGGAACCCCCAGCCCCAAGCACACGGGAAACGACAACGTTGTCGCATAGTTTGTTACTTGTATAAGTCAAAAAGTCTGAGTCACCGGCTAAAACGTTGTGGTCTAAAATTTCACCTACTCCCTCTCGAGAATCGACAGTGCAAGAACTACCTCTACGAAGAACCTCTCGTTTCGCATCTTCGACCCTATGCATGATGTAGTGCGTCAACGATTCCCAACTGCTAGACATTTCTTACAACCGTATTTCGAATCCCAGCAAAACTTCTACACAGACTGGGGCAGTAGACCATGACAACGGCTTCTCTCACTGACTGGGATTCAAACTATTGATCCCGCATGCTCCCTTCTCAAGGCTTATGTAAGTATCCCAAAAATCCTTCGACATTTTTATTTAGATTGTCAAGTATTATGTGTAACTCCAGGTAACTAGAGTAAGCCATGCGTTGACTATAGCATTGTCATTGTAGTAAAAACTGAAGGGAAAACTATGTCTTATTATCTGCTTGAAACAACATGATGAACTTCATAAGCTCAGCTGTAGAACTAACAGGAGACGATAGCTAATTCCCATTTCAATTGAAATACACACAAGCACACCCTATTACAATGGGATATTGAACTTCACATACGTTGCTTACGAGCATGGCATTAAATATCCCATTGGATAGACTTGCAAACATCCTCCCACGATTCACGCCCGCGCAATTGAGGCGTGGATTAACTGATTTCGACAGGACAATGGAGAGGCAGCTACATGACGTAATTTCCGCAAGGGGGGAGAGGGAGGAAGCGCATAAGTGTTGGTGCCGTGGTTCCTATCGTGTTCTCAATATTCAGAACATGATAAGGGTAGCCAAAGAGGAGCTTGCAAGTCTTGAAGCAGTGGAGCAGATCACTAGGGAGGATTGCTATGGGCCAATACTTGAGTTAGCTCGTGTTTTTACGAGCTGTAAGGCAGGAGTTAGGAGCCCTTGATGAACTTAGATCTGTAGCAAAATTCTCCGTCTGTATCACCTTCATATCAATTGAAATGGGAATTAGCTATCGTCTCCTGTTGCTTGAAATTAAACGATGAACTTCATAATCTCAGGTTGAGAACTGACTTGTTCTAACTGCAATAAATACTTGACATTATAAATTGCAGGTAGGAAAACGTACCTTCTGTATTACCTTCGGTTCCTAGCGTCTTTAAACCGATTCTTTCGCAGGCAAATACCAACTACATCAGCATGTTCAGAAATAAACCAGAACAAGTTGTGTAATATTGTTTCGAACCACGTGATGAGTGGTTAGACATCCTTTTCTTCTCTCAGAATTGCATCACTTATACATGGACTCACTTTTATATCATTACTTACAAGAAGGTTAATATATGTAATCTTGTTAAGGCTTATTAGTTTACAGCATCGGAACAATTCAATATCTACTCCTGCATCACTAGCATTGCTGCAAAATAGGCACTAATTGTAGTTCACTACTTCCAAATCACAAACACAACGCGGAATCCTCAATGTGTAATTACATGATAACTACGTAATGTGCCTAATGTAACACGCCAAAAACAAAAGGAAACACATCCTTATACAGACTAGAAATGCAATATGAATCGGGATTAGACAAAAATCTTCAACCATATTCCCACCATGGACAAGAATTATGTTCGACTTATACTCTAGTGTATTCGATGCACGGAAAACAACAAAAACAAAAAACCAAAAATTTCAAGGGTTTATATTGCTTATGTTATACTGCATTTCGCTGCCTTCACTGTGCACTCCTAAGCAAATCAATTAAGGACCTGGTTCCAATGTCAACTATTCAAGTACGTACATATGACAGCAATGTCTAGTGGCACAATGAACCACTTACGTAAATTTTGTACCGACAAAGTTCTGGTGTCTGTCAATAAAAAAAAGCCGGCCGATGCATTGTGTTTAGCATTCTATACAGGAAAGACCAAAAGTCGTCACGACCTCAATTGTACGTTCATCGAGAAGACACTCATAGGTATAAGAGGCCGAATGGTTTGTCTTTTGTCTTCAACTGCTTCGAACTCCAGTAATAATACCTCCTACACATGAAATTAAATATAAGGAAACTAGATTTATGAGTCTGACAAAAAATATTCTCGTAATAAACTCAATATTATAGGCATAGAAATCTGACAAACAGATGCATAATCAAATGATAACAACTTTAATTTACCATACATAGTTTTGTGTTGTGAACTCCATCAATATTTAATAACTATAAAGAAGTTTACATTGACGTTTCTTCAACTTCACAGTGCCAGGTTTTAATCACAAACAAAACAAACAATTCCATTCTATGCGAATCATTTCAAATAGTGAAAAACATATTGAAATGAAACATTATCCGTTGATAATCTGGCCCTCTTTACAATGTCCTGAAGTGGTCTGTTGTTTTCACCTTAGTTCTTGTCCATAGATTTCATCCCTTTTCCCTTCCTATCAAGCAGTTCTTCTTCCTTTTCTGCACGAGCATCACATTCCATCAGATCCTCAGAACCTGTCATAGTATCCCGTTCCTTTGGCTGATCTGCGGCTGAAGATGTTTCCCCATACTTATGTGGAGTCCAATTTTCTGAACCAGCTTTTCTCTTTTTGAAAGGACAATGGTCTTCCATTTCATCCACCAAGAGCCCGACCTCCTCTGCCCACTTCTCTCTGTCTAAGACACCGTTAACTTGAAGTCCGTTCTCGTATTCCTACTATTGCAAAGGGGTATACATTGAGTATCCTCGTCCTCTTAAGATAATAAAATCCTTTCCCGACTTAACCATGTCAATGTTAACACTGTTTCCAGGAAGAGTCAGATTCAGTTCCGCAAGGGCTATAGTTTCCAGGTTTACGTTCACCCTTGTGCTATGAGAGGTTGGCCTTTCGTACATCATCTGGTCATCGTCATCGCTCAGGTAGAGCACGTTGACTGCCCCGTCAATTAATTGTTCTGCACCTTCCTCCAACATGGCTATAGATTGTATATTGGATACACTCTCCCCCGTCATTTCTTCGTCTAGGCCGCACGTGATGCTGCGCAATGCTACTCCATCAGTCGGTGGAATGACATTAGATCCCTGTGGAGTATTTAGTTCTGCAGAGGCGTTGTACTCTGTACCATCTATGTCAATGTCAAGGCCATTACAGTCCAGTGTGGAGTTCAACTGTGCATTCGAATTTAAGCTCCCCTCTTCATTTCCGTTTACTTCCACATTCGTATGGTTCTCTTCGCAATCGGAAATATCACGTAGCTCTAGATCGTCCAGTAACTCCTCGTCCTCATTGGCCATCTCCATTTCCTCTACCGCGAACACAGTAATGGTATCGCGGAATTGACCATCTCCTTCCTGGAGGTGCATTTCCATGTGAACCTTGTTTTCTTGTTGCGCCTCGGTGACATTTTCCAGACTGTCAGTGGCCGGTGCTATAGCAACTTCGGATCCAGGTAGTAAAACTGAATCAGCTTGACCCTGCTCGTTAGATCCGCCTCGATTTCCTTTGTGACCACCGTTATCAAGGTGAACGCTTACCGGTGTAGTATGCTCATCAGACTTGTTGAATAGCGCAATGGCTAATTCATCCAGAGAGTCTGCAGCATTAATAAAATTAATAAAATTAGTTAAGTTAATTAACATCGTTTAGTCACACCTCGCGTTGTATGGGACTTATAAATGTATACAATAAAGGGCCTCCTCACTCTTAAGTAGGACACACCAGACTAAACAAGAGAAAATTACAAAATTAAAGACTCAAAACCACAAATGCTCACTCAGTGCACACTGCCGTTAACAGAACATTCACTTGACATGTTATTGAATCATTACCAATTGTTTTGAAAATCTTGGTTAACAACTACTCAAAATCAATGTGATTAGCAGGGGTGACTTATGGCAATTGAGCTACCTTCCAAAGGGTCTGTTAGAGAAGCATCCGAGGAAGTCATTCCAAACCTCATTTTTGTGTCCAATTCTTTCTAACAAAACTGTTGTCAATTTGGACCTGCACAACCCAACACATATTCTACCACAGTGTTACAAAATTTTGGACAACGTCCAGCAATGCATGATCCGCTAATAGAACAACCACAGTAGGTCACAGGTATAATCACTTGCTATTTCATATCAGATAGACATTAAAACTTCTCTTTCCAGATTATCCACAAAACAATCAAACATTAGCAATTAATGTTCCTTCAATTGTAACATACAATTTCTACAACTCCATAAAACTGGAATAAAAAATTGGCGGAAGTGTGTAACCAGATTAACATTGGAAACTGGGAATGCCGTGCCGTGCGTTGCCATGTAGAGTATACCGCACTGTCTCGTTACTATGACCCTCCCTTTAAACGAAAGATGGAATTGTCCCCAAGGAACAAAACGAACGCAGCTGTCAGATAATACAACTATACTTGCACGCAGTAACGTTGTTAATGGCTACATACTTATTAACGATGTATTGATAGTCCTCCTGTACTGTGCATATGAGGCCGACATTGGCAATTCGATAGCACAACTCGATACAAATGCAAGTACTTCAAACTGTAAGACGGAATACTAATTCTAAGCGAAGGAAACAAGCTAAACGTGTTTCTCTGGACATATCTGTATAGTTGCTTTTTACATCTTACAGATTATCGAACTTGTCATGTGATTTTATCAGTCCGGGAAAAAAGTCTAAACTTCTACACCGGCAAAGCCACAAATGAACATGATCCAAGTAAAGGCCGCTGCAATCTCACACAAAGCTCCAAGTCCACTTTGTAGAAAGAACTTGGTAAGTAAGAGACTTTCGTTCACCGCAATTGAAAAAACCTGATCAACTACAAACGACCGAGGATGCAAACTACCTTACAAGTTTGGAGGCGAAAAACACCTTTACAACAGTCGTATAGTATTGGCGCCATGTATTGAAGAGTGCGCTTTTGAGCTTTGGATGTCCTTCAGGTTCCACATGTTCCTGTAATGTAGAATACCAGAATCTATGTTATTACAAATATTGAGTGAAATCCACAAGTGCCCAGGATTCCCGAAGACGGCGTTTTTTCTTAGTGTTATAAAATATTGATTGCTAAGACATCCCTATCTCTATATGTCCAGAGTAGATACATCATGAAAACTGCTCATTTATTGGGCCATTCTGAATTTCTAAGGGATGGGACTACATGGACACTCTCAGGTACTCAAGACGTCAAGTCATTCTCCAGTGCCCACTAAGACCTACACAACAATCAACATAAACTCTTTTGCCCACTTGGACAGAAAAGAATAATTATGACATGACCATGACGAATGATATTAAGATGACGAACTTAACATGCGTGGATGGTAATTGTGGACGTCCATACCTGGGAATACAGAGCATTAGGCCAACGGTGCACCATGGCTGGTGATACCATGGACGAGTAAGGTGAAACCACCTATAAGCGGGCACCACCCCATGGGCGTGCCCTAAGATTCTTGCCTTTATATAGATATAACCTCCCTTGCATGTACCTCATGCGTACATAAACAGGGTGCCCGCTTATAGGTTACCACTTCTTAAGGCTTTGAAAATTTGTACTTAATTATGTGTGTGCTTTAAAATATCAAAAAAATAGGAAAAACTTGTCTTTTCCTATTCCTTATCCCTGAAAAATAGTAACCCACTCATTTCATCACCCAAAAATATAGATTCCTTACATAATCCTTAAATGCCCGCTTATAGGTGGTTTCACCTTAGATCTGCCTTACAGGTTTGAATACCGAGTCTTCACTGCCAAAAGTGTGGATCAAATATGAAATTAAACATTAAGACTCAATACTACCATACAGAATTGTCATGTAAGTATGTTAACCAAAGAATAGACTCATAAAATTACGAGAGGCTTTTTAAACAGTTCCTTGTAAAATTCAGAAGTCGTATTCACGTTCTCATCACGAATGATGTATAATGCAAGCAGATTATGTAATTGACTAAGCATTTTTTCTAGCTGCATTGAAAACACATGTCTCGTCAAAACTTCACTGGATTATTGTCTCACTTGAAAACAAAATGGAATACCTTGGAAGCGCTGTAAAGAAAGAGTAAACTGTGAAATACTGTGGTCGATCAACCTTCATCATATATACCCAAGAGAGGGGTTACATCATATAATTGTTTTGAACGTTTTTGCAAGTGCAAACGCCAAACAATGACAACATCGTTTGAGAATTCCTGAAGTCGTAAAAGCATGGTAGGAGATGGATTGATGGACGCCATCCAAACACTGACTATGTGAAATTTAGAAACGAATTCTGTGATCCGGCGTGTTACAAAAGGAAGGCCGGGGATTGTTGATTATGTTTCAAACTGAAGCTTCATTCATAAAAGTTGGTTCCATTGGACTTCTACTTTAGATCATTGCCTCTGTCAAAATAATAAGAATTCAACAGTAGACAACATGTTGCGAACTAGAGCACTGTCAACTACCAAATACACAGGTATCCAAGCATCGTGGCGGAGAATGGAAGATAACAAATCTCACATATTTCAAAGTAGCAAACACCTGATATAAAAGGCCGTGACTAATAATGAGTTAAAATCAATGAAGAAAACAAACATTCAGAACAAAGATTACTTACTATGATGCTGCAATGAATTGCAATAAATACTTACGAAAGAAATACCTGAAGCTGTAGACAGAGCGATTTATTTTTCTTTATGCTCGAGTATGTTACAATTCATACGCATTCTCTAAGGTTCTTGTCCTTCTTCTGACATTCTGCCTTTGTCTTCTCACAGCCTCTCGTCGGTTATGACGTCCTTGCATTCTCCTTTCCACTGCCTCAAAGCTCTGGAGAGCGATAGCATTATCTGTGTCATCTAAGACAATTGCTCCCGTTAGATCGGGTTCTCTCTATCGGCCGCTTCGACTATGCAGATGGGAAAATGCTAGTTCGGCCACTAATAAATATTGGTGTGACCACTCTAATGCAATAATCTGAACGTTCACATGTGTTTCTATACTTCATTAGTAAAGTAACTGGGTCGACTAATAAAAACACAAATACATAATAAAACCATGAGTGGCATACCTGAACATTTTCGACCAAATCAGTTACTTATCCAAACGGCGTATCTAATGAATAACAAAACATACTCTTACGGTCTTACCTTTGTTTTAAGTGGAATTATAAATCATTTTTAAAACACACCACTCAATTGATATCAAAGAAGCTACTTGTTACGGAAACTCAAGCGGGAATCTTAACAGAGAAATATGTGGCAAGAATATAATGGTGCAGAACAAAAATGTTGCAATAATGCTGAAATTGGAAGACCGAATAAATTGCTACGTTGTGTTATTCAATGCGTCTTTAGAGAATGGCAAGATCGATTGACAGATGAACTAGAATAATCTGTAGATACCAAACTTCATGTCACATATGCATAATATACAGGGAAATTAAATCACCTCAATGTCGACTCATGTCCTTCTATTCCTTCTCACGTTTGGCCAATGCACACTCCCAGCTTCCCTCGTTCTGTCGTCTTGAGATTCTATTTTCCACTTCCTTGAAGCTTTGAAGCACGATTGCATTCTCTGTATCGTTCAACATAATTGAGTACAAAAATGTCTTGCAATATTCCCACGTAGTCCTTCCCAGTTCCAGATGATTGTTTGTTGGCTTCTAGGCAAGCAACTCCGCAGTCATAGGTTTTGTAACTTCTACTAAATTCATTGTCGACTCGCCAATGGTTGCCGTACGCCTTCATTTTAGCCTAGTGTCGATAGGACATGGAAGGAGGGTTTGAAAGCATAACTGTATCAACATAATTGGTATCTCTCATGTTTAAGTCTAGCGAGTGGATAGTACGCTGCATCCATACTTCCACTGGTCCAACGCCCTCTACTGTGGATTCCCACTCCCTCTACCATTGACTATTCAAAACTGAATAAACACAATGTCAAGGTGTTAGCTGGGATTCTATGATGGAGTTCTGAGATCCAAGAGGGTTACTAAGGGGGGGGGGGGGCAGAGAGGTAGTTTTCTTGGTACTATTTCCTTATGACGAAGGCCGAGGCAGTCACGGATCCAAGGAAGGTCATGGCAGAGTTATCATTTTAACTAAGGGGTGACGGATTGGCTAAGGAGAGAGCTAAAGGACTAAGACTGTTCAATGAACCAAGGCGGTTGAGGTCTCAAGACCTGGACAACCAACCGACTGGCGAGACTAGGAGCACGATTATGGAGCGTGGTAGACCGTGGAACTCATGGCGACCAAAGGCAGAATGAACGCACGACCTTCAGAGCAATACTATGGCAGTCTAACAGTAACATTCATAATACGCAAGACAATTCAACAAACAAGGAACATAACCAAAGCTTTTAGCACACTGCCTAGTATTCAGTAAAAAGAAGGCACGAGGTCCAAATACAGGTTTTGAGAACTAAGTGTGTGGTTAAGTAGAGAGAGAAAAACGACTTAAGGTCTCGGCTGCGAGTTTGTCCCTTACAATACTAATCACAGTAGCTACAACATAACCAGAAGTCCTCACTACGATTCCTACACTGTACTTTATACTTATGCTAATCCGCTAATTATGGCTGCAACAACTAGTGTCACTGCCTTCCTTCGTCTGCTTGGCACAATGCTCTGCTCCTTGACTCCTTGTTTCCCTTGGCAGCCGCTCCTAACTCCCTGTTGTATCTTGGATTAACTGTTCTTGACTCCTTGTTTGCCATGGTGTCTGGGCAAGTAACACTTTGCCGGTTTTTGCAGAGTGCAAGACGTCCCTGGTTTGCAATTTAGCGGCGAGTTCTGCGGCCTGCAGGTCGTCTGTCGGGCCGAGTTTTCCTCAGACGGGATTTGAGCGTGGCGCCGAGGAGGATCTTGGTCACCATAGATGGCAGCTATGGCTGCAGCGACTCCACGGTGCAACAGATTATGCTTGGACCTCTAAGTGCGCGCATGTTGATATATATCAAAGACAGTCTTGCCCAACAATTTATCTGCCTCAGGGTTAGCGTAGCAATTAACCAGGTCTGGATGAGCAGCAAAATACTTCTTGACCTTTGTATCACTATCTTAGACTCTTCCTCGGCATCACTATCCTCACTAACGTTCCCTTCCATCTCATATTCTGCTTCCAATGTTTGTAATGCAAGCTTATGTTCTCGGAAGGATTTGAGTTGGGTGCGTACCCCTGGATTTGGCTGACTTGGTCCGGCATGGCTGGCTGGCGCAGGAGCTCTTAGTGAAATTGGGGCGGCTTCCAGCAGTCGTGGCGAGGCATGGGGTGAATCATCCGTGTCGGTAGGGACGTTCGGAATGTGTACTCGATCCTGCTGCTCGTTGGGCTCCAAGGTAGGTACTTGGACATGGATTACCTGAGCTGGGCGTGTTGGCAGACGATCCGCTGATGGTATGTCTATGCTCTCCTCTATGCCATTAGTCTCTTGGTCTATGGCTTCGATGGCCATCATGTCCAAATCCCACGCATTCTCTGACTGCTCGAGATCCAAGTCCACCATAGCTCCATCAATACAGGTGTCTAGAAATTCCTGCGGAGGTACTGCCGAGGACGCTGGGTTCTCCCATAGCATACGGTATGCGTGCGTGGCTATGAGTGTGGCAGCATTCTGCACCCAGTTGATTTTATTGATCTCGAAATTTGCTTTGGCATTTTCTGTCTCGGTGCGAACCTAATGAAGCGTGGTCATCTCCTCTGTAGTTCCCGGCTCCATGGCTGCTGGTTTGGTGCTGCGAGCCAATGACTCATTCAGGATTTTGCAGCGTGCTAATGCCTCGGCATTCTGCTGTTCTAGCCTTTGTGCTCTTTCTTCAGCCAGAGTCTTGGCCTTGTCCACGGCGTCCACCTGTTCACGAGCAATAGCCAGCTCCAACTCCAGATTGGCTACTTGATTGTGGAAATTGGTGACAGTCTGATTCGCCTCCCCAAGCTGTATGCGAAATTCTTCTCTGATCTCTCCTAGCGTATGCTTGGCTTGGAGCTGCGCGGCCTCGATCACATTTGCTGTCTTCCTATTGACGCGTTCCTCAAACCTCCTTGAAACGCTACCGCTGCTATCTTCTTTTGCTCCATGGTATGAATTGTCTGGAGCATGCGCTTAACACATGTAGCCATCTCCAGACTTTGGTCTTGGAATTCCTTGGCGTGCAGGCCGTATGCGGTTCTAACCTCCCCTCCTTCTTGTGGCGCAGGGTCCAAGGGTCGCGGTTGCTTGCTAGGACCCGGAGCCGCGGCATCCCTGGCTGCCATGACCGCCATCTTGCGCTGAACATCAAGCAGAGTGCCCATCAACGGGGCCTGATGATGGATCCGGTGGTAAGCTAAAAACTTCGTGATGTATTGAGTCAGAAAGGGACCGATGGGGCTCTAATAATCTGGGCGTCGTCGGTGGCCACGGAGCTCCACCCGAAAGTGATCATCTACGATCAACCCCCAGTTGATTTTCTCGCCTCGGTTCGCAAGGAGAAGGACGCTCAGATGATCAGGGTGGATCCGATTACAATCATTTTAAAAATAAATTTGACTAAGAATCCCTCGCATTCTAGCGAACCACGGCTCCTGCAATACACTGCCCAGGGCGTATACCTCGTACCTTCCATGGGGTTGAGGTTGAACGTCCTAAACCACCTCGGCGATGTTTGGTTTTGGTATGGCACACTCCGAGCTCCACTCTGTCACCCCCGTTCCGTCCCAGCCGAAAAATGCATGGAGGTATCACGGGGAATACTAAACTTGTATCCCGTCCACCAAGCCGGCTGGAAACTGTTCCTCCTCGCTCCGGGTCGCCATGGAGGTCAAGAAGGCTTGGCAGCGCGCAACGTCGACGTTGCTGTCCAGTCTGGTCCAATACTTGATAAGGTTGGTTCTGGTGAGCCAGGCGCCATCGGTCTTCCGCTTCCACTCTCGCACCATGCGAGGGAGGTAGATGGGACCATCCACCTTCTTGCTGTCCATGGTATACAGAAACATGGAGAGCAGAAAACTGGAGCACAAGGAAGCGAGAGAGAAGCAACGCGGATGCGGTGCGGACTAGCGTGGAAGAAGTTGCGAAACACCAAGGAGCTCTCAACACACAAGAGGTGGGAGCTGGGAGAAGGAGGAAGAAGAAGGGAAATCCTTGGTGGCTGACCTTGTGGGATCCGCAAGAGGTGACAAGATGTGGGAGGAAGGGATTTGACAAGTGAGCCAAGGCTGGGTAGGCTGGCCGTGGATAATGGTGGCTGAGGCCTATGAATGTGGAGCTCATGATGCGCGATGGGATAGGAGACTCTTGGATGTGCTTGGTGTCCATGATTTCCTTGAGTAGTTTGAGTGTAGTGGGAGAAAGTTAGAGGTTGTGCTGGGCATCCATGGCATCTGAGTTGATGGTGTTGTAAAATCAATTGGGACTGATGGACATTTGGTGGTACTAGGTGATCATGGCGTCCAAGACAACTTGGCTGATTTGACTTGCCAAAATGGTTTGGACAGTTGACAGGATATGGTGGTGGAAATGTCCCATGACATGGTTCATACCCAGGGTAGATACCCTGGTTCGAGGGTTCCATGGGGCATATCTCCGCACGGATATGGCTGACATGGATATATGGTAAGGGTGGTTGGGCGAGTGCAGGGGTATCGTCCATGGTGGTCATGGGATCATCGGCGGGTATCGGGTCTGTCATGATCTGGGCCCCAATGGCTAAGTTGGTATGAATTTCTCCTAAACTGAGTTTAGGAATAACTTGATCCGCCGTGGTATGATAGTGTTTGAGTTTATTTGAATTAATTATCGTCGCGTGGGTGTCATAATATTCATTGTTAACCAGTAACACAGTATTGTTAGGCAACACTAATTGAACGCGGTATGGTCCATACCAGATGGACTCAAATTTAATTTTACGTATTTTTGGATCCCTTGGGCACCACAAAACTTGGTCGCCTTTTTGGAACAGGTGGGCCAGTTGCGAGGCTTGGAAATATTTGGCTCTAAGTGTTTGTTGGTCGGTGATGTTTTTGATTGCCAGGGCACAAATTTCTTCCAGGTGATGTATGTCTTGGAGGCGTGCAGCTAATACTTTGTGTGGAGAGTATTCTCGAGGGTTCATGGATTGAAAAGTCGGGGCGATGTACTCTGTTGGTAACAGAGGCTGTGTACCATAAACCATTTCAAATGGGTTGAGATTGGTGGCTGTTTTGGTCGCAACACGATAGGCCCAAAGTGCAGCCGGGAGGCAGTCGTCCCAGTCAGCTTGGTTGGCGTGGATGAAGCGCCGAAGCATGTTAAGAATAGTCTTGTTGGTAGACTCGGCTTGTCCGTTTCCTTGAGGATAGTACTCTGTACTAGTACGGTGCTTGATCACATGTTTCTCCATGAAGTCTTCGATGACCGAGTTGACAAAGTGTGTTCCCTAGTCGGATACGATCTCCAGTGGACACCCAAACCCTGTGATAATATTATTATAAAGGAAGGACACCGTGACTACCGCGGTGTTATTGTGGAGAGGCTTGGCCTCAACCCACTTGGTAGTGTAGTCTATGGCAACCAAAATATACTTGTAACCTTGGCGTGTCGCAGGGCGTATGGAGCCGATGAAATCTAGACCCAGTCCTTGAAATGGTCCCAAAGGAGGTATGGATTTTAGAGGAACCTTTCCTTGATATCGAAAATTTGTGGTTGATACCTGGCATGCATGGCAATTTTTGACGTAGTCATAGACGTCGCGGTGTAGTGTTGGCCACCAGTACTTGGCCGTCATTATTTTCTTGATGGTAGTATCGGGGCCTTGGTGACCACCGGCGGGTCCATCATGGAGATGAGAAATGATCTGGGTTTGCTCGGTAGTCGGTACACATAGACGAACTTCATGGTCTGGGCCGCAGCGCTAGAGCTGTCCATGGACCACTATATATGGCAAGGTCGTCCTCACAAAACTGATCTTCCGAGTCCCTGTGAGATGTGAAGGGGTGACCCCGGTGGTCAAGTATCGCACTATCTCGGTGGTCCAATCATTGTTGTCTTGAATGGCCAATGCTGCAGCTTGGATATAAAGCTCGTTAAAGGCGTCATCGATGCCTTCTTCGGGGGTAGCGGTATCCCTGGACAAGTAATCGGCGACAATGTGCCTTCTTCCGAGTATGTACACTACTTCAAAATTGTAATCTAAAAGTATCATTATCCATCGTGCTACTCTACCTGTGACTAATGGTTGGTTTACCAAGTATGACAAACTATGGTGATCAACCATGAACTTAAATTTGTTGCCCAACAGGTAGTGACGGAATTTTTTCACTGCATATATCATAGCCAGAGCTTCCTTCTCTGTCGTAGAATAGTTGTGTTCGGCTTGGTTTAGTAGTCTACTTGCATAGGCTACAAGTTGATCGTGTTTGCCGTTTAGATTCTGAGCTAACATCACTCCCACGGCAAGATTGGACACGTCAGTGTGTACGTGGAAAGGCTTGGTCCAGTCTGGGGCAATGAGAATAGGAGCATTAGAATACGCCAGTTTGATTTTCTCCAAGGCTTCCGGTGCTGCCGGTGTCCAATCTTTTGGGTAGGAATACTTGGAATGGTTTAGTGCTGTGATTGGAGCGGTTATGTGCGCCAACTTTTTGATATATATCCTATTGAACTGGGACAGCCCTAGGAGGCGTTGTACACCCTTTTGGTCCTTTGGCGGTGTCATGTCCAAGATATCCTTGATCTTGGAAGGGTTAGGCAGTTTGCCATATTTGCAAACAATGTAGCCTAGGATTACCCCGGCGAAAAATAAAAACATGCATTTGTCGGCATTCAAGCTAACACCGTTGGCTCTGCATGCGTCGAATATTTGACGAAGATGAGCGACGTGGTTTTTCATTTGTCCGTGGACAGTACCATCGTCCAAGTAGATTCTGAAGAATCGTTTTAGGTAAGGACGGAATATAAGTTCTATAACTCTTTGGAAAGTCATGGAGGCATTTTTGGCTCCAAACGGCATTCGTTCAAATTGGTAAGGTCCCCAATCCGTTGAAAAGGCCGTCTTGTTTTTGTCTTGTTCAGCCATGGCAACTTCGTAATACCCAGAGAAACAGTCAAGAAAAGAGTACATTTCGTGACCCGCGACTTCATCTATGATTTCTTCCATATAGGGTAAGGGATAGTGATCCTTCTTGGTGGCCGCATTGAGTTTCCTAAAATCCACGCAAATACGTAGGGCGCCGTTTTTCTTAGGAATGATCACCATGGCAAACATCCATGGTGCCGAATCAACAGGGGAAATAAACTTTGCTTTGAGTAACTTGTCTAATTCTTCTTTGACTCGGGAGGTATAATTTGGATTCATGCAATAACGGCGCTGCTGGACAGGGGTGGCATTGGGTACCAAGTCGATAGTATGCTCAGCTAGCGTCTTAGGTATGCCTTTGAGATCTTCATGGTTCCATGCAAATATATCTTGGTATTCATGAAACAATGCGATAGCTTCTTCCTTGATATTGGTTGGGGCGTCGGCATTTATTTTTATGAATTTAGGGTCATCTTTGGTGCCAAGATTTACTAATTCCACGGTTTCTTTGGCACCATGGGTCTAGCCATTGACAACTTCTTTCTCAAGAGCGCAGAATGGTGGTGTGGAGTTGATGGTAACGGTCTCTGGTGTTTCCTTGGAGAACCGTGGTGGCAGGTCAAATTTTTCTGGTGAAGTGACCAAGCTTGCCAAGTGGATTTTTGCCAGAGGTATTAGATCAGGATTGGCGTGGAGGACCAAGGTTTCTTGGTCTTGTGACAGGCCTTTCACCCAGTTGGTTTCGGCTCTATGACGAATCTGAGCAGCTTTGGTGCTGGTGATGTAGCTATCCACCAGTATGATGACGGTTTTGCCTTGGCGGTGTATGCGGATTTGGTTTCGAGACCAATCATGGATGGCGTTCATATCCCTGAGCCAAGGTCGTCCTGAAATAACAGGAAAATTGCTGCTGTTGGGCATGTCAATGACGACGAAGGTGGCAGGGGTCAATACTCCATGTGTAGTAATGGCGACAGTAACCAGGATGCCAAGTGGTGTGACTGGGTCGTCGTTGGCCATGCGCAATATAAATTTGGCGGTTTTGGGCTGCGGTAATTCTAGGTGCCTTCGTAAGTGGTCGCTCATGACGTTCACTCCGGAGCCTCCATCGACCAATACATTGGTTAGCTCATGGTGTCCTAGCTGTAAATGTATGACCGCGGCGTCGGGGTCCAAAGTGGTAGCATTGACCTCTATGACAGTGGGATCGTTCGTGGATTCTGGCATATTGGCCTGTTGCAAATATTTTTGGAGTTCTGGGCTCAATTGTAAGAATTTGGATAAAGTGATGGTCACATTTGTATTGTCCAAAATATGTTGTATGTCGGGCTTTACCTTGGTCATTTCCAAGCCCCTTTGGAGGTCTTTTCTAATGTTGTGTAATCGGTCCCAATGGTCCGTAGGAAACGGTTTCTGATGTTCTACGACATGATCAACCAAGGTAGCTTTGGCTCGGGTGGTGACCGCGGCGGCACTGATGGTGGCAACGTTGGTCTCGGCGCCGTGGACTTCAGTGAGAGTTACCCCTCCTCTACGATTGGGTATAGGGGATTTGTGTTGGTCCATGGGTGGTGCCGTAGCTCGGTGTTGCTCCGGGGTACCCGAATTCTGAGCCCAGCGCTGCCGAAGTTGAGGGCATTGTCCTCTCCGATGATTAGGAGACCCTCACTCCCAACAGGTATTGTTGCGTCTCCGTTGGAAAGCATCCACATTGATTTTCTCGGTAAACATGGCTGCAGTAGTTGGTCGTGGTCGCCGGGCATCATCTGACCTAGTAGTCCTTGAGGCAAACCAACAGCGCCCACTATGGATTTTGCCACAAGTGCCGCAGACTGCACGTGCTGGGCGGGTCTCGGTTCGCAAAGCAGGCAGTAGCAACAACGGTGCTTGAGTTCGATTTAGTCCACCAAGTTTGCTGCTAATGTCATTGGCTGCGTTGAATATTTTGCTCAGTATTTTAACGCCACGGATAACTATTCCTTGCTGTATCCAAGGCAATAGTCCCTTTTTGAACCATTCGCATAGTTAGTCTTCTTCGGGGCGTTGGCTGAGTTTGTTTGATAATTGTTTAAAACGGTCGTAGAAGTTGTCTACGGGCTCATTCCTCTCCTAGGTGATACTACCCAAAGCGCGGACTATCTCGGCGCTGGTTTTCAATTTTCGGTTTTTATGGAGGAAGCTTTGCTCCATGTCTTCCCAGGTGGCATGGAGGTGATCAGTCTCAAAGTCTATATACCAATTAATGTGGTTTCCTTGGAGCGTGGTGCCGAAAATGTTCTGCAGGTCTACGAAGCTCAGGATACCATTGGTACGAGCAATCACTTTGAATCTCCGTATGTGCCAGTCAGGATCTCCGGTCTCGTCAAATACTGGGTCTGGTATTTTGGGAAACTTAGTGACTCGGTTGGTGTCTCCTCCACTCTGAGTCGTGGCAGCTATGCGATTATCTCTAGGTAGAGGAGTGGATTGCAAGGGCTCCAACGGTGCTTCCAAATCTGTAGGCATGGCGTGGTTGGCCTCATTGGTGGTTGAGCCATGGAGATTTTGATATTGCATACTCAACATTTCGAGTTTAGCATTTGTGGCTTCATTTTTGGCAGCCAAGGCTGTCATTTGGTCTTTTAAGAATTGTAGCACTTCTTTGGTGGGGTCAGGGTCGTCTTGTTGCAGAGCATCTTCTGCTTCATTGATTTGTTTGAGAGGCAACTTTCGTGGAGGCATGGTGATAGTATTGGAACGTGGTATTTCTTGATGCCTAATTTACCCGTAGATCTCAACTTTCCATCCCCAGCATGTTTGCTAAAATGTTAGCTAGGATTTTGTGATGGAGTTCTGAGATCCAAGAGGGTTACCAGGGGGGGGGGGGGGGGGGGGGGGCAGAGAGGTAGTTTTCTTGGTACTATTTCCTTATGACGAAGGCCGAGGCAGTCACGGATCCAAGGAAGGTCATGGCAGAGTTATCATTTTAACTAAGGGGTGACGGATTGGCTAAGGAGAGAGCTAAAGGACTAAGACTGTTCAATGAACCAAGGCGGTTGAGGTCTCAAGACCTGGACAACCAACCGACTGGCGAGACTAGGAGCACGATTATGGAGCGTGGTAGACCGTGGAACTCATGGCGACCAAAGGCAGAATGAACGCACAACCTTCAGAGCAATACTATGGCAGTCTAACAGTAACATTCATAATACGCAAGACAATTCAACAAACAAGGAACATAACCAAAGCTTTTAGCACACTGCCTAGTATTCAGTAAAAAGAAGGCACGAGGTCTAAATACAGGTTTTGAGAACTAAGTGTGTGGTTAAGTAGAGAGAGAAAAACGACTTAAGGTCTCGGCTGCGAGTTTGTCCCTTACAATACTAATCACAATAGCTACAACATAACCAGAAGTCCTCACTACGATTCCTACACTGTACTTTATACTTATGCCAATCCGCTAATTATGGCTGCAACAACTAGTGTCACTGCCTTCCTTCGTCTGCTTGGCACAATGCTCTGCTCCTTGACTCCTTGTTTCCCTTGGCAGCCGCTCCTAACTCCCTGTTGTATCTTGGATTAACTGTTCTTGACTCCTTGTTTGCCATGGTTTCTGGGCAGGTGACACAAGGTCACGGTTGATTCAATTTACATTGAGACGTATGGGTTAACTGAGGCGAACTTAAAATTCATCAGTGAAGAAAATAATGATACTACGTTGAAATTCTTTGGTTGCATTGCATGAGACAAATATTGCATGAACTGTTAATTAATAGATCCATCTCATAACTAGAAATAATCGGCCACGATTAATTTAGAGAGACAAACCACCCTCTAATTATAACATACAATACAAATAATACACAGACAACATTGAGAAACTGAACACGAACCATGTTATACGGGGCAGTAAGTGTACTGTTTTGTAAGACAAACTTGTGCATTTAATCTTGTTGGGCCCTTGTCAATGTGACATCAGTATACCTTCCCTCTAGCACTTTAATTTCTTCACAGTTCTCTAGATCAACGTTCCATACACAATGACTGACCACATCGAATCCATGCATATAAGACATTGCAAAACCCATTGTCTTATCCAATAAATAACCGTGTGCAATTGAGGCTTTAGATCGAGCACGGTTTTTAACATGATTTTTATGCATGTCATCATTCTGCGTTCAATCGTGTACATCCACCGCACTTATGCTGGTCCAAGAATAATCAACTCCTCTACAAGATGCATTGGAAGGTGAGACATGACATCGAAGAAAGTTGGTGGAAATGTCATGTCCATCAAACACATAGCAATGGCCACATCTTCTCGTAGATTCTCTGCTTGTGACAAGTCTCATACTTTGCAGCAAATTCGTTTAAAAAACACAAGAAGCTCTCATAATAGCCAATCTAGTATTTTGGTCCATGAGGCCCCTCAACCCCAAAGGAAGTAAAGTCTGCATGATGATGTGGTAATCATGCGATTTAAGCGCTCTGAATTTCTTCTACCTAATGTGAGACCCAATCTCTGAGCAATAGTCAGATGGAACCTTTAATTTCTCCAACCGTTGACAAAATATACCAATCTCACCAAGACTGAGAACATAGTTGGCTTTTAACTTGAGCATTCTTGAAGGGTTCCTCGCATCCGGCATCATCCACAGGTGTTGCCTAATTCCTTTCTTTTGCATGTCTCTTCTTACTTTAACGCTATCCTTCTCCTTCCACCCACAGATTGTCTTCAATAAATTTTCTGCGAAATTCTTTTCGCAATGCATTATGTCCAATGTATATCAAATCTCTAGATGCTGTACACAAAACCCACGTGAAAAATGATTACATATCGGTGGCCAAAGAACACAGAACTGAAAAAGCTCTGAAACAGATGGACCTAAAAGAACAAGCAAAAGCAACATCATCAAAAAATATATGCTGATTCAATCCAGACAACCAAACAGTCTATGTAATGATCACTAGAACAGAACAACATTTTGTCCTGCATTAAACTACGTCATCCGAAACGTAAACCTGGACTTATGGAAATTAGTGTGGAAATGTGATCCATATAAACATACTGCACGTTAAACGTTTTAACATGCACGCGTCACTTCTGACGTTGCTTTAATGGGTTCTGTCAAGGAGTGTCAACTTGAATTTTGAATTGACGGTTCAGCGTTAAAGATAACAACGCGAGACATGGACGCGTCAACTAAAAAATAGCTTTGCTTTGTGGAAAGTAACTTTTTGAGAGAGTTTTTTACCTCACAGTAGTTTTTTAATGGATGAATTTAGTCACATCCCACGTGAGCACGTTTCATTTAACGTAGAGGGCGTCTAGGGTGACATGGGAAACGTTCAACTGCGTTCCTTAAAACATAGGTCTAGGGTTCAGATTCTGCTGACGTGGCGGCTAGGATGTCTGTGAACTACATCTTAAAGGGTGTCAACAGTGACGCCCGCGTTTTGGATGACATAAAAACCCGTCACACTGCGTTTCAAGTGACATATGGACGTAGTTGACGTGTCCCCTATGCATGTAAACTACGGATGATGTGGCGGCTAGGTTTTGACGGGGTCTATGTCCTAGAGGGTGTCAATAGTAACGCGCGCGGTTTGAGTGACATAAAAACGCGTCTTATTGACGCGCGCGTTAAATTAAACGTGAGATGCATTGCTGAATGTTTTGATGTGAACGTGTCACTACTGACGTAGTTTGACATTGGACGCGACAGATTGGACGCAGGTTTGACGTGATAGCGTCACGATTAACAAAGTGATCACTGTTACAGTTGTTTTAACGTTCACGCGTCATTGTTAACGTTGCTTAATCATGCATTTTGTTGTGGACATTACTAAAAACGACAAGTGATGTTCAATAGACGTTGAACTGCGTTACTTGAAACATCATGATAAGTCATTTGACATCAAATCTGTGGAGGGTCAATGCTCACTATCTGATGAATCGCCGAGGAGGTGGTCAGCTTCCTCATCATCAGTGTTTGCTGGTACTGGCTCCTCCATGTGCACTTCTACAAAGGATCCGTTTACTATGAAGCCCTCCGAGCCTGAAGCTTCGGGTCTACTGGTCTCTATGTTATTGGCATGTGATGAAACAGGGTCGGTGATCTGTGCATCTGCATCGTCGTCTATTTCTGCAAATGCGCAACCTCCACGGCTGCCTCAAACATCAACCTTGCGGAACACTTTCCACGGCCCGGCGTTGGTCGCAAAAAACACTTGCTGTACATGAATGGGAAAAGCAAATGATTGGGGACCAAGAGGAGCTCTGTATTGATCTGCAAAGTTCACGGAAAGGAATCCGTGTTCATCCCGCTTCATTGTAGGAGCAGCACTTCATGTTCTTCCTTTAACCCATGAACATATAAGAACTACGACACACGTACGCCTGTAGTCTAATTCCAGTATTTCTTCAACATGGCCCACGTACTTCTCTGTCTCTGCCCCTCCATCATTTGTAAAGGATGCATGCACTCCACTGTCCATGGTGGTGTTTGAAGCTTCAACTGAGCAGCAATAAAAGAGCATGCCATAAGCCTTCATTGACCAATACGCGGTTGCATTAAACGACGGAGGCCTCGACAAATCAAACGTGGTTTGGTCGATGCGCCTCGACCCAGTGGCACGCTCGGTGGCAACCGCTGGAGTCAGCTAATTTGGAAAGGGTGGGAAAGGCCGCAGCTTTGAAGGCACATCAGAGGGCCTCCGTCTCCTTCGAGAAGGTCTTCCACGATAGGGCTGGCGGCGTAGTGACGACCTAGACTCCCGTACCACCTCGTACGCTCTGAAGTGCGCAATTATGAAGACATGTCAGAGCTATTGCGTTAGATTTGACATGAAACAGTGTACACAGTGACACGTTTTAACGTGTTCGCAGCCATTTTAACGATTATTAACATAAATTCTAGTGACGTGAACGTAAACTCACCTTTCTGAAGACATTAATTCATGTTTACGGACATTGACATATGAAGGGAATCAAAAATAGGGAAGGATCACAGCCACAGTTTAGGGTGGCACCGTCTGTAGTGCTGAAGTGAGGCGGCGTTTGTGATTACAAAGTTGTGAATCCATTCACGAAGAGTGCGGGACATCACTCGCTGTACTCCCTTGCCCTCCACCATTTCATCGTGCATTGCCTGATCTTCATTTGCGTCCCACACTCTGCGGGATGTAGCGCCGTAACGTTCCATGTAATTTGAGCAAAATCAAAGTGTTTCCTTCGTAGAGTATGCCTCTGCCATGCAACCCTCGGTCCGAGCGTACGAACGCACATAATCCTTGAGGGTCTTCATGTATCTCTCCATTGGATACATCCAACGACTCTGAACTCGGCCGCATAGAAATAGCTCCTCCATGAGATGCATAAGAAGGTGCGCCATGATGACCATTGAACCTAGAGGGAACTCGCGCTCAATCATACAAAGTGTCTCATTCGCGTCTGCAACCCAGTCTTGTTCTTTGGACGCGTTGACTGTGCGATTGCACAAGCGCCTAAATACCTTGCTGACTCTCATGATGCAAGTTTGGACTTCGCGATTCATATCGACATTCCTCAGTGACACGGGTAGTATCTGCAAATGCACCGGTAGCGAGTCAAATAGAATGTCAGAAAGTATGGAATTACTATTCTGTTTACATACTACAAAAATGTACATGACGTCTTATTGTTTTCAAGGAACGTTAATCTGAATACGTGCTTTGTCGTTAACTTGGGATTACACCCTGTTTCTGGTAACGTGGAATTGCGTTTCATCAAGTTTAAAATGACATGAAGCAACATCTTTTCACGTCAACATTATGTTACTCATTGTTTCAAGTAACGTTACACTGCGTTTGCGAGGAATTTAGCTTAACACAAAGGAACATGTTTTGGTGTTAACTAAAACATTCCATTGAGAGGAAGTAACATATTGCTTGTATCTCTATAGCTGACACACATTCAATACATCAACTTAAACATAATAGCAGCGTAGAATTGAAATTTGCTTACCTGTTGCATTAGGATGTGAAAGTCATGGGATTTAAGAAATCTCAATCTTCCTTCAAACACCCTTTTGTGAATGGCGCCTGCATAATTCTGTGGCACCTTCGTCGATCCTATTACGGCTAGCATGTCAATCTTTGCTTGTGGTAGGAGAATATAAGGTGCGTGTAGCATGAATAGCCGGTCGTCTTTGCCGTCGATCTGTCTCAACCATAAGTTAGACCTCACTCCCATATCTTTGAAGTCCATGCGTCCTCGAGGGAAGTCAGTCTCCCCAAATAGAGTCTTTGTTATATTTTCACAAAGGTTTTTCTTGTAATGCATGACGTCCAAGGTATGCCTGATGAGCAAGTCTTGCACCACATTGACGGCCACGCTCAAAATTCTATAATTCTATATATTTCTTTGGGATGCAAAAAGTGACGTTTCCAAGTGAAATAGGGTGATAGGGTTTAACGGTGTTATGTGTTTAAAATGACCGTTCTCTACGTCACAGGTTCATAATTTAAAGACATCGTGGTGACGCGGGATATCAGAGTTTTATGTTACGCTGCTTCTCCTGCACTTAAACGTATTGACGACTCGAGCAGAAATAAAAAGTGATAAGCGGCATGGCCCAAATCTTCCAATATGGAAGGAAGAAAAGCGCGGAAATTCTCCTCACTCCATGCCTCCTCACAGGATTGTGTGGACTGTCTGCCCTGCCACTAGAGGCAATGTACGCCTCCCTTTCTTGTGCAAATTGCAGGACGTCATTGCCAGTCATCCTTGAACAGGAACAAACTCTCTTCAAGACCGTTGAAGCACATATTAGTGCGGAATGCATGGTCCTCCGGAAGACGCTGGCGTGCATCTACGTACACTATCTTCTGGCCGTTCGGGCCCCTCGCACTTTTGGAAACAATGTTCGGACTACAAATTGGGCAAGCTCTGTAGCCCTTGGTTTGTTGTCCAGAAATCAATCCTTAAGCGGGAAAATTCGAAATTGTCCATAATAACAGGCCATGGAGGGTGAAGGACCTCTGCGCTAGATTTGCTCAAGCGTCCACGGCTGGTACGCCTCCCCAGAGGGCATGGAATTCTTCCAAAAGTGGCGCAATGAAAACATCTATGTTCTTGTCCGTTGGTGAGTCCTTCCCCAAAATTAAAATGCTCAGCATGATGAAAAAGCGTTTTGTGAGTAACCACGGCGGAAGATTGTAAATTATTAAGAGAACAGGCCACGTTGAATGTGACGTACAACGAACTGAAAAGAGGTTCAGTCCATCAAGTGACAGTGCCATGCGTACGTTCTGATTTTCTGCTTGAAACGTGGGATCTATGACTCCAATGTGTCTCCAAGCGGGATTTTTGATTACCGTCTCCATTATGAGCTCGCCATCCGCGTTCGTGGTCACCCCATGCTCTGAATGCCATTTCAGAAGCTTTGCAATTGCAAGAGAGCCAAACATGCGCCCCAACCTCAGAATAAGGGGAAAGTGCCTTACAACCTTCGTCGGCGCTGTCTTCGTACCTTCATACAAATACAGACAACACTACATCACGTTACAAATGGCACAAATTGTGTGACACATGACACAAACAATGCGTCTAAGATGACATCATTGCATTCTTAAGGGTGACATAAAGTGCGTTTCAGATGACATAGACTGAGTTACAGATGTAGAAAACTGAGTTGCAGATGACATAAGGTGCGTTATGGATAACACACATTGAAATTCCAGATGACATACACAGCGTTACAAATGACACAGAGTACCTTCTCTATATCTGCTTTTCAAGCAGTGGGGACATGATTCGTAGTCCGCGTGCTCACCACAAAATAGAACACAACCTGCAGGATAAGAATGTATAACATTGTACGCTAGTCCGAGTGCCTAATGCATTGTCTTTGCCTTGTAGTGCTTCGCAGGCAAGACGTTTCCTTTTGGAAGAAGCTCCCCGACAGATAATGAAGCAGCTCAGTTACAAATGCGTTGCTCACCCCATGCGTCGTGCATAGTGTCATGATGACAACCACTGCTGAAATTAGGCTTACGGACTACCTTGCACTAGAGAGAGATTTCTTAAACCTATTTCACCGACTTTCGGCTTAATATGACTACGGCTGAGGCTAATTTTTTTTGTCAGAGTTTTTGAATTATTCATTCACCTGTTTTTGTTTGTTTATCACTGTGCTGTACAACTACGTTATGTCGCGTTAATAGTGACATAACACCAATTAGCGTTCACAGTATGTCACGTTTAAGATGACATTCGAGTAACAGTTAGAATACGTTAAAAAAGACATTACAATACGGACAGAAGGTGATCAATAACCAAGAACAGGTATAGCCACAGTGAAAATAATGAAATGATAATTCTCACCTCTTTCGAAGCGTCCTGAAATAAATCTCGTCCACGTTCTAAGTTCTTCCCTCCGATGTGACCTAGGAAACAAAGTCCAGTACATAGACCACAGAATGTGAACATTGTGATGCTTCAGTATCTATGTTCTAAGAGTTTAGGACGCTTTATGAATTTAGTGATACAAATCATGTCAGTGGGCATCAAAAAATGGAAGTTTTATCCACACGGCAAAAATCTATAGTTATCGTGAAACACCTCTCAAATAAAAGCGACAGCATATGACGTTACCTCACATCGAAGTTGACATTGCATCACGTCATATTTGATATTATATGACGTCACATGTGACGTTACATCACGTCACAATGTACATTACATTACGTTACATATTACAGTAGATCACATTCTCTCAGGTTAAAATTGACATAAGATCACGTCCACATTGTCCAAGGTATTCTTTGAGGAATGAAGGTTCTCACCTCTTCCAATGCCTGCTGAAATGAATGTCGTGCACGTTCTAATTTCTTCCCTCCAGAGCGACTCAGGCACTTAAACAGGTACATAGATCAGATAAGGAAAATATGAGGATACTTAAATACTTGTACACCTCTCCCGTAAACTTTAGAAGCATCTGCATCTAACTTCTGCTCCTGCATCACAAGGGAAAATTAAGCTCTTAACATGACTATGTCAATGAAAGCAGAGTACTGAAACGTTACTTTCTGATATCAATATAACTATTAAATCCAAGTTGTATCGAATACACATGGAGGTGGTGCAGGGTGGAATAATTGCTCACATATGGACGTCATTGAAGTCTATGTATTGTGGCAACAACTGCAAGCGCACCATTCAGTATGATGACTCTAACCTCTTTCAAAGCTTGCCCAAACAAGTCTCGTGCACGTTCTAATTTCTTCCCTCTTTAGCGACCTACAAAGTTACACGTGTACATGGACCACATAAGGAGACCAGGTGATCTTCTTAAATAATTGTATACCTCTCTCGTAAACTTTAAAAGTATTTTCATGTCACGTCTGCTTCTGCATTACAGTGAGAGTTTAGGCTGTTAGCTAGACTTAATGAATGAAATTCTCTACGGCAATGTGACATTCTGATATCGTTGGCTTTAATTACATTGCTTTTTTAACTATTGTTTCAAAGCATATACATGCATTGAAAAGAATAAGTTTCATCGACACAACAATTTTTGAGCCATTACCAGAGACCACCAATGATAAAAGTGACATTGGATCACAGTACATCATGTCACAGTTGACATTTCATCACGTTAGAGTTGACATTACATGACGTCACAAGTGACGTTACATCATGTCACAGTGGACATTATATCACGTCACATGTGACATTACATCACGCTACATATTACACTAGATCACATTGTATCCCGTTAAGAAGATCACCGGCATTAGTGTCAAGCATATGTTGAGAAATGAAGCTTCTCACCTCTTCTAGTGGCTGATGAAATAAATTTCGTGCACGTTCTAATTTCTTCCCTCCATAGCGACTCAGGCACTTATACAGGTACATAGATCAAATAAGGAGAACATGAGGATATGTAAATACCTGTACACCTCTCTCGTAAACTTTAAAAGTATCTTCATAGAACTTATGCCCCTGCATCACAAGAGAAATATAGGCTGTTAGCCTGACTATGGCCATGAACTTGTCTATGGATACGTTGTCTGTTGAAATAGCTAGTAAATCAGACTACCTGCCGTACAAAATACATGTGGAGGTGTGTCAGGGTGAGATAATATGTCACATGGCAATCATTGTAAGAATCCCCTACAAATTCAAGTTAGGAACAATACTTATATAATTGTTGGACATGTAGGTGCGCGGCATTGAATGATAAAACATCGCTACAACTTGTAACGCTTACCATTGACTTCAATCCGTGGAGGGAGAAACGGTAACCAGCAACATAAAGTAACAGAATTGGAGTTCCCATTTTCTAACCGATTACATCGAATAGTTGATTATTTTTTCAAATCACATATAGGCATTGAAAAACAAAAGTTCTGTGCACACAACAATTACCTGCCATTATCAAACAACACAGGATATGTGAAGCTACAAAGAACCACATTACATCACGTCACAAGTGACATTACATTACGACACAGTTGACATTACATCACATTGTATTGCGTTAAAAATAACAAAGGATTACGTTAACATTACGTTACAAAGGAGAGTACACCACATTTAAGGTGACAGGACATTGCGTTTCAAGAGACGGTATACTATGTTAGACAAGACGTGTGAAAACACTTCTCGCACAATTAATTCAAAGCACGGAAGTAAGGGACGTGTACCTCATCACCGCCGGGTTGTTTGTCTACGCACGCCCATAGGGTCACCTACTCGGGATCACTTATGGCAGCCGGATTAACAAACATCATGCAGATCTCTGAGATATGGCGGCGGCAAGGTTAACTCCTCCGTACGAGCTCTTGCGAGATGAAATTGTAGAAGCAATCAGGAGAGAGGTGGTGCTGCGATTGAAGGAGGCAGGTTTTGACCGTGACTTCGCCATGGGCTTCTTTCCTTCTCGTGTAGGTTCGTCGATTAGGTCCTCCGCTACTCCATCGGAACCAGCAAGTCGGAGGAGACGTCGATCCTCCTCTGTGGAGTGACACTTCCAACCGAGGCGAAGCTCGCGCCAACATCGCGGTGTGTTGTACGAGGAGGGAGCGGAAGAAGCAAAGTCAAAGCCAACGTCGTGCACAAAACATGTAAATAAAACCCTAAACCCTCAGTCCATCACTCTGTGCTATTCAATGTGGATACGCAACATGTGAGTTCCATGTTCTGTTAGAGTAGGAGAACATTTTGGGTCATTGGAGGGTTGTTTTTGGCACTACATTACATGAGTAATGCTAGCTGAGGGTACAAATCCCTAGAATTCGTGTCAGTTTTTTGTTAGAAGCCGTCATTTCGCGAGTGAGGTGAGCAACTTTCACCAATTAGAGTTTCAATGAAATTGCCTTTGATTGAATCGTAAGGGAGGAGGCGAGGTTTTTGCAGAGTGGCGGCAGCGACCTCGAAAGCTGATTTCTCATAGGAACAGATTGTTGGTGGCTGCAATTTGATCAGCTCTTGGCGGATCAGAGGGTACGCTGTTGGAGATGAAGGCAAAGCAGGAGGATCCAAGAGGGAAGTCCCACAGCCGCAGCTATCTTATCATAAGCAAGCAACGGCGCGTTGAGACCAATTGGATGGATTGAGAGGCGGGAGGATGCCTATTACCAGCTAGGGTAACATGGAAGTCAGGGGACAGTAAGCAACGGCCATGGTTGCCATGCATAAGATCAGCGGCGGCACTGCCAGTAGACAGTAGCGAAACTGGTAGTTAGCGTTAGTATAAAAGGGTAGGCGAACAATGGTTAAGCTCTCTTGGAATTTTGTATTAAGACTAGATTCAAGCTCATGAGCTGGACCAGGCATGTCTCCTCCTTTTGCTAATACAGACTTGACCTATGCTAAGGACTTTTTCTTGTATCGCTTTGCTGGTTCTTCGTGTTCCTTTTTCCCTTGCTTGTTCTTGGTGTTTCCTTTTCCTTGCCTGTGCTTGATGTCCGCCTCCTCCTTGCTTGCTCTGGATACTCCTCCTTCTCTTGTAGCTTCATTCCCACTCAATCATTGGACAGAGCACTTCTCTGACCCGTCGTATTGAGTCTGATTACCCTTGAGAATACCTGAAGCCTCTGGTTGCTACTACGCCACAGTCCTCCTACCAAGGCTCTTCTTGACTCATTTATTCTAAACTCCTGCTACCAAGGGCTCCTTGGGTTCATAAAACCATATTGTTTATTTGAGAACCTCAACTGACCCTACCAAGTATTGCTCATGTAACACCTAGTCTGTTACAACCCTTCACCTCGGTGACCCTTGGCTCCCTGAATTTACTCTAAGAATCTCACATCTCCATGCTCATAACCCAGCCTAACATTTTGGCAACCATGCTGGGGATGGAATGCTGAGATAAAACTTAAACTTCCAACCTTCCTCGGTACAATACCATGCCACCCAGAAAAGTCACCAGAGAAAGAATTCTTGAAGCAGAAGAAACTGCCGAACAAGATGACCCAGATGCCACAAAAGAATTCCTACAATGGATGAAGCAACAAATCACTGACCTAGTTGCCAAGAATGACGCAACCAGCGCTAAACTTGAGCTGCTTAGGAATCAGTACCAGACATTACAGGAGAGCCGAACTCTGGAAGCCGACCAAGTACACCCCAGACCTCCAAGGCTCGAGTAGAACTACTTCACTCAGCCACTCTATCCAGAGGGAACCTCACTGCAACCCCCAGTGGCAGCGATCATGAAAGACAAGCCAAGCTGCCCAAAATTCCCTATCATGTTTTTGATGAGTCAAGGGATCCCAATTGGCACATACGCCAATTCAAGGTTATTGCACGCACAAATGGGATCAATAACCCTGCAGACCTTCAAAACATTTTTGGAACCACTCTCCAAGGAAACCACATTAATTGGTATATTGATTTTGAAACCGATCATATGAATGCAACCTGGGACGACATGGAACGGAGCTTTTTACAGAAATTTTGTAAGCTTAAAACAAACTCAGAAATACTCCATGCCTTGGGCAGTATATCCCAGGAGAGAAACGAGCCACTAGATAAATTCTATGACAGGTTCAAACAATTGGCAGATAAACTAAGCCAACGGCCAGAGGAAGATTACTTGTGTGAATGGTTCAAAAAAGGATTGCTACCATGGATTCAACAAGGGATTGTCATCCGAGGCGTCAAGACACTCCAAGATATTCTCACGGCAGCAAATTATATTAGCAGGGAGCTTGGAGCATTACAAAAAATCCAGGCACTCTTGTTGCCCTTGCCTAATTTCCACCCTGAGGCTCGGCTTGTTTTAGCTCCGTGTGCTACCTCCGGAAAACCCACAGTGGACGTTGTTGGTTTGCTCCAGGAAGTAGCCGCCCAGAAGACACTCACCGACCAAGGCCAACCTCGACTGCCATGTTTCCCAAGGAAATCAACGTGGATGCTTTCCAACCCAGTAGGAACAATGATTGTTGGGAGTGTGGCTTACTGCAACACCGATGGAGCGAGTGTCCAGTACTCAATCAACGATGGGTCCAAAACCACAACACCACGGATAACCATGGGACCCCACCGTCTGATTCCCAGAAACATAACCCTGGTCTACGTCGTGGAGGAGTAACTTTAACAGAGGTCTATGGCACGGAAACAAATGTGGTCACCATCAGTATTGTCGTGATCACCACGAGATCAAAAAATATTGACCTAGAACATGTGACCGAACATCGAAAGCCATTCCCACATCAACATTGGGAACGACTACATATGATACGCGAGGAAATTTAGCAAGGCCTAAAAACACCCATGGTCGACCTTGGCATGCAAAATATCCTAGATGACACTAATGTCACCATCACCATGGCCAAATTATTAAAACTAAGCCCTGAACTCCAAAGGTATCTACAACACGCCTCTATGGCCAGAAACCATTGATGACCAAACGGTCATTGAGGTTAATTCTACCACTCTAGACCCAGACGCTGTTGTCATCCATCCGCAGCTGGGAGACAATGAGCTTGGCAATGTGCTTGTAGATGCCGCTTTGGAGTAAATGTAATGAGTAACCATCTCCGAGAATACTTGGGGTTGCCACCATCCAAGCGGGCCCAATTTTTATTGCGCATGGCAAACAATGCCTCAGTAACCCCATTAGGAATATTAAGTGTAGTACCAATCACTATCCATGGAGTGTCCACCCCGGCAACATTTGTAATAATTGATATGCCAAATAGCAGTAGCTTTCCTATCATCCTTGGACGTCCTGGGCTTTGTGACATGAGTGCCATCCATGATTGAACAAGGAATCAAATTCGGATACAACGCCAAAACTAGACTGTGGTTAGTCCAATAGACAACTGCATAACAAGGGCCAAAGCCGATCACATTAGGCATAAAGCAGGGACTAATTGGATTAAGGATCTTTCCCCAGAACAAGAAGCCTTAGTTTTCCAAGTTCACCCCGATCTCATTCCACTAGCCAAAATACATCTGGCTAGCTTGGTAGCAGAACAAGACAAATTGGATATCGTAGAACACTTCTCCAAGGAAGTCAAGGAAAATGTCACTGTTAATGCCATCCCGGCTTCCCAAGCATTAAAGAAGGAAGTCGTCACTGGATGGACCCATGACGCCACTGAACGAGTGGAGTTAGTAAATTTGGAGACCCTAGAGAAACCACAGTACATCAAAATTAATGCAGACGCCTCCGGTATTGTGAAACAGGCTGCCATTGCACTCTTCCATGAACACCATGATATTTTTGCATGGGGACATGAAGACTTATAAGGAATTCTACGCACTATAGGTGAACACACTATTGACTTGGTTCCAAGTGCAACCCCAGTACAACAAAGAAGGTACAGAATGAACCCCAACTATGCTATCCGAGTGAGAGCAGAATTGGACAAATTATTACAAGCAAAATTTATATCACCTATTGATTCTGCACCTTGGTTGTCACCCATGGTAATCATTCCTAAGAAAAATGGCATACTCAGAATTTGTGTTGATTTCCAAAAACTCAATGCCGCCACCAAGAAAGATCACTATCCATTACCATACATGGAAGAAATCATAGACGAGGTCGCCGGCCATGAAATGTATTCATTTCTTGATTTCTGTTTGGGATACTACCAGGCAGCCATGGCCGAGCAAGATAAGGGTAAAACTGCATTTTCCACGAAATGGGGTCCATATCAGTTTGAAAGAATGCCCTTTGGTGCCAAAAATGCCCCCATGACATTCCAAAGGGTTATGGAATTGATTTTCAGACCTTACCTCAAAAGATTTTTTTCGCATATATCTAGATGATGGAACAATCTATGGTCGCATGGAAGATCACGTTTCCCACCTCCAACAAATCTTCTAGGCCTGCCGAGCAAATGGTGTAAGTCTTAATGCAGAAAAATGTATGTTCCTATTCTTTGCAGGAGTCATCTTGGGGTACAAAGTGTGCAAACATGGCAAGCTTCTAGACCTTGGAAAAATCCAAGACATCCTAAACATGACCCCTCACACAAATCGGAAGGGTGTAAAAGGACTCTTAGGATTGTCCCAATTTAATAGAATCTACATCGAAAAATTGGCTTACATTACCGCCCCTATCATGGCATTAAACCATACATGGTATACTTACCCCAAGGATTGGACCCCAGCTGCTCAAGCCGCCCTAGATAAAATCAAGGAAGCTTACTCCAGGGCCCCCATTTTGATCGCACCAGATTGGACCAAACCTTTCCATGTGCACACCGATGCATCCAATATTGTCGTGGGAATCATGTTGGCCCAGAATTTACAAGGAAAATATGACCAACCCGTAGCATACGCAAGCCGCCTTCTGAATCAAGCCGAGTGCAATTATTCAACCACGGAATGAGAGGCTTTAGCCATGATTTATGCAGTCAAAAAAATTTAGACATTACTTACTGGGCAACAAATTCATATTCATGGTAGACCATCACAACCTCTTATACCAGGTAAATCAACCCTTGGTAACCGGACTCGTAGCTCAGTGGATGATGATACTCCTGGAATATGATTTTGACGAAGTCTATATCCCAGGCAAAAGACACGTAGTAGCAGATTATCTGTCCAGGGATTCTTAGGCAACCGAGGAAGGCATTGACGACTCCTTCAATGAGCCGTACCTCCAAACTACCAGCATAACTATGGATCCCTAAGGTGATTGGCGTACTGACATAATGGGTTACTTAACCCATGGAACCATTCCGCCCGGCCTTACATGCACCAAGAAAGTAAGTTTTGTTCGAACCACACTTCTATACACCGTGGTTCACGGCCAATTATACCGCCAAGGCCCTGACCAAGAACTTTGCTTATGTGCACCTGCATCACAACAAGATTCCGTTATCGCTACCCTCCACAATGGCCCTGCAGGAGGGCACCAAGGACTCAAGACCACCATAAAAAAAATACTTACTGCCAAATATTGGTGGCCAACACTCTACAAAGATGTATATACACATATTAAGAACTGCCATGCCTGCCAGGTCGTGACTACAAACTTCCAGCACCTAGGGCGCGTTCCCTTGAAGTCCATACCGCCACTTGGCCCCTTTCAACGCTGGGGCTTAGATTTCGTGGGACCTATCCGCCTCGCCACACACCAAGGATACAAGTACATCATTGCAGCCATGGACTATATCTCTAAATGGATCAAAGCTCGACTCCTCCGAAACAATACCGCTGTAGTCACTGCCGCATTTATATACGAAAATATTATTACACATTTCAGTTGTCCTTTAGAAATCGTGTCGGACCAGGGTACACATTTTGTGAATACATTCATCGGAGATCTTTTGGACAATTACATCATCAAGCACCGCACCATCACTGTCTACTACCTCCAAGGAAATGGCCAAGCCGAATCCACTAATAAAGCACTGATCAATATGCTTCGCAGATTTGTCCATGCCAACCAAGCAGATTGGGATGATTGTTTACCAGCAGCACTCTGGGCCTACAGAGTAGCCACCAAAAGCGCCACGCAGTCCAGCCCATCTGAACTGGTTTATGGCACCCAGCCATTGTTACCCACGGAATACATTGCACCAACTTTTAGTTCCCTGCGACCCAAGGATTATAGCCCACATCAGGTTCTAGCTGCCCGACTCCATGACATACATCATCTAGAAGAAGTGAGGGCCCTGGCTATGAAAAATATCACAAGTAAGCAGGAACTGACCGCCAAATATTTCCAAGCATCGAGGCCTCCTCGGCTCTTTCAGAAAGGAGACTAGGTTTTGTGGTACCCCCCGGATCTTAAGCTTAGAAAAACAAAATTTGAATCCATCTGGAATGGCCCCTATCAAGTCCAACTCGTACTCCCAAACAACACAGTATTGTTAGTTAACTGTGCTAATTATGATCCCCAAGGAACCATAGTCGATACTACAAAATTAAAACATTATTACTCAACAAATCCAGTTACTTTTCCTGTGCTTAGCTTAGGAGATATTCATAATACCTTGGCAACCGAGGCCCAAGAAACTATCCAGACCACACCCAACCCAGCCTCTCCAAAAACAAGGAGGGATTCTAGCACAGCAACCCAAGACACCATAACACCCCATGTCAACTCAATCCAAGCATATCCCACAGTACAACAGCGCATCAGCCTAGCCTTAACCTCCATGGGACTCCATATCAACCAAAGTTCCCAAAAAACAACTAACGACATGACATCTATACTCCCTGAAATCCAGGTCAGCCACATTCGAGTGGACCTAGGACAGACTAACAATCAATGGCATCATGACCAAGAGACCAGCAGGGTTAGCCATAGGTCCCGCAACAGTAGGCCATCGCCGCCACCCTTCTCGCTAGGCGGTCATTTCCGCCTATAGCCGCCAAGGCGCCGTCTCCTTTGTCTACATCCTCCCCACCCAGTCACGCCATGCCCAAACTATCTCACATCATCTTCCTCGGGTCCCTTAATTATCCCAAATCTCCAAAGGAAGCTTGGACGTCCCCTGCACTTCCATCGTGCTACAGCGCAAGTCTCTCCAATTGCAAATATCGTCTCTTCCTTTTGCTCACGACTCCTCTTTCCATCTTTACCTACCCTTCCCGCCTCCCTGCACCATAGCTTACGAACAGTAGAGAGTCCGTACCACAGGGAGACCATGGCAGGCAAGAAGCATACCCCGCCCTTCTTTGTTCCACGACAAATCATGGAATGGAAGAGGCAGCCAAACCTGACTTGGACACAAAAGACAGGCTTGGGCAGGTACTATACGCTCTTGGAAGGCAAGGTGAACATCCAGCATTGTCACGATTTCGTGGCATCCAATCAACACTAGCCCGAGGATGAGCAGTTCCCATCCACCGTGGTTGAAGGAGTCCTAGTGCAATACTCAAGTCAGTATTTGCACAAGTTTTTTGGGTGGGACGGCTTCGGAGCTACGGAGTGGAGCTCTGCTTGCACACAGCCCCAACCAGACCTCACTCCTTATGCCAACACCGCCAAGAAAGACGGCAGGTATGACATTTTTGCGCTTGGTCAAGTTTTGAAAGATCCATGGTTTGCAAGGATGTGCGGACTCCTCAGCTAAGTCTACTTCCAGAATAATTGTAACGGGATTGTGCCCGCACAGCTCAGTCTCCTATTGTTGGCGGACAAGGGCGAACAAGTTAATTGAGGATTGTTGTTGGAGGAGAATTTTAAGGTCCAACTGAGGGGCTATCGCCAAAATCCAGTTTATTTGAGCCCCATCGGACCTTTCCTCTCGGCCTACATTGCGCATTTCCTTTCGTTCCACAACGGCAATAACCAGCCTCCTACCATGGGGACATTTCTTGACATCCAGCGTGAGATCGCTCCAACAGCAATCTAGAGCTCCACACCTCGAGAGCCCACCAAGCGACTACGATTGGTCTCACGGGTGGAAGTACACTAGAGGTCTAGTGCAGTTTTGGCAAAACTCCAGTGTACCATTGAGACCTTTTAGTACTAAAGTGTACAATAAGTACTCTGCCTTACTCAATCTGAGCCGTTGAAATTCCTTGGGTGAAGAGGGATTAGGTGATTGGGATCAGCCAATCAGGATAGTCTATTCTGACACTATGGATTCACTTTGATTTAGATCCATATGGGCCAGCACATCTCAACATGACATGTGGCGGAATCCAAATACATGGAGTGGTGGAAGTTGATGTCTAGCCTCGGCGGCAGGATTTGCGATTCATTGAAGCACTTAGCATCCTAGCCTTTCCAGTTACGGTTTTTGAGATTGGTCATTTGATTACAATCATCCTTCTAATATGCAATCATCCTGCTCTTGAAAATTGTATATTCGTTAAAGGTCTCAAAGTTATGGACTTGTCTCCACTTCAGGTTTTTTTTAGATGAACTTGGGATGAAGTCTAGTTCAGTCAAGTGATTGGTTGTTTGAAGCATTCTAAAATATTATGCAAGCTTTTGAAATTAAATTATAGCATGGCTCTAATAAGATTTTCTTTTTAATATGTTGTTATAAAAAATATAAATTGAAAACCATGAGTATCGATTATTTATACACTTGTTTTTTTGGAATTGTATATGGTTCCTAATTTAGTATTTTGAAAATAAACCTCCGTACTTGAATTGAGATTTCTTCGTAGAATTCATCATTTTATAAAAGAGAACATGAGAAGTTAAGATATTAGCATGGTGGGAAAAGGAGAATGCAAGAAAGTACTCTATACAACATGTTTAATTTTTGGTTTTTTAATTTTTTTCATGTATAGCTTTTTGAAGTTGTTTTAATAATAATATAAAAATTAAAATTAAAATATGGACATCATTTCCTCCCCCCCCTAAAATAACATATTAAATATTAAGACCAAAGAAGGAAAAAATTGAAAGGAAAAAGAAAATAGAAGAAGAAAATAAAAATAATAGAAGGATAAATAAAATAGAAACAGATATGAAATACGATAATAAAAGAAGGAAGAAAAATAAGTAAAATGGAAAAAAATAGAAGAAAAAAATAACTATAGTAGAAGGATTAAAAAAAGAGACAAATATGAAATATGGTGATAAAAGAACAAAGGGGAAAAATTATAAAAAGTGAAAAAAATTAGTTAAAGGATGAAGGAATACTATATTGAAGTGTGATGTAATAGAGAAATGAAAGTGAATTCCCAAGAGTTATGGGTGCCAATGGATTCTTGTCATAGCAATTTGAAAATAGAATATTCTGAAATGAAGGTAGATTTGTTTATATGTATTATTTTCTTTAAATAAGGCATGAGACGTTAGAAATTAGCATGATGGAAAAAGTATAGCGTGAAAAATCAAACTATGAGATAGTTTATATATTCATTTAACATGTGCAACTACTTTAAGATATTTTATTAATTGAGAGATAAATTTAAAAAATAAATGAATGAACGTCATTTTGTGCGCCCCTTCTTAAGAGTTGATATGATATATTTAAAAAGAAGAACGAAAAAAAAATAGATCAAGATTATTAGAAAAAATAATAGATCAAGATTATTTCTTCCCCCCTTTAAATAAAATATGAAACATTTAAAGAAACAGAAGAAGTGAAAGAATTGAGAAGGACATTTTTCCAAAGACAAAAGATCAAGATATTGTAGAGATTGCTTTATATATGTTGTTCATTTAAAAATGGAAAAGAAAACGAGATCTATTTTAAGTTTATTTGATGATAGGAAATTAGAAAAAAATCAATAGACAAAAATTGTTGTCTTCCCCACGTTAAATAAGATGAAAAACTAGAAAAGAATTAATTTAAAAAAATCAACGTTCCTTCAAAGACAAAAATAGAAGTTACTGAAGAGTGGCGTAATTGTGAAATCAAAGTGAAGTAAAAGTATTTTAGTTGGTTTTCATTTACGACTACTTCAAGGAAAAATAATTAAAAAGTGGTACGCATTGATGTAACAATTTAGATACCTGAATCTCATTTTTGCAAAAAGGAAAGAAATAAAAAATTGAAGGGATGAATGAAAAAATTCATTTGAAAATGTTTTTTTCAACGTTATTAGACCAATTTAATTCTAAGATGAAATAATACTTTGAGAGATTTTCTCATCATTCGAGTGGCGATCTACTTATGAAATTTTGATTATGTGTAGTAAATATTTTATTATTCTTGGAAACCCTCACCATAGTGTATAATGTCATTGTGAAAACGCGAAAAATTTATTTAGAGCTTCACATGTACATTTAAAGTTACAAGAATTTTTTTAGGCATTTTTAATTTTTTGGGGATTTTTTAAGAATGGTAATTAAGTAAATTAGTCAGATTTAGGATAAGATAGAATTAAGTGTGGGAGTATACCACCAAATGTGAATTAATGTTAACACGCAACGGTAGCTGGAAATTTTTGAAGTGACGGCTTAGAAAACGGCGGGAAGTGATTACCCACCAGAGTGACCGGCGGTCACCGGTTAGCATCGATGGAGAATGTGGAGGTGACCGGTGACCGGCGGTCGGCATGTTGTGAAATTTGCTGGGTGACCGGTGGTCGGGGGTCACCTTCGTCTCGCACCTCCCGAGTTGGGGGTCGAGGTCTGCCATGCTTGTGGAGTCTGGCGGCTTCAACGAGCTGCGCCTCAACCAGGGATGGCAGGTGGGGATTGCTAGGGGTAATGGTTTAGGGTTTTAGTTAGCTGTAATGTGGGTTTCTACGGGTGTTGGTAAGCTTGGATTGTGATGGTTTAGGCGGGTGTTGGTTAGCCTGGCGCCGTGACGGTGTGTTGGAGGTAGCTCGAGGAGTTGGGTGGGGCAGCGATGGAGCGCAGCCAAAGCGCACGCTCTGGAGACAGGGACAGCGCGAGGAGGAGGAGAAGTAAGGGAGCGAGAGAGAGAAGAAGTCGAGGTGTGGGGAGCAATGAAGATGAAGGGGGAAGGGAGGGTCCGCGGAAGAAGGCACGAGGGGAGGGAGCCGGAGGACGGACATCTGCGAGCGAGCCTGCTGTCGAGGAGATCCAGAAGAAGGGGAGACCAACGGAAGGAAAGCGCGGCCGGGACGAGGTGGGAGAAGGAGCAACAAGTCTGCAGACGAAAGGGGGAGGAGCGAGGCGAGGGAGGGCACCTAGCCGGGACGAGGAGGAGGGAGAACCAGCCGCAGGCTCGAGGTCCACAGCAAAGAAGAAGGGAAAGGGACCGGTGCGGTCCAAGAAGGCCTTCCTGTGCGTGGAGGACGTTGATGAAGAAATTGACAGGTTGAAGAAGCCCCCACGGGAGCTGAAGAAGGCAGATTTTGCAGCAGAGTATGGACTCTCCAACGAGGGAGACAATCCCCACCACTTTTGTCGCGGAACAGTCTCCTCCGACACGGTGCATAGGTTGTTCGGTAAACCGTATGGGGATGGGGGCCGTAGCGGATTCTATTGGCAGGGCTGCGAGGTTCAAGAGGTGGTGGATAGGGTGAAGTACTTGCACCCGATTCTGTACCAGCACAAAGAAGAGGAGAATCCGAACCTGATTACCATCAGGTTTGCGGAAGGAGTTGCTTTGGAGTACGAAGAGGGTGGAGGTCGGGTGAATTGGTGTGCATTTGGGGAGGAGACTAACAAGTGACAAAGGAGTCGGTACAAGTTAGATCGAGGGAAGTTGGAGGAGCTGAGGAAGAGTATCGCAGATTCCAAGTGCAAAGAGGGGAAGAAGAAGGTGGACGTGCGAGGAAAGGAGTGGCACGGCATCAAGGTTGAGCCCGGTTGGGAAGGGAAGGGGGAGCAAGGGGACGTGGTGAGGGTGCGAGGTCGTGGGGCACCAGGTGAATCAAGGGGGGGACTTGAATCAGCCATGGCCTCGGGTGTGTGTTTGCAGGAGGATGCGTAGGCACGTGATCAGGGTAGTGGGAGGTTGGCCAAGGGGGCACTGGAGGATCGGCTGCAATGCGTGGAGGGACTAATGCAGGCCATCCATTTGGAGCAAAAGCACAAGCGGGAGCTGAAGAAGGAGGCGGCTCAACGGCTTGACCGCGTCCTTTGTATCACCAAGCAGTCTGAATGGGGCATGGGCCAGCTCAGGAAACAGGAGGAGCAGAAGACGGCATTGATAAGAACACTTGAGTCGCAGAGAGCGGATATATACAAGGAGAAGATCAAGATGGAGGGAATTCAGGAGCAGCTAGCAGAGGAGGAGAAGATGGTCTCGGCCGCAAAGAAGGAGCTGCGGACTGCCGAGGCTGAGATCCAGGCGTTGACAAGGGAGTTGGACTCGGGCCAGCTGCAGTTTGATGCCCTTGTAGCAGAGAAGTTTCAATTGAAGCAGGGGAGGAGCAATCTGAACTTGGCTCCAAGTCCAATGGTGTATGCGGCTGGGGAATCAATTCTGCCCGGGGTCGATTTTTTAGATGAGCCCTCGCAGATCAGGATTACAGCTTGTTGCTTGTGTTCCTTCCCATTTCCGCAGAATGACATGGCTGTATCCTCCTGTAGACACTTGTATCATCCTTTTTGTGCTTCAGTTGTCTTTGTACAAAGTTGCAAGTGCGTGGCCACAGGGTGTGGGGAGATGTGTCACCCGGATTGGCACCGAAGTTTTGGCTGGGGGGAGCCACCTGCAGATTTGGTGGAGAAGGCTAGGATGCTAGGACTGGCTGAAGAAAGGAAGAGATTGATGGAAGAGAGAACAAACCAGGCTATGGCCAAGGTGCCTTCGGATGGTAAGTTTGCTTAAACCTAATTTTGAGACTCTTATTATGTGTCTTGTTACTTGAATAGTCATTGTTGTGCTTTGTAGGGATTTCAGAGCTTCTGTACTACGTAGCTCAGATTGTAGTATGCAACTGTTCCACTTCTCGTGAGTTGTAGAAGTTTGTTATAGGAAATATAACCAGTACACCCATTGGCTAGTAAGGTTGTACACTCCATACTTGTGGTTGCGATCACTCATCTGATCGTCATCTTAGAGAAGTTAAGCTTGCACAATGTATAAGAAGGTCAATTTCACTAACGGCATGTGACTGAATGTATACCTTAGTGTCGCAGTCTGAATGCATTATGTGTACAAGAAGTTGCTTTGATGAATTCCATAGATTAGTATGTAGTGCATAATACTTGGTGATTTCTGTTAGGCACTGGAAATGTCATGTTTGTATATCAATGTAAAAGTCTGAATGCAACATATGTACAAGAAGTTGCTTCACTGAATTCCATAGATTTTTGTGTGTTGCATAGTACTTGCAGGTAGTGGTTAGGCGCTGGAAATGTCATATTTGTATATTAGTGTTAAATTCAATAAATGCAACATGTGTACAAGAAGTTGCTTTACTACATTCCATAGATTATTGAGTATTGCATTGTACTTGGTGACTTTGATTAGGTGCTGAAAATGTCATATTTGTATATTAGGCCTAATCTTCAGGTACATGCGGCTACTTAGGGCAAGTATTTTATGTACTACATGTGGTTGAAATGTACTTACGGTGCTGTACACAGACGACACTGTACTTGACGGAGCTACAACAGGTATTTCTTGTCTTTATTTAACTTGGTACTAGAAGTCCTACATAGTAAATATAGATGGAGTCCAGGTCCTACGGTACATTCTGAATTGCAGACTTGTACAAATGGTCCACCAATTCAAATCCAATAGGTAGTGACAGTACTAGTTCATTTGTGCTAGTTGACTACAATTACATTTAGTACTATGTATAAAGACTCTAATCTCCTGTGTCGTGGCAGGGTCTAGCCTCAGGTTTGCATCACCTAAGAAGGCTTTCAACAGCGCGGGAGGAGCAGTGGATTGGGGAACAAGCCAAGCAGCATGCTCTGGAGGCGTGCCTCAAGAGTTTGGTGGGGTGCCACCGCGGCTTCTGAGAGGAGAGAGCATAATTTCAAGAGAGGCACCAAGGTTGGAGAAGCCGGTGCAGAAGGTGGTCATGGAGGCTCTCGTTGAGGGCACTCACTTGAAGGGGTCTGAACCAGATCTAGGGTCGGAAGAGGAGTCTTCAGATGATGAAGAGCCCCATCCCAAGATGTCCCCGAAACGTTCGAGCTCCGCCACTACCGACCCGGATGGGAGCTCGGAAGATGATGCGAGCTCACATGAGGAGATAGAGGATGGAGGAGACGGCGCTGTCAATATGGAGCTCAAGCCTTCACAGGCAGCCGGTGGAGAAGGCAGCCCACAACAGCTAGACAGCCAAGACCGTGCGGAAGGAGATGTGGAAGTGGAGGATTTGGTCGAAGTGATGAGTCCAGGGGAAGTTGAAGGGGGTGAGGGTGGTTGGGTTGTTGGTATTGTTGTCAGTGGGAGCGGGAAGAAGGCTGAAGGAGGGGTTGTGGTTGGTCTGAGCGGGAAGAAGAAGAGTGAGACTACAGGGGTCGTTGGGAGCGGGAAGAAGAAGGCCGAGGCAGTAGAGGAGGGGACAGAGGTGGAAGGAGAAGCGGTGACGGGAATGGAGAAGAGACCGCAGGGTGTGAGGGGGACAGAGGTGATGGCAGAGGCGAAGAAGGGGCCGCATGGAGTGAAGGGAGCGGAGGTGCTGGCAGAGGAGAAGAAGGGACCGCAGGGAGTGAAGGGAAAGGACACGCCGCCGCAACCTGAGAGGAATGAAATGGCCAAGCCGGGGTCACAATGCCTCTCGGGACGTAAGATAAGAGCGCTTTGGGGAGAACTTCCTCGGGATGGAGCGGAGACCACGGTTGGGGGTTTGGTGGAGACACTGGTTTCAGAGGAGGCTGCTACGAAATTTATAGCGGTATCAAGAAGGAGGTCCGAGGGTACTTTACATGAGAAGGAGCAGGCTCCAAAGGAGAAGGGCGATGCTGGGAGGACTGGTGTAGAGAATGGGGGGTTCGATGTGCAAGCGGGTTAAGGTACGCTAGACCAATGTACTTTTCGAGTAACAGTACAATAGTCAAAGAGTACATTACTTTGTACTTGGTATTACCTAAGCTGGTATATTACTTGTTTTCTGGTTTTTGGTTAGCTTTGCTTAGTTCTGCATATGTAAAGTCTCCTGTGCGTCATTGAGTTGTTTAGAAAACTAAGTTAATTGCAAAAAAAAAGTACTTATGTAGGGTACCATAGAAAAGTCACACTGTATTCAGATTTGAGAAAAGTACAAATTTTGTAAACATTAAAGGTTCAAATTCTGTTTTCTTTCTTTGTAGAGGAGATAAGAAGAACCAGTCTTCTGGAATTCGTCGTCAATTTTACAAGTACGTCACTTAATTTGCATAGATCTTAGAAGTAAATGCTGGCTTCGGTTGCAACGGCTTACGAAGTAGAAAATGTAAATTTTATGTCATCGGGTCTGTGATTCTAGACGGCAGGGCATATTTCTACAATGGCCTTCTCTCAAATTTTGATAAAAATCATTTTCCCGTCACTTGGCCCTCGACGCCTTCCTGCGTGCTACTTGTACTAAATGTACTTAGAAGTATATATTGTACTGGTAATGTGTAATAACTACAGCCTTGTTTTTGATGCCAAATCCTATTCTGGCAGGCCGCCATGTCATGAAGACGCCGCCACCTTGTGATTTTGTCCACGTCATCGTCTCTCTTGTTCACGTCCCCTCCTGGCGCCTGCAGCACATTGATGCTTGTTTGATTCAGTATGTTGTTCCTCGTGTGTTGATGTTCATGCTGCGTGCAAGGGTTTAGGTTGAATGTTGTAGTTCGCATTGTGTTGCGAGACACATCGACTTCATGAGTTCTTAGCCGCTTGTTCTTCGCTTTTGAATAATGTCAAGGTCCACGCCACACCAAGTTTTTCTAATTCAGAGACTGATTACTTCTTACTTTACAAAGGAGGTGATTGATGAGTTCAAATCTTCTTGTTACGAGTCACTTAGTGAGATATCTGAGTCTGGATATGTTGAAGAAACCCCAGTGTCTAAACAAGGGAATCGGGATTTCTACCTTGGCAAGTGCAACAATGTAGATGAGTCCCCCAGACGTTCTCTATTCATGAGTCTAGTTTCGTATTCTTATTCCAGCAGTAGTTTTGAGCAATCACCGTCTATTTCGGTCGGAAGGGTTACTCCAGGGTCCCCTGCTGCTTCTTGCAATTAGGAAGTAGAGAGGTTGAGGCTCAAGGGTGAGTTCCCGTCTTAGGTTCATGACACTGTGATTCTACTTTGTTTCTCATGCAATAGTATTGAATCGTGTTAGCTTCTCAACTCCTCAACTATGTACTCGGCTTTAGTGTCCATATCTGATGCGTGGCTTGGTTTTTGACGTGAAGTTGTCTACTAGAATTACAGCAATGGGTAACACTGCTAAGAGACAGCGTGTACGGCATGGTATTAGTCGTCCAGGTCCTGCAGCTAGGCTTAATGAGGCTCGCTTGCGGGAAGAGCAGCAGGCAGCGCTTACAGATGCGGCCAGGGAAAGGAAGGCTCGTCAAAGAGCTAGAGATAGAGAACGACACGAGGAGACCCTGGTTTTAGCTTCGGTGCTGCCGGATGACGATGTTCAAGATAGTATGACAGTGCGGGATTTGAATCGGATGTCCCTTCGCATTGCTCAGTATGTAGTCAAGGAGTTGAGAAGTTGTCCCAGTCCATCGAGTAGGAGAGATGTTATGGAGAGGGTCATGCGTCATAACACTATTTCACCTTTGCTTCCTGTTTACTATGCTCCGCTTCAGGAAGCAAAGGTTATTCATTCTTTTATTGAGAACTTCAAGAACAAGTTGCAGTTGGTGAAGGTGGCAAACTCAAGCGAGCGCTTAGCAAGGAAGAGTGCCCTGCTGGATGCTGCTGTTAGTTTGGGGATTGATGGGGTGAGGCCTCTGTCACGTGTTCTGGATACAACACAAGCAAGCATCAGTATCGCCCTGAGTAGAAGGGTTTATGCCCCTAACCAAGCAGACACGGTGTGTAGTCTTCGTCTCCATCGGAAGAAGAGAGAAGGTCTATCTGACTATGTGAAGCGGTGTACAGAGGCCTGGTGGAATGGTCAGACCAAGGTATCGCCCAACAAGAAGGACATTGTGCGACACAGAGTATCCCGAAGGGTGTGGGCCGAGCCTCATCCAACACATTATCTCTGTGAGACTCAGGTAAGTTGTAATATACCAATAAGATTTCATGTTTTTTGGACGGAATTGAATGCTTTGTCCTTGTACTTTTGATATATCATAGTGCGAAGAAGGTAGGAAAAAATTAGAGAGTACTCGACATGAGTTGCCCTGTAACTGCTGTACTGCGTGTTCTATCCAGTCTGTAGTCTTAGATACATAATGTTGGAAAAAAACCGCCTTAGATAACCGAGGTCCATAGAGTACCTGGGAGGTGTACTCTTTGTAAATTAAGCTTGTTATGTGGTCTCTCTGGAGCAACATATCACTTGTACTTATCGTATTCATTGATTCTTCAAAATGTCTTGTACTTCTAACCACTCTGAATGAGGAGTACAGAAGTGGTGCTGAAAGTATTCCGAGTACTATGTGATTTCAAGTCATTTCTCTCTTTGTTGCCGAAAATACTTAGTGTTGTATCAGTAGGAATTTAAAGTTATAAATGTACATTAACAGTTCCTTTAATGTACTTATCGTACAAAGAATGTACTAAGGCATGTACATTGTTACCTTTCACAGTTGGGACTAATCAGTTTCCATGTACAATTATGACCGTTCAATACTTTGAGTATTTTAGAGACCCTTCGCACTCCAAAAACTTTGCCATATTGTACAAGTTGGATCTCCGCAAAGTACTCGTAGCAGCGTGAATTGTACTCAATGGTTCTGAATGTATTTGTCAATGTGTTTTTGTACTCTGTGGTAGTAGTTTGTTGCATTCAGTACAATTATGTACCATCTGTCCATATGGACTTTAGCCTAGGAGACCTTTTGTACGTGATGTATTCACGTGTGTATTTTGCAGACCACATTCTTCTTACGATTTGAAGAGGTCCACCCAGAATGCAGTGTGCGGCAGAGAGCCTTTGAAAGGTTGAAGCCGTGGTGGGTGCGGAAACTGAAGGAGAGGAATACATGTTGTATATATCATGTCGAGATGGACATGATGAAGGTTTGATTAAGCAACCTCAGGGAGAAGACTAGAGGACTGCATGCACAGATGACCTGCGTTTGTGAATGTCGGGTGTGTGCAGGCAATGTGGAGGGGACTTGTTGTGCACATGAGAATGTTTTCAAGCGAATAACACTGATGTGGGAGCCCTGTGTGTGTCCAAAAGGAGAGTATGATGTGTGGCATAGACTTGAGTGTCTGATGGGCGACTGTTCTGAGTGTGGTTACCATCTGCTTCCTATCTGTCCTCTGGAGTTGTCTGCTTCTAACACGGTGCTTGTGAAATGGAAGTGTTTTGAATACTACCAGGTGGGAGTGGATACACAGACTGGAAAAGTGAAGAAACGGCTGCAAGAGGCTTTCAGAGAGACACCTGCCCACGAATTCCTTTCATACATGGAGAAAACCATAACCACTTTCATCACCCATAACTTCAAAGCACGGTGGCAGGATGAGCAGTGCCAGCTAATGATGAAGAACGTGCCTGAGGGAGTTGTCATATCACATATTGACTATGCGGAGAACTATACTTTTGCTATCCAAAACGAGGTCCAGAGCTTGTACTACTTCAGTACAAGTGTGACCATCTTGGTGCATATTACGATATGGAAGGAAGGCGAGCAGATCATGAAGCGAACCCACTTCTACATATCTGACCACAAGGCGCACGATTCAGCGTTTGTGCAACACTGTTTGCTGTTGCATTGGGATTGGCTAAGAGATTCGGGGTTGACTCCAGATGAGCACTGGGTGTACAGTGATGGATGCAGTGCCCAATTTAAGTGTGCAAGAGCTATGAATTTTGTTGCTCGGTACCCTGCGCTAATCGGTGGTTGCCAGATGCGTTGGAATTACTTTGAATCGGCTCATGGAAAGGGAGAATGGGAAGGGGCAGGGGCTGTCGTGAAGAGGGCACTTGCTGCTGAACAAATTCAGAATCCCTTGAGGCCCTTACAGAATGCAGCTCAAGTTGTGGAGTTCTTAGAGGAGAAATATACAGAGCGTGATCCTAGCTCATATGCTTATACCAGAATTGCTCCCCTATCCCGAGTATTCTGGTTGATTGGCAATACAGAAGTCGATCATACTGAAAAGAGTGTGAAGTGTAACACTCTTCCAGGCTCGAAGAGTCTCTACTCAATCATGGGCTTCTCTATAACTGATCCTACCATGCTGAGACCTCGTGAGTTGTCTTGTTTTTGTAATCTCTGCATAGATGGTGATTGAACTGAGTGTGAGAACTTGTCACATGTGCAGGAGTGGAAGGTCCAAAGGCTCTGTCTATTGAGTGCAGGTGCTGTAGCTCAACAGATTGAAGAAATTGACGAGGAAGCAAACTGGGTGTATGACGGGATCTCAGAGGAGGTGGGAGACTTGGTGGACATTGGCGACAACTTCATGATTCCAGCGGAAGAAGAAAATGAAGACGGTGTGGAATTCTACATTCTACAGTGTCAGGCCAAGAAGTTCGTCTTAACAGAACCCATGACTTGCCCATGGAGGGGCGTATTCAGAGCCGGAGACTTTGTGATCCGGGCAAAATATTACAAGAAGTATGGTCGTGGAGAGAAGACATGTGTATTGTGTGACAAAGCTGTTGATGCACATGTAGATGCCCATCTAGTTAGAGCTTGCAAATTTCTGATGGTTCTTGCTCCACACAGGGTAAAGGGTACTCCTGTATTCAAGATGTCTAGTGAAACGCAAAGGATATGTGAAGATGCCTTGCGAGAGTGGTGGGCGTTCAATGCAGAGGAAGTACAAGTTGTTCCTTCAGTGTACACTGATTTTAGTATTTCTTTTTTCATTTCGAGTTGCTTTGAACCCCCTGGTCCTGTGATGATACAAGTCAAACAAATGCTTGGGTATTTGTCTGACTGAAAGTGAGCTCCAGAGATATCCCGCTATCCAAGTGCTCCCCCTTTTTTTTTGCTTCAGTCATCTATTGTCTGGCATAGTACTCTGTGATTAAGAGAACCTGCACTCCCTTTCGCTTTTTATTCTACAATCTTCTTTTTAGAATTTCATTTTGTACCTTCTAATGTCACTCTCTTAGCCACACCCATCACGTAGTATCACCCATTCCGTATTTCTTTTTTCATTTTGAGTCAGGCTGGACGATTGTGCTTCTACATTTTGCTGGATATTAGGTATTGTAGTTTTTTTCCTTTTTGTTTTGGGCCTTTTACAGGGAGCACTGGATAACGGTACCTCTAGAGCTCATATTTGAGGATAGCAGTGATACGCGTAATGTCGGAATTGGCCGCTATTGGTTATGGTGAGAGGTTTGTTTCTCATCTGACCTAGGTTCTAGAAGTACTGGTTGGTGTTTAGACAAGTACTAAGACTACTCAAACAGTACCATCGAAAGTACTTTTCGGACTTGAAATAGTGGTTCCTTACCTTAAATTATTGCCTGAGTTTATAAACTCAACTTAAATTCTTCCTTATTTAGCTCGAGTGTGTTTTGTTTGCTGTAGAAGAATGGTTGTTCCTTAAGTGCTAAAAGATTTTGCAGTAAGCCTACTTGTATCTATGGTATATCAAAAAAACGTACAAAGATGAAGTGAAGCTTATATTCAGCCCTGCAGATAGAACATAGGCTATTTGTCAATTGAAAATAATTCCGTTTATATGTGCATTAAGGGAGCCGCGTGAAAAAATACAAGAATGTGTAAATGTGTGCATGCTTAACAAAGTAAACATATGACAAAATGCCAAAGTCACCTACTCCTACGCGGTGTACGGGGTGGCCTTTGGACTGCAAGTGGTACTGTACTGTCTCTACACTTAGTAATCTTGCATTTACAAGTAAATTTAGGCAAATCTGGATCGTCTTTACCAAAATCAGTACCATAATCCCATGTTAGTTCCTCTCCAGGATAAATGATACGACTAGCGTAGAATGCCACATGGTAATAACGGCGATCAACACTCTCTATTGATACTCGGATGTCCACTAGGTTAGAATCTTCACACTTGTAGTACAAAAGGTCCACTGTCAGTGCCCAACGGACTGGATACAAGGAAGGGGCGGCCTATATTTAGATAATGGAATTAGACTCTAACCTGTGGTTCAAAAATCTGGCAACATTCCTAAATCGAGTAGTGTCCAAGCACAAAGCATTGTTGTCGTCCAAATTCCTCTCTATGGCCCAATCAGCATCAAGTTCCAAAGTATAGGACTGACCCCCATCTACCCCCGAATTTCTAAACATTTGCTCAGCATTAGTTAAAATCTTTCCCATCAACTCAAAAACAAACGCACCTCTAGGTATAAGCTCACATGTCCAAATCCCCCACCCTGTATGTGCTGTACGAAAAACCTCTACTCGATACTTCATCCCCCGCTGAACAATACGATTGCCACAATCACCACGACACCTACACTTAACATTGCACTCCTTAACAAATGGACGAGGCACATGACCCTCACAAACTTCATTTCCATGTAGAGACTTTGAACCCTTCTTACAGTAGTTAGCATCGCCGGTGTTGAATTGATCAAGAGCCATGTCTTGCAAAAGTCCTCCGTCGCTGTAGCCGGCTCCACCTAGGGACTGCTCTTGGCATGCACATGTACCACTCTCACGAAGACATTCCGAGGTACACAAGCAGGAAACTTGGGGGCAGAAACTCGGGGCGGAAACTCTCTAAGGTGGTAGGTACTCGGGCCTGGTCATAGACCACACTAGAGTTCACATACTGAAATTAATGCATAGCAATATCAGACTGACCAACAAGGATAGGCACCCTCTCAACAGATCTTCAGGATCATACCAACTGTCGGCTTGGTTGAGTCACATCCCACCAGACCACCTTCCACAAGTCATGATGCGAAAAAAAAAAGTACATGAGAACACCTCAAGCGGAGTAACCAAGAACCTACTGGACAATTAGTCATCAAGGATAAAACACAAAGGAAAAACATCAAGGCCAAGGAGAAAAAATTGCATCTCAGCCGTGAATAATTCTTGTTAGAGGGCCTCATAGATGAGGTACATGATACATCGAAGTACTTGCAGAACCATTCTATCCGAGCATGCTAGCGCAGGTCGATAGATAATATAGCAAGAACAAAAAAAAAAAAAAAAACAAAAATGATGAACTATGACAACAGTCCACTTCTACACTCATTCTATGTGTGGCCTTGCCGTCTTATCATTGAGACAGCGCCACCTACCTTACCACCCTTCACCTTCTCTCCCCGTTGAGACTTAACCGCTGTTGAAGAAGGGGATTCTTCTGATGCATGCTCCGCCTCCTTTGCACAGCGTGCTCTGGTTCGCACCTGCCCCTCTGCAACTGCCGGGCTACCACTAACCCCACCAATCTCTGAGAGCTCTTTGTAGGTGGTCTTCTCAGCCGAGTAGAAGTTCTCCGATGCAGTGTGATTCTCCAGTGTTGTGTCGTCAGATACGCTTGGACCCTTTGCTCTCTTAGCCCTTAGCTTGAAAGGCGATCTCGGACTCTCTGCTGTCAATTTTGCTTCCTTTGATGGAGGCTCCCCTTCCTGCGCTGCGCGCTCCCCTTCCTTCACTGCGGGCCTCCCTTCATTTGCTACGGGCCCCCCTTCCTTTACACTCTGCCCCCCCTCCTTTGCTGCGGGCCTCCCTTCCATCGCTGCCAGCTCCCCTTCCTTTGTTGTGGGCTCTCTAACCTTTGCCGAGGGCTCCCCTCCCTTCGCTGCGGGCTCCCCCTCCTTTGCTTCCTTGGCCTTGCGCCCTGGCAAGCACTGCGATCCTGGTCTTGCTGGGGCGCCTTTTGTCACATCCGGTTCTATCTTCCTCCCATCGCCCTTCTCTCCCACTGTTATCAGAAAAGTCCCCTCATCCGGCCCGAGGGACCCCTTCTCGCACCCACCCTCACCTATGCCCCTTCCGGTTGGGCTGCCGCCCCCTCCTGCAAGAGCATCGTCTCCTCCCGCTGGACTGCCGCGTCCTACTACTGGACTGCCGCCTCTCCTCCCTAGACCACCTTCTCTTGCTAGACCGCCACATCCTACTAGTGGACTGTCATTGATACTTGCATACACTTCTTGCCCCACTTGATTGCCGCCTCCCTCCAGTGGAATGCCGCCCACACCTGCTGGACCGCCTTCTTCCGCTAGTGCTCCGCCTCCTTCCACTGGACTGCCCCCTCCTCCTGCTGAACTGGTTCCCTTTGCTGGTCCTCTACACTCCATGCTTGAGTTCTTAGACGGTCTTGCCCCACTGTCCTTAGGCAGAGCCGGTAACAGACCCACTGTCGCCTCGTCCAATTGATCCCCTTCTTCACGATCCCCTTCTTCACAATCCCCTTCTTCACGATCCCCCTCGGCCTGGTCGGATGAAGCATCATCTTTGTCGTTGCCCCCTGACATACTTGTGCTCGAGCTAGAATGCGAGGGAGACATTTTGATTTCTTCCTCATCCTCTAAGAATCATCTCCAGAGTCCAGTTCAGGTTCGGAGCCCTTCAAGGGATTGCCACCCGTCAAGCAATCCATCACCACAGCTTGAAGCGGCTTCCCTTCACTTATCTCTCCCCATAGTCCGAGCCAGGGCGCAGTCTTTGCCATAACAGTCGGTGCGGCAACATATCCCTCATCGTCCCGTGTAAAGCACTCTCCCTGACTTGTCTCTCCCTCCACTATGCGACTTGGGGTGTTGAACGCTGAAAGAGGTGGTGCAAACCTCAAACTTGAGCCTGCCATAACACACGGCATTAGATACTGTAGAAGTTGTAAACAATGTACTAAAATACACAAGCACTCTAGGATGTACTACTGAACCAGTACTATGTCTACCTATAAAACTACACTAATGGAGCGGCTGTACTAATCGGGAGTACTTACTGTATTCCTTAAACCCCACTAGATTAGTGAGAAACCTAATGGGCTTTTAGTACAAATGGTATAGAATACAAGAAATACCTGTTGTAGCTCCGTCAAGTATAGTGCTCACTGCGTACAACGGAAGTTAGTACATTTTCAACCGAGAGGTTGGATTTTAAGTACAAAAAGTACTTTATCTACTTTTGCATGTACCTAAATATTTAACACTCTGTACAAAGACAAAATTGTAGTACCTACCCTAAGACCGCGAGGTACTTTGCAATGTACACTAAATCTGTGTATCACATTGAAGTATATCTTTTTAATACACTTTCTCTTAGCCTAGTACACTAAGACACCTCGTGGTCACATACTGTAAAGATCCCCATTCACCCTTTACACTTCCATCGCAATTTCAGTACACATTGTATTAGTCTATTGGGTGTTCACTACTACTGTTTAACTCTGTGTACCTTTCTTAGAAGCCGATAGTGTACTAATCATACACCCTAAGCCAAACTTCCACAACTCAAAGTTTAGTAAGTCACTTGCGGACTCAAATAGAAATGACAAAATACAAAAGCACTAGGGAGAAGGTACAGTATCGAAGCTCTCCATATTTCCTACAAAGTTGAGACCTTGCCCTGCTTAGTGTTTCATTCTCTAAGGTAAACTGTGTACCTCAGATCAGGCCTAGAATAGTCAAACAATTAACGAGGGAGTAGCCACAGAACTCTAGGGACAACATACACTTACAAACCGCAAAGTGTCATGAAGTCTAGAATCCAAAGAATTGCAAAGAATTGGAAAGGAGTGGCTTAATTTGCAAGTCACGTAAACTTACCATCCGCAGGCACCATCGCCTTAGCTTGGTCTATTCTCTCCTGCAATAATCTTCTTCTTTCCTCCCTCAATCCCAACATTCTGGTCCTCTCCAATAGCTCAAGAGATGGCTCTCCCCAGCCGAAGCTCTGATGCCAGTCTAGATGGGATAAGTCTCTGCACCCTACAGCCACACACTTGCAGCCCCGGGCATACAGCATTGAAGCACAATAAGGATGATACAGATGCCTACAAGAGGACACAACTATATCATATTGCGGAAATGGAAAATTGCACAAGCAACAAGGAGTGATCTGCAAGAACTGGCTCTCCTCAGTGTGCTCAAACTCCAATGTCCTCAGATCTCCTCTTGCATACACCATCGGCTGGGGGCGGAAATTAGAGCTACTCTTTCCCTGTTTGAGCAGAAATTTCTCCGCAGCAAGGCCGTCGAATTGCATCTGTCCAGTTTCCAACCCTTGTGTCAATGACTGGATCTCCTCTTCGGCGAGCTTCAATTCCTCCTTCGCAGCTAAGACCTTCACATCTTCCTCCGTTATCTGCTCCTGGATTCCCTCCATTTTTATCTTCTCCTTGTGGACGTCAGATCCTTGCTCCTCTAGCCCTTTGATGAGCGTAGCCTCATGTTCCTCTTGCTTCCTTAGTGTCTCCACACCCCACTCTGATTGTTTGCTCTTCCACACAGCGCTGTCGAGCCTCTCCCCGGCCTTCTTCTTCAACTCGCGCTTGCTCTTCAGCTCCATGTGTAGCGCCGCCATTAAACCTTCCACAACTTGCAACCGCTCCAGCGCTACTCCCTTGGTCAGCACCGCACCCCTCCCTCCCTCCCGAAAGTCCTCGTGCAGACAAATCCCTGATTCTCGAGCGGATTCAAGCCCACCATCTCCCTCTGTGTATCGATTTCTCCCTCCACTCGGCACTGTTCCCTCGGACTCCGCTGCGGCACCTTGCTTCCCGCGACTCTGCTCCCCTTGATCATTCCCCTCCTTCTTCACCCGCGAACCAGGCTCCACTTTGATTCCCCGCCACTCCAATCCTCGCACGTCGATTTTTCCCTTGCCTTCTAGGATCCTCGACTCCGCAATCTTCTTTCGCAGCTCATCCAACTTGAACCGGTCCAGCAAATACCGACTTCGTTGCCGCTTGTTGGTTTCTTCTCCAAATGCACACCAGTTGACCCGACCTCCACCCTCTTCATACTCTAGGGTGACCCCTTCAGCAAATCGCACGGTGATCAAGTTTGGGGTCTCTTCCTCTCCATGTTGGTAGAGAATAGGATGGAGATACTTCACTCGATCAACGACCTCCGTCACCTCCCAATTCTGCCAATTAAAACCACTGCACCCACCGTCTCCATACGGTTTCCCAAACAACTTCCGCAAGGAATCTGTGGGAACTATACTCCTTCAGAAATGGTGCGGATTGTCCCCTTCATTTGGAAGTCCGAACTCCTCCTGAAAATCTCGCTTCTTCAACTCTCTCGGCGGCTTCTTCAACCTCGCGATCTCCTCGTCAACATCCTCGACGCTGTTGAAGGCTTTCTCTGACCTCCCGGCGGACTTTGCCCTCTCCCTTGCTGCAGCCTTCAGAGCTTCCCCGCCTTCGCCCGACGCTCCCCCACCTTCGTCCCTCGCAGCAGGCCTTCCTTCTCTCGGACAGTCCTCCGAAGCAATCACTGCCCTCTTCTTCAAGGCAACATTGTGGTCTTCTCCGCCAGCAGCTACGCCTCATCTCACCCCCAATTTCGCCTTCTTGCGCGCACACCTATCAACACCATCTTCATCACTCCACTCGCCCTGCCTACTACGAGCTCTCCCCGAACCACTTCTCCCGGCACAAGCACTGGCAGCGCTACCAGACCTCCCGCTGATTGCTTTGTCCATCGTCAAGCGAGCTCCAGGTACACACCCTCCGGCCCAACACGTGAAGTTCTTCCCAGCCTAGCCCCCAATGTGCTCAATGCCAACTGAAATGCCCCAAAACCAACTACACCTTCCCCTCACCACAACTACGTCTCTCCCCCCCCCCCCATCCCCTGCGCCCTCCAAACCCTACACAAACTAAAACCCTCAAGCCCCAGCAAACACACCAAAGCGACCCAGTAACCAAGCAAAAAACCAGTAACCAAAAACTCAGCAAGCAAAAACCTCCTGTGCTAAACCCACGAGACTCTGCGCAGCCTCCCCTCGAGGCAAGGTGCGAGACGATGGTGACCTCCAGTCACCAGTCACTAGCACTGCGTGGTTTTCCGGTTACCGGTGATCACCGGTTGACTCAATGAATAACCAAAGTGGTAACAGGTGACCACCGGTTCTTAAACCCCTTCCCTCATTCATTTCACTCACCAACATTCACTGAGCATTTATTTCATTCATACCTCCCCTCATTCCTGCACTCACCAACATGTAAGTATGTTGCTGTAGAATGTTTTTTCACGTGGAACATAAACTCTAAAATGATTCATGGCATCCTTTGTTCTAGAAAGTAGAAGGACAAAAACAAGATAGTAGAAATCAAGGAAACCAGAGGAAAAAATAAAAAAATTAATGATAGAAGAAAAAGAATATACCATATAAAATTTTAAAAGTTGTATATACACATACTTATATCATGTAGCAAATATTTCATCCCCCTTTTATTTTAATTCCCATAATTGACATTCTAGAAGACTTATTTAAATCCTACCAAAAACGGTGCTTCCTCACTTCTGAAGGATACATGTAATATCGCACGTCCTCGGATTTCCAAAAAATATGAAGGTATTCTTATTCATTGGAATAGAAGACACCAAGATCACAATGTTTTTTTATTTTTAATTTTTTTCTCAACCCAGATATGTATTTGATTTTGATAGATAATTGTTTTTTTTTCTCTCAAATTAATAATTCAACTCCTTAATACTTATGTCTTTGATTTTGATAGCATATTGTTTCTCCATGTTTTTATTCAACCCTTTATGTATTTGATTTTGTTTGATCCTCTTATTTATTTATTATTTCTTTATTCTTAATAATTGAACCCCATCTCTATTTATATTCTTAATAATTGAATGTATGCGTGGATCGCAGGTGAATCCAACGCAACGATAGTAGCCTGAACCGCCGGAGTAGGTGCCGGTAACGGATCTGAATAGCCCATGGCGATGAGTTCAGGGTCCCATTCGATGGGTGCTTTCTTCGGAGTCTGGAATCATAACAGCAGAAATTCCAATCGGTGAGAATAAGAAAGAAGGTCACCGCTTCTAAGTGGATCGACAACAGAGAGCAGAAAGTTCTTTACAGCACACCCTTTTTACAAGGCTTATTCTCGTCAACAAGAACTCTACCATACAGTATACAGTAGATTTAAATCCAACATTTCCAGAATATTTCCAGAGTATATCCACATATGGCATGTAGGACTATCTTTAACTAAAATCAGCTATGTACATGGGATACATATATCACCATGCATCATATGTGCGACCATTATACAATGGGTAACACTGAGAGTAAAATGTACAGACATCGTAACATCCACTGGCATGATAATCCGCCCATAAGTATACAGTTAGAAACTGAATATTCTTCCAGATACAATGAACTGAAACGTCGAAGCAAATCCTTCGCATATAAAGATCGACGATCCTAGTACTTAGTCCATTTCAGACGAATAAAACTCAGTCTAGCAAGAATTAAATAGCATGCAACTAATCATGACAAGGGGTAGATCAGGTGTAGGTCGATGCAGAATATCTCGAATTAGAGGAGGTAGACCTCACCTGTGCCCATGCCCACCAAACAACCAACAGATTGTTAGTCAGCGTACACAAGGTGTCTTAAGTCTACCTCGGTTGTTATCCCGATCACAAAAACAAGAATATCATGACAAACACTACAACCATTCTGATCCCCTCTTAACTAAAATCTTTCCCAACTCTGCAAGTACCGCAGACACCACCTGTGCACTACTTGCAGCCATCGTGTGAGCTGCTAGCAAACCCGCAGACACAGTGCCGAAACCAAGCCGGATCCGTAGAGCCACTCGGAGAGGATACGCACGCTGCAAAACGTCACCTGCAGTGCAAGGGCCGAGAGTACCACTAAAGAGTACTCCCTGCGTGACGATGCTAAAGGGAGTGCCAGTTGGTACATTCAAGAACGTACCATACTCATGGGAGTTACTCGGAAAGCGAACCCAAATTCCAGAACCAGTAAATACCCTGTGTGCTTGCCGGTATATCAACCCACCCTGGAATATTCCAGCAGGGCAGAGGAGAGAGGAGAGAGAGGAGAGAGGGGGAGAGAGAGAGAGAGAGAGAGAGAGAGAGAGAGAGAGAGAGAGAGAGAGAGAGAGAGAGAGAGAGAGAGAGAAGAAGAGAGAGAGAGAGAGAAGAGAGAGAGAAGAATACAGCGCAAACATGAGTACTCGAGAATAGCGAGCAGATCGAGAGATCTAGGATAAAGATAACTCTCGCTCTCTCTCTCCTCCCTCCTATCTCTCCTATCTCTCTCT